>NTHP01000186.1:41821-81712 GCA_003416845.1 Oplegnathus fasciatus
TTTCTTTAAATCTAGTGCTTATTTATGACTAAAGCATATTTGTGAATATTATTGTAATGTGTAAAACAGCATAGCAAGCCACCGTTTAATGAAAAATGCCACAGATTAGTAGACTTATCCACTAAAAGAGGCAGCTGTACCATATCATGGCCATATCATCTATGTGTGTTGTATTTTTGTCTGTTGGATGCTTAAAAACATCAGTGTTTTGGTGAATATGCAGTAGACTGAGGTAATAAATGCTTTTTAAACATTTTTCAAAGGAAAATATTTTGTGTTTGTTTTGTCTGCATGTAAGTTTAAGAGCATCAATAAGCTGAAGCAGTTTTACATTATTTGTATTACGAATTGTGCATTTTTTATTTCAGTTCAAGTAAAAGGAGAACCTAAGACATAAGATATAAAATNTGTGTGTGTGTGTGTGTGTGTGTGTGTGTGTGTGTGTGTGTGTGTGCAGGTCTTACTCGGGCAGAACAAGCGGTGCTCGTGGAGATCCTGGTAGCGTCGGTCCGTCAGGCCTCAGAGGGACCAGCGCTGGCAGGAAGGAGTGGAGCAAAGAAGGTCAGCGGGAGGTCCATCCCCATTCATGAGCAGGGGTGGACGAAGTATTAAGATCTTTGACTTAAGTAAAAGTACCAATACAACAATGGAGTAATAATATAATATATAACTAATATTTGCTTTTCTTTGTAAAATATTGGATAATTTGACCTTTTTGAGCCTCAAACACTCATTTAAATGAAACCATCTGAGAAGTTTAGAGGAGTTCTCTTTAGTGGAACTGCTAATAACTCATGTTCATAAACCATTAAGACAGGAAACATCTGGTTTAATCTTTAACACTTTATTATATAAGATTATTATATGTTTTTTATGTAAAATCTTAATCTGAAAAGTAACAAGTAACTAAAGGTGTCAGATAAATGTAGTGGAGTAAAAAGTACAATATTTCCATCTGAGATGTGGTGGAGTAGAAGTATAAAGTAGCATAAAATGGTAAAAGTAAAGTACAAGTACCTCAAAATTATACTTAAGTACAGTACTTAAGTAAATGTACTTAGTTACTCTCCACCACTGTATGCGACAGTTCTGGTGACACATGAGTTTCTGATAACTAGCATCACTTTAAATCTGATTTAACGGAGACATTAACTTATTTAATTATATTTGGTATATTTTTTATTACTATTTGAGTCTGTGTGTCTTAATGTTTCAGGTGATGAGCGCCCGGGAGAAGAAGCTTCAGACTGATGACTGTACGAGGCTCACTGAACATCTCCTCATGGTGCTTCCTCAGTTACTGTCCAAGGTATTTATTCCACACATAACTGTCAATACATCAGTCAGTCAGATCTCTGTGATCTCTGGGAACCACGTCATGATAACGTCCATTCTCTGATGGTGTTTGTGCAGTTTTCAGGTAGTTGTGACATTGTTTCCTCCCTGATGAAGATCCCTCAGTACTTCCTCCCCGAGTGTCCTGAGGCTGAAAACGCACAGGTCTGCATCCCCGCCTTTCAACTTAAACAAACAGTACCGTGAAGAATTTAACAGTTTCTTCATCTTTAATCATTTTCTGTAGTGTTTGACCAAAGTGCTGGAGCTATAGAACAAAACTTAAATCTGATATTTTAATTGAGAAATGATTACTGAGCCACATTGATATGGTTCGTTAAATTAAATAACTTAAAATCAGTTATCAAAAGAAATGTATTAATTATCTACACAGAGATAGTGTAGATTGTCTTTATTTGCTTCAATTGTTATAAGCTGGTCACAAATTATGACAAAGATTTTTTAAATTAATCTTCGCTGTTCTCGTCCTCTTCCTCAGGCAGTGTCCGGCCTGATGGCAGAGATGGGAGCTGTTCTGGAGCTCCACTCGGGCCCTGCTGTCCTGGAGGCCGCAGCCCGCACGTACCTCAGTCTGTGTGGGGAGGAGAAGGCCTGGTGCTCCATGACCCGGGCTGCCAGAGACTCTCTGGTCCAGCGCTGGGTGGACCAACTGACAGCGCTGCTGGGGGACTCACTCACGGTGGAGATTATTGTTGTTTTGTTCTGCCTGTCAATTGATTTAATTTGTTCTAATTGTGTTTAGGTTTTGTATATACTGTATATGTTTTTGATGTCATTTTATTGTTGGATGTAAAGTTAATGTTGTAACTTTATTGTTTACTGTATGAAGTGTAAGTCCAAATGTCATTGGCTATATGTATTTTATTTGAATACGGACCCAAAGAGGAGTAGTTGTTGCCTTGGAGACCCCAATAAACAAACAAACAAACAAACCTAGGGGTCAGGTACCTCTTAAGGGGTCCCAAGACACATTTGAGGAGCCACCAGATACTTCTACTACACAAGATAATGTACATTTTTCATATTTTTCTCTGTTTTTCATCTTTTTTTTTTGTATGAAATGCTGCATACTTTCACCTCTTCAGGCCCCTAGAAATCCTTCAAATTAAACAATCAGAGAAGAGAATTATTCTAAGAGGTCACAAGTCAAGAGCGCATGCCAAACATCCATGTATGCAAACAATAAAGAGCCTTACTCGACAAGATGACTTGTCTAACCCTATTTCTCTGCTGTAGGGTGATGGTTTCTCTGCTGACGAGGAGAAAACTGGAGAAATTTCAGCCGCACTGAAGAAACTCAGAGCTTTCCACAAGTAAGATTTGAGAGCCGTTCACAGTGAAGTTTGAGCCCACAGCATCCTGCCAGTCATGTGGTGTTTATTGGCTGTATATGTACAGTACATCTGTTTCTCTTCATGTTTTGTTAGCTGCCATGACCTCCTGCGGTGGAACCTGTTTGAGCTGCTGTCTCCTCTCCTGTCAGTGGAGAGCAGCCAGGGAGGAGCACCGCCTGAGGTACCAACTCAGCCCCCTGACAGAGTGAAGCCCCTGATAGTTTTAGCTCCTTTAAAATCAAGTTTTTCAGGCGTATTTATCCACTGTCTCTTCTGTTTTTTTGTCGGAAGGTGCTGCTGGAAGTGCTGCAGTGTCTGAGTTACTCCATGATCTGGTCTCTCAACACGAGTAGTGAAACTCTGACCTCCAGAGTGAGTTACATCTGCGTTAAGCTGATACTTTTAACTAGTACGAGTGTAAAGATTTAGGAATGGGACTTTAAGATATTTGTATGAACAGGAGAATTTAAAGAAAATATTAATATTTTGGGAATATATATTAATATGTGTTCGTGTTCACATATTGTGTTTTTTGTCACTGGCGTGTTTGGATAAGTGACTTTATTAATGCATAAAATTTCATCTTTTTCTCATTTTCTGATTGATTTTACTGCATTATTGATCGATAAGTGGTGATTGCGGTCTAAAGTCTCAACTGTGAGTGATTACAAGCAACCAGAACAGCAGCCTTCATATCAGAGCTTCAGCGTACAGACTGTTAGAGCTGAAATGATTAATCAGCTGTCAGAAAATTAATCAGCAACTATTTTGATAATCGATTAATCAGTTTAAGTCTTTTTTTTAAAGCAAACATTGCAAAAAAGCCACTGGTTCCAGCTTTTCAAATGTAAATATTTTCTTATTTTCTTTGTCCTCGGTGACAGTAAAATAAATATCTTTGGGTTTTAGTCAAAACAAGACATTTTAAGATGTCAGCGTGGGCTCTGGGAACTTGTGGTGGGCATTTTTGAGCAAATTGCTGACTATAGTCCAAATAATGAATCGATTAATCAATGAAATAAGTAGCAGATTAGTAGGTTATGAAAATAATCGTTAGTTGCAGCCCTACATAGTTTTTGTGTGGGACTGTACTTCTATAGAGGCCCATATTAAGTGACATTATTTTTTAAGAGCTTTTTAAGCTTGTACATGAACTAAATTTAGCCCTCTGTGTGTGTGTGTGTGTGTGTGTGTTTTAGGAGAAAGCCGTGGCCCAGAGACTCCAGCTGCGTCTCTTCTGTGAGAGGGGTCATCGCTGTCTGTCCCACTCTGACCACAGTGTGCGGCAGCAGGTCGGGCGGACGAGAAGCATCAACTGATGTTTCATCAATAATGGCACCTCTTTCTTCTCGCCTCTCTAACGTCCTCTCATTTTTTCCACATTAGGCTTTTCTGGGTGTCTGCGACGTTCTGACGGCTCATTCCTACCAGCTGCACGTGTGGGATCCCACCTCCTTTGGGCCGCTGCTTTACACGCCCAGTCCCAAACTGCAGAGGGCGCTGTTGACCTTTGTATGCGTGCACGTCTTTGTTGGACCAGAGTGTGACAGCCAGAGCAGCGGTGAGACCTCAGCCTGTTCACATGAATCGCTTTTTCACTCCCTTACGCAAATTTTGCTTATTGTTGCTTCACTTGCATGTTTGAGCTTCACTGTGCAGAATGACGTGTGTGCAGAGTTTGACACTGGAAGGCTGTTTTCACGTTAATCTGAAGAAGGAGGAAAGTTTCTCTGTTCTCACCTTAAATCAGAGTTTAACACCTGGATGGATGAGTGTTTTATGAGTGAAGTGTGATCTCCAGCGCACAAACACTGAGAATGGACTTTTCAGTGAAGTAGGAGACGTCTTTTTAACTTGAAATGAAATGAAAAATGATTTGCATATTCACAGATTCTGAATTTGTCAATGAGGGAAAAAGAGTAGATGAAGGTTTAAGATAAGGTAGTTGAACTTTTTCTGTGGAAAAACCACATGAGACACAAATTATTATTCCAAGTAGAGTATTTTTATATGTCTGGAGGGTATCTTTGAGAATAACTGTATTTTCCTGAAAACATTTTTGTTTAATTGAGGATATGTTTCTAAAAATGTTTGTGTCATTTTTGCCTTTATTTGACAGTGGACAGTAGAGAGGTGACAAGAAACAAGGGGAGAGAGAGAAGGGGAATGACATGCAACAAATGTCCAGTGGTGTAAGAAGTACTCAGAATATTTTCTCAAGTAAAAGTAACAATACAACAATGTGAAAATACTTCAGTGCAAGTGAAAGTGCTGCATTCAAAATCTTCAGTACAAATATTTCAGTAGCAAAATGTAATTAAGTTCTTATTATGAAGAAATATGTCCCTTGTGACTGATATATTAATATATATGACATGATTAGCTTGATAATACTAATGCATCAATACGGATACAATACATTTATTTGACTGTTGTAACTTGTCGAGGTGAAACTAGTTTGAACTCCTATTAAACTATATAAAATAAGGTATTTTAGTGCAGTGGTTTCCAACTTAGGGGTCCGACCCCCTCAAATGGGTCACAAGATAAATCTGAGGGGTTGTAAAAAGAAAGAAGAGAAAACAAAGTTCTGATACACAAGTTTGATTTCATTCTTTAGACTTTTTCTCTGTTTGCTTTTTTGTGAAGCAATGGATAATTTGACCCCTTTGAGTTATTTAAGTGAAGCCATGTGAGAAGTTTAGAGAAGAAATGTCTCTTCTGATACATGACAGAAGGCCCCAACCAGAGAATGCTTTTTGTAAAGGGCCACAAAAGGCCAAAAAGTTTGTGAACCACTGGTTTAATTTTTAACAATAATTTTATAAGCTTACCATATTGTTTTCATGTAAAATCTTCATCTGAAAAGTAACTAGTAACTGCAGCTGTTAAGTGATCATAGTGGAGTAAAAAGTACGATATTTCCCTCTGAAACGTAGCAGAGTAGAAGTATGAAGTAGCATAAAATGAAAATACTCAAGTACAAGCACCTTAAAATTGTACTTAAGTACAGTACTTGAATAAATGTACTTTCCACCACTGCAAAGCTCCCCGGCTAAAATCGAACCGAGCACGCTGCGATTACATCTTAAACACTAGACCACCAGGAACCCCCCAAGTTGATGATACATTTGAATTTAGTTTTATCTCGGTTGTACTCAGGCTGCTTTCAGATAAACGTATCGATCTGCGTGTTTTGTCTCTCACTCAGCTGCCTCGTAGTGGTGTGTTTGACCAACATGTACCCCGGCGGTGTGTGGGACACCCAGGAGTGAACACATCGCAGTATCACACAGTAGATGGCACTCTCACTCTGTCGGAGCACAGCGTCTTTTCTCGGGCCTTCTGTTGCTCTGAGTGAAGCATTGATTCAGTGCAGCGGCTCACCGTGGTAAAGACATGCAGATATTAAATGCGCGGCCACACATTTGGCTTAATAACTCACTGCAGAGCTGCCCACTGACTGTAAACGGGGTCTGATTTCCAACCTGACCCGACAATTGACCCTCAATCACACAGGAAGCCCTGTTAATATCCTCAGACTGAAACGGGCATCACTAATTTGTATGAAAGGATGTTGGACTTTGTTATGCAAAGTGATGCAGATTGTAAATCGATGACGGCGGCATGCTCCCGTCTGTTCTGAAATGAGAAAAAACAAGATTGACATGTTGGAAATACACAGCGTTCTCTTTGTAAAGTCCTGCAGGTAAACTTATGAATCCATTCATGGCTGGCTATAACTAAAACATTTTATTATCTTTACAATAGCTTCTACTTTTCAGAGACATATTGCAACCAAATATGGGATCGTCCAGAGAAGTCTATACTGTACTGCTGTCCTGGTGGGAATCTCTTAAGTGTTCGACCAAATACAATACGGGATTATTGGTTTTTGAACATGTAATAAAAAGCTATTGTTTTATTGGATTTGCCTGGTAATAGTTTTGTTATATAGACAGTGTTTTCTATTAGCTGCTGGATCAGAGATCACTCGGAGGGCAAGGGCACTGAGTTAAATCATAAAATCAGGGCAATCTCTTTCCGTGAGAAAATTCCATTAACTCTGGCTCACCTCCGAGCCTATTTTATTAGCCTTGTGAAAGATTGAAGCCACATGGTGTCACAACCATAACTCTAGTCTTATGTTATCTTTGATTTCCACCTGCTAAAGCCATTGTCCAGAAACTAACTAAAACACTCTTTTCCGCCTCTGCTTTGTTCTTTCCTCTTCTGTTATATGATTTCTCATGATTAATCACTCTTCTTGCTTCACCCCCTTCCCCTTCTCTCACTCTCGACCACTTCACATCCAACCACACGCTTCAACTCCATCTGGCTCGCTCAGTCACTGAAAACTCTGAAGTGGAGAGGCTGGAGGACCTGCACAAACGAAGAAATCTGCTCGCGGCCTACTGCAAACTGATAGTACACGGAGTGCTGGAGATGAGCATGGCAGCTGAGGTCTTCATGTACTACATGAAGGTAAAGGTTAACTCCTTAAAGGAGTAGTTTTAGACGTTTTGGGAAGTAGCTTTCCTGCCAAAAGTTAGATGAGAAGATTGATACCACTCTCATGTCTGTACAAGATGAAGCTACAGCCAGCAGCTGGTTAGCGTAGCTTAGCATAAAGACTGGAAACGGGGGGAAACAGCTAGCCTGGCTCTGTCCAAAGGTAACAAAATCAGCCTGCCAGCACCTGTAAAGGTGACAGAAAGTGTGGCAACTTATTACACTCAAAAGCCAAAATGTAAAAAGGCCAGGTTGTGTTTTTACGAGGAGTTATGAGCTGGACTATTTCTCCAGGAAGTCACTGCACCCGGCGAAGAAATAGGCCGTCATGAAACCGCAACTTGTTCGGTTTTGTACGAATTAAACAAACAAGATGTAACGTGTCAATCAGTGAACTTTAGAGGTGCTGGTAGGAGGATTTTGCTACCTTTGGACAGAGCCAGGCTAGCTGTTTCCCCCTGTTTCCAGTGTTTATGCTAAGCTAAGCTAACCAACTGCTGACTGTGGCTTCATATTTAACGAACAGACATGAGAGTGGTATCAATCTACTCATCTAACTCTCGGCAAGGAAGTGCATATTTTCCTTTAATGCTAGTATGTTCTACAGTTCTTCCATATTCATTTGTCCTCAGTACTATAACGACTTTGGAGACATCATCAAGGAGACGATGTACAGGACCAGACAGATGGATAAGATCGAGAGTGCTCGTACGCTGGTGCTCTGTTTGCAGCAGGTACAGTTGCTTCATACACAAAATAAGCTTCAGCCACACACTGGCATCGGCAAGCTGCAAGATTTTGATGTTTGTCTCCACTTTCCTCAGCTGTTTGTTCGTCTCAAGCGAGAGCAGGAGAGCGGCGGTAGGGCTCAGCCAGGAGTCCAGACCTTCACCAGTATCAAAGAGCTCGCCAGGCGGTTTGCTCTCACCTTCGGGGACCTCGTCAAGTTTCGTGAGTGCGTCGTCATGATCCACAGGTCAGCACGGGCTCTCGTTTCTCTTTACTTGGATTCGTTTTTTGCGTGTTTTTGTGCCTTAAGTTTGTGTGTGTGTTAATATGTGCAGGAGTGGCGTAGAGTTTGTGTTCCAAGAGTTTAGTCAGACCCCAGAAACACCTACGCCACCGTACCTCTCCTACCTGACCATCCTCAGTGAGTTCTCCAGCAAACTGCTCAAGCCAGACAAGAAAACAGTGTAAGTGCTGCACACAACAAACAGGGTTACAAACAGGTTTTTGGATGTCTTGAACTTGGCTCTCTGAAAGTCTGTTCTTGTCTGTGCAGGTTCTCATACCTGCAGAAGCACACTGCAGAGCACATTATTGACCTCAGGGAGGAGTGCTGGCAGCCACTTATCTACTATCGAGCTTCTCTATTGGCTGTAGCTGAAGGGGAGGATGCTGTGTCTTACGTTAGCTCTGACAGGAAGCCGTACATACCCAACCGCTCTCCCTTCTCCAAACAAAAACTGGAAGGTACAACACTAAACAACAAAGTCAAGTGCATAGTTTTTATGTCCTTATTGTCACCAAGTACCAGCTGCATCATGTGTGTCTTTTTTGCTTTTTCAGGTAGCAAGTCCCCCTGCCCGTTCAGCCCTGCTGACTCCAAAGTTAGTAAAGCTCACAGGTCCAGCTTCAGTCCAAGGTGAGGCTTTCTCACATTCAGATTATTATTCCGTTTCTAAAACTGTTATACATCTTCATCTCATATTCAGTACTGTAACCTCATATAACTCCTCAGCCACCAGGAAAAGACGACTGATATGGATCCTTTTTCCGTCCCCGTTGAACCTCCTGCGAAAAGATTGAACATCGAAGGATCTGTCCTCAGCGCCGGCAACGAGGCGGATGACGACACTGTGGAAGTTGAACTGTAACAATTGGAGGAGGTTTGGGGAGAATCGGTGCTTCTGTCTGGACGTCAAGACCTCACTGGACATCACAAACTTTGAGCGAGACGTCCAGGTTTGCTTTGAATGCAGTATATTATGTTTTGTATGAGGACCTATATTTAAAGGATAAGTCTGTGATATTCTATATTTTTCTTATTGTCAACAAATCCCATGAAAACACCAAACCAAAAAAAGATTTGTTCTACTAATTATCGGACTATTACTGGTGCAGCCAAAGCCTGACATAAACATCAATTGTTGCCCAGAAACGATTAAAAACACATCAATAAGCCACACAGTTGCACTAAGTGACATTTTCTTACATTACAAATAACATGGGCACTGTAGTTTACTTTCAATCAATCCCACATTCACAGTCCTGCTGCTGTAAACAAAGATTAGAGCACCAAACGTGTATTAATTCGCAGCTGAAAAGTCCCCAACAAATGCACTTTGACTCTTGTTTGAGTGACATTTGCTAAAGCATAAAATGCCCACCTGTTTTAGTAAATTACTGAGCCTAGTTTTAAAAAAGTAAAATGTGATCAGTTTTTGAAGATTTAACATTTTCAGTAGAAACCAATGGGCTCGGGGTCACATGCAGGGCAGGAAAGTCGGAAAGAATCGAGTCTTTTCATGGGATTTACTAACAGTGAGAAAGATTTAGAATAAATATCCTTATTCTTCAAATAATATCAGACTAAAGCCAAGTATATTTTATTCAGACCACTTTCATTTGAGGACCAAGTGTATCAGTATGTGTAAAGCTTCTATACTGTACTTGAATGTTACAAGTGACACTAAATGATCCATGTTTTGATTTTACTTTTGGATCACACTCAGGTCCAACGTTTGTCTAATTATGTAGTACATTAAGATTTTTGCTTTACTGTCCTGCCTGCCACTTTATTATTGCTCCTTATAGGAAACAGCTGCGCTAGAGGAGTTTGCCAAAAACGACGTTTGCATTACTGTAAATTAATCTAAATAAAAAAATACTCCAAGATTTTTTTAACATGTTCATTTCTATTAATAACTTGACCTTGTTCCACTTAATACCCATGAAGACATTTTACAAGAGGGATAACATTTCAAAGTATTTAGCTTCCTTTCAACATCTGTATTTATGTTTGTGTACAGCAGCTGTATGGTGACAGAGCAGCATTAATCACCAAGTGCTTTGTATATTCTGGTAATACTGTGCTCCTGTAGTATTCAGCTGACTGACATCTATAGTATGCAAACACCAACAGTGAACATATCAAACCAGTTTTTACTAGATGGATCAAATTAAACTGCGCAGTCCGTTTTCTTTGCTCTTCCAAGGCTTTATTATTAATTTAAAGAAAAGCAAAACATTTTAAAATTGGTTCCTTTTGTTCTGTCAAAGTACATTCGAATCAAGTACTTTATAACATAGAAAAAAGAATTTGTCTAAAACACTTTCCCAAATCATTTACAGCACAGCAAGCACCAAACAAATATTTACAGTTATTTATAAATTCATCTCTAATAATTTATAACCCCATCTCACACATACATTAAATCTAAGTCATAATGAATACAGACCTGTACAAAATACGCTGTGTGTGGCAGTCCGAACTGTGTGCTTGTGTGTGTGTACAGCAGGCTCAACGGTGGCTTGTTTGGCATTTAAAGCAACTTCTTGTTTCAACACAACTATTAATGAATTTACAGTCTTATAGAAAACCTTCCGTTGTGATCACTGGAATGTAACATTAGCCAATGACTTCAGATGATAATTAGTTCAAAACCTGAATCGAATCAACATGGTTTCTGTCCAACAATCCAGGGAGCTCCAGTGTGTAGAGAATGTGATTTAGCTCATGTGAATGTGATTACACGATGTTCAGATGAAATAACACTCGCCCCAAAAACATTATTTGTACAAAGCTTTACATGCAAATCATTACCTGTGTTAACGTGTGGAGCAGAGGTCTAAAGTTGTGACATCATGAAATCAGCTGTGGTGTGACGGGTGAAAATATTAATTCATCTGGTGTATCGTGAAGAACCACCTTCACATTTCCTGTTAATCAAATATGTGATACTGTGTCCGTTTCTCCAGCACATGTGACCCCACCAGTGCTCTGACGGCGTCTTCTGGTTTCACGCTCACTCCCTGCTTATTGAAGTGTGTCCTGTTACGCAGGATGGGAACCGGGCCTGAACCTGCGAATCTCTGGCTTTAAGCGATTTATCCTCTTAACGCTGCTGGTTGAGCTCCGTGTGTGGGAGCGCCACAGGATGGAGGGTCATTCAAAGTCATCCTCATATTCATATTCATCCAGGTCCAGGTTGCAGTGTGGACTGGGGATCTCAAAGAAGTGTCTCTTTGTCAGACCCAGCTCACTGGAGATGTGCTGCCCTAAAGGGCTCAAAGGATTATCATACCTAAACAGACACACGGAGAAAAGGATCAGTAATATCTATAGGTATATATACAGTGTGTATGTATATATATATATATATTTAAACAGTGGCTGACATGGTCATTCAAACACAGTCAAGAGTAATAATTTGACATTTGGGAAATTCGCTTTCTTGCTGAGACTTCAATACAACTCTCATGTTTGTACAGTAAATATGAAACTACCACCAGAAGTCAGTTAGCGTAGCTTAGCACAAAGACTGGAAACAGGGGTGTACAGCTAGCCTGGCTTTGTCCAGAGGTAACACAATGTGCCTACCAGCACCTCTAAAGCTCACTGATTAACGCGTTAAATATCTTGTTTGTTTAATCCGTACAAAAAGCGAAGTGTGAAAACGACTCCAGGAAGTTACTGCACCCGGCCAAGGAACAGTCCGGCATATAAACCCTGCGAAACCACGACTTGTCATGTTTACACTTTGGTTTTTGTACAGATCAAACAAACAAGATATAACATGTAAATCAGTGAGCTTAAGAGGTGCTCGCAGGCAGATTTTGTTACCTTTGGACGGAACAAAGCTAGCTGTCTCTCCCTATTTCCAGTCTTTATGCTAAGCTAAGCTAACTGGTGGTAGCTTCGTATTCATCATACAGGTATGAGAGTGTGAGAGTGAGGTTGTTTTTTCATCTAACTATCAACCAGAAAGAGAAAAATTCCCAAAATGTCAAACTATTCCTCTAAACCGACAGGTGTGACAAAGGAACATGAAGCAACGGAGAGAGATGGTGCAGGAGTAGAGCTTTTTTTTTTTAGAAGAGGAAGGATAAAAACAGAAACTGTCTGGTTCAAAAACGGACTCCCAGCTCTAACACATGGCCACATACACATGATACTGTGCTGCCTGACAAAACAACTATCTGCTGTCAACAATATGCTCAGATTGGTGGGGTGAGGGTAGAAGCTAGGAGTGGGTTTAGGACTAGACTCGCCCAGAAAGGAGGAGTAGTAGGAGGAGGAGAACACTTAGTCCCTGCCAGTACCCTGAGTGTCTTACCTGCTCTGGTTAGCAGCCTGTCTTTAGAAGTCGGTGTTGTTCCTAAAACCGCCACACAACATACCTGTCAACAGCCTCATCTATCACTGACTCACTCTTAGAGGGGCTCTGCTGCTGGACATAATGCCCAGTGTTAGCATCAAGTGTCACTCTGCTAAATACACTGCCCTGTTAGACAGAAAGTTGCTTGAAATCAACTTGCCCTTCGCTGAACTACTTCAAAAACAGTGTAAACATTGTTAAATGTGAGTACTTTGTACTAAACCATCACTGTCTGACTGCACAACAGACTTGTCAATTGTTGTCAATTACATTTCGGCTTTTCCTGCCATGTCATGTCAAAATGTCAAAAAAAGTCTATTTATGTTTCCACCTTTCAAAAACTCAAAATATTGGTAACACAGCACTCAATACATACTCATAATCATGATAAATATTTGTAATTACACAATAATCATGGCTCGTATTTATCAAACTTCTAAAAACTACACTTAGGAATGCTGTTTAGAGCCAACTTACTTCTACTTAGTGCAAAGAGTAGGAATAACCTTTAAAAGCAACTTTAAGTACTCATATCACGTGCATACTTCGAGCAGGAATAGCCAATCAGGGACGAGGATTTACTCTACATTTGCCATATTATTCATTCTTTTAAAAAATCCTTACATTTCACTCAATGATATGTTATTCTGGAGAAACGTATGTAATTGTGTTCTTCAAAAAAGTTTATTTTATTTGTGTGAAACCCTTTTTATCTTCAGTAGCAATTAACATGCAAAATTATATTTTACATTATATTATATTTAATAAGGATGAAATTATAGGAAATTGGCTGAAATTGAGAGATAAAGAAAACTAAACTGGAGCAGGAATGAAATTCTGCTGCTGTTAGACGAAAGTAGACCAGAAAGTTTCATTACTGCAGTCATCAAGCACTTAAGCTTAAGCTTTTCTTAAGATTGTGAGTCAGAGTCAAAGTGAAAGATTTCTACTTTTATCTTTTACTTAAGTCCAAAGTTACACTTTTATCAGTTTGATAAATTCGGGCCCAGGATTGTAACAGACTCGCGGGTGAAGTCAGACTTACACGTCGTTGCACTGATCGTTGGCAGCCTCTTCAGCCACCAGGATGTCGTACTCCTCTGCAGCATATTTCTCCCAGTCCGAGACCTCCTGGCCGTCTGTCTCCACCTCCTTAAAAACACGACAAGTTACGTGATCCGCTTGACCTCTGACAGGAAAACAAGCCATGATACTTATCTCACATCTGGTGACATCCTATCAGTTTAACCTCACCCTTATAACAGAGAACGGGTCCTTCTGCTCGTGGTCCAGGTACTTCTCTATGTTGAAGAAAGTGTCGAAGAAAATGTGGGACAACTTGCACCTTTTAAGATCCCGCAGAGTGATCTTACCTGGATGGGGTAAAATAGGCACTTTAGGCAGGTTCTCAAACACAATCTCACCCAGCGACAGATGATTTATGGCATCGGTATTATTAAAGTATTTAAGAGGTCTCACTACAAAGTTTTTATCCTGACTTTGACATCCAATGTGGCTTTCAAAATTGGCCTGAGACATAGCTGACTCAGTAAATGTCAGGTTTTCAGCACGAAAAGTCAAAATATTCCAAACTAGGGCTGCAACTAATTTTTACTTTTATTATTCATTAATCTGTCAATCATTTTTTCCAATTAACTGAATCATCTGGTCTCTAAAATGTTAAAAATGTGTCTGTAACAAGTTATCAAAGCAGAGTGTCAAGTCCTCAAATTGTTTTGCTTGAAAAACCAAAGATTTTCCATTCATAAAGATGTAAAAACAGAAAAGCAACAAATTTTCAGATTTTAGAATCTGATACCAGCAGATGTTTGGATTTTTAATCAATGATATCTAATGATTAATTGTGTATCAATAAAGTCATCAATTCCATCTAACTGTTTCAAAACTGTATGAGAAATCTGGATAAAATGAAAGGCTGATTTTAAACATCATACAGACTCATATCCTTCTCAGGCAACTGCTTATAAAGCTCAGGGGTGCAGACAGAAAAAGCCCAATCTAGCTTATACAAAATTTAAGATGTCTGATTAGCCTTACGATAAGACATAATTGCATTTTCAAAGTCGTGTATAAAATCCTAAAATCAACTCTTAACCCAACAGATAACTTGTTATGGATGCCTGAAGTGGAGTGATGTAATTTTTATAGTTTTGTAGCAGTCACAAATCCTACTTTCTGCTTTTGAAAGAGCAGAAAAGAGACTTTTGGTTGAGAGAATAAAGTATGTGAAATTTTAAGACTTTTAAATCTGTTGAAACTGTAAAAATTGTGCTGTTGGGAGGAGGCATCAGACATTAGCCTCAGATACAAAGTCAAGAAGTTAACATCTCATATTACATGTTATATTACACAGCTCCACTAGTACAGCATACCACCAGGTCGACTAACGGTCACATTCTTGCTGCAGCTATCAATACTGAACTTGCATACCCTCAGCATGGACTCGTGTCTTCTAATGGCATAGTGGTAAAGCTAAGTGCTGGAGGGAATTTGTTGACGGTGTGGATGACACCAACAGCTGGCAGCAGGCAGTCCAGATCGGTCTCTCATCTATAACTGTTCCCTCAGCTAACGATCAATGAATGAACCTGTTAGACCCTCTGGTGTGTGAACGTCTGAGAGTGTGTATAAATGTAAAAACGGGTCTGACCTTCGACCTCAGGCTTGACAAGGTCCAGCATTTGGCAGAGACAGTCCTCGAAAGGAAGGGGCTCAATAGCCATGGTCTCCAGCTTCTGACACTGCTCCTCGTAGAAGTACTCCAGCTCGTACATGCTGAGCACTCCGTCCCCATCCAGGTCCATACAGCGGAACCAGTACTCTATACTGGATGCAGATAAAGGGAAAGGGCAGTGAGCTGAGGTGCATGCAAGAAAAGACATAAAGCCTGTAAAGAAAGATGCAATCAGCGTGGCTGAGTCTAGATACCTGGTGTCGGTCTTCTTGTCCTCCTCGGAGATGAGGAACCAGACAAAATCAGCATAACTCAGCCGCCCCTCCTTATACACCCGTCTATCTCTGATGGAATAAACCACACAATCACTACTGAAACAAAAACATAAAGTGTGTCTTTTCTAAAACATGACTCATTCACTACTTATGATAAGCATCCTTTAAACTCCATTTCACTTACCTTGTTACTGTTCCTGAGAATATTCTCTCAATCATTTTATGGGAGATGGCTGGAAAAAATACAGCAAAGAGATTACTTACAAGTCTGTTGGAGGAAAAAAAGAGTTTTCTCTCAGCTCTCTCAGTTAATGTACAACTTTTTCACAACACATGTAATCCATTCTCACAGACTGTAAATCCAGGCTGGCTAATGTAGCTCTTTTTTATCTTGACAATGCTATAAATCCTCTGGTCATCGTTTCGACTGTATAGTGGTAGAAATTGTTCCAGACATGGCGTCATTCGAGCAGAGCATTTATTCTGCTTTCTTATTGATCTTGTGTCTCATTTCCCCTGTTCTGCTCACAGACCATCAACCAAGAACATGTGGCGTTGAGTGTGTGGGGAGGAAGCGTCAAAGACAAGTCTTTTTCCTGCTTATGTGTTTGTGTGTGAGCAGTAGATCTGGACCAAATGACATTTACAAATGCTTTTTATTGTTACATGTAGTTTCAGCCTACTGACTGCGCCAACAAATGCCAGGAAGGTTAAAGGAAAGTTAATTTAGTGTGCATCTGTTGTTCTGACAAGGTATCAGCACTTGTCTTTTGTTTTGTGATCTGCGTATGTGGTTATAAGATATACAGTTTAATCTGAATACAACAAATTCTGCAACATATTTCACAATTATTTGTTTAAGTTTGATTGTAGTCTGGTGTGTTGTCTTGAAGGCAGTGAGGTGTGCTTGTGCACCTTGGTCATTGTGCTGTGCCAGGTCCTTCTGGTCTATGTAGAGGTCGTGGTCAGTGTCCAGCTCCCAGAACTTGCAGTAGATAACGTAGAAATGTTCATAGGAGAAGAACTCTGTCAGCTGGTTCACGTCCTCTTCCTGCTCCAGCAACGCCACATTCTGCAATAGAAGAAAAAAGTTTTTTTTTTTTTTTTTTACTATGACCAATATACTGTCAATATTAGCCAAACTGTCTGTTGTAAACATCCTTTGACCTGCTATACTTGGTGTAGTTATACATCAAAAGTTTTCCAGTGCAATGAGCAGTTACAATAACATTATGGGTGCCCTCACTCTTAGTTTTGCTTCAAATAAAGTGGTTTAGATAATCTAAACTGTTCACGTTTACAACCTGTCTCATTATCTGACCGCGCATGTGTGTTGCCCAGTTGGACTTCATTGTAGCGACGTTTCCGTGTTCCCAGATTTCAGCAATTACTTTGGCGAGAACAAACATTATCATAATTGATAGACATGATGGCCAAAACTTCAAAAATAAGACCTAATTTAATATAAAATTGAATTTTCCTTTAATAAAACTTACATTTACACAGGTTTTCTTCAAGGGAAAAAAGCAAGCTATGTGATTAGTGTAAAAAATCAAGTGAAAGTATTTAAGTATATCAGGTTCAACACTCTATTAAAACCTTTCACTGTGCAACTTAAGATAAATGTTAATTTTAAAGACTTCGTACATTAGATTTTAAGACAGTTTGAAAGTCTGGTTTATTTAAAACGTCACGTTTGTAGATTTTTTAGATGATCAAAGGACCAACAGATAACCTTAGAGAAAATAGATTTAAGTACAAGAGAAAAAAAAACAGAATTGTGATTGTAGAGTCATATACCTGAAGAAAGTTACTTTTCCTGAGCTCAGAACATGTTATTTTTCCAGTCCATGACCGATTCACATTGTAGAATATCCTCTGAATCACCTGAAAAACAGTTAACAGCGTTATCATGTATAACTAAATAATGCATGAGCAAAACTTAATGTGGTGCCATTTTAATGTTTCACTACTTGCAATTTGCAGTAGTAATGTGCTGTTACTTGAGTTATGGTAGTATACCGTGGTGATGTATCGTGAGTGAAAGTCAGGTGCCTCCTTCAGAAAGGCCAGGCCTGCGTGTGAGTTCACCACATCCTGAAAACATAAAGTAAAGTCAGCTCACTTTGTCTGTACTGCATGTCTGCCTAATTTCCATAACACACCCTACAAAGATAACAAACACGAATGCGAAAGAACAACTCAGTGACATGCTGCGCCTACTACAATAACAAATACATTTGTTCAGTCAAATCCTGCAGTTGCTTTCAGAGACGAGTTTAATGGCAAACCACATGTGTCTTTCTTTTTTGGTAGACATAACACATTCAGAGTACGCATATAAATGCATACTCATTCAAACATCAGAAGTCATCAGTGTCTATCTACATCACTCCATCGTGCCATATGCTTTATGAATGGTGCTATGTACAGGAAAGGCTCCAGGCCTTGTTGGGACAGGCCATCAAATTTAAATGTTTCTTTGAAGTCAGAAAGCACTGGGTGAACCGGTTTTGGGATGAGCTTAAGCCTCTCTTATTTGACAGCAAAGCGGTGGGAAGGCCAGAGAAAAGACGTTTACTTGTGACTGCTCTTAACCATCTCTCCTTCCTCATGCCATAAAGTCACAGGGGGTGTGCTGCATTTAAAATGAACTGTAGCTATATTATTGCCATGAAACTCCCCCATGTCTTTTCTTTATTCTACTCCCTTCTCTTCTGCTGGGGGAAAGAATTGTTGACATAAATGCGAAGGCGGCAATGAAATTAAAAGGCCTTATTTCAGGGCAGCCGTCGCGCCTCTTTGACTCTTACTGTGAGAAATTAAATCATAGAGAAACACATAAATCACAGGGCACAGGAAACAGGCGGGGACAGTCAAATCTACTCCACTGCAATCCGCCTTTCATTCATCAAAACAGTCAAAGGCGATTCGCTGAGCGGGACCATACAAATTAAACAGCGTGTGCCACAAGGCATCTCTGCTGGTATGCTAACGGGTGTTCGGTGCAGCCCAGCCGCTCCCGCCAGCATGAAAATGAATCAGGTGTAGGGTGGGGCCACCAACAGCTTGTCAAGGGGAAATGAGAATACAAACAGCCAGCACAGCAGGTCCACATGGTAAGACTGGCCAAACAGTCAATAAGGCTATTCTTATGAAACAATTGGATAAATCTGCGTCCATGTTTTCTGTTATAATGTGTGTATTACATGAGACCCATTTCCATCTCCATTCATTTCTGTCCTGCACCAACAGAACCTCCCTTCAGTACACTCCCCTCCACTATATTACTGGCTTACAGTAACGTCCCTGAATTAGTCCTCCGCCACATGAAAAAGCACTGCCTCAGCAGGGAAGTCCAAAAATTAAGTCCAGTTCGCACCACCCAAGCCAATGCAATTTTGCCATCCCGCATTGCCAAGTCCAGCCCTCTCCCTGGGTGTGCTGCAGCCAGTACCTGCAGGAATGGAATAAAGTCGTCTTGTTCCAGGTAATTACAGCCAGGCTTGGCCAAGAGGTGCACAAATTTAGAAGCATCATCGTGACAGGTCTGCAGAGTTCTGGAGAAGAAAAGAGAGAACAGATGGTTGCAAGGTTACCCCCTCTTTCGCTCTTATGTTCCCTCTATCCTTTTTATCATTCTTTCAAGAGCTTGAAATTGTTTCCCTCAAAAGTGCAAGTGCAGGTATAATACATTCTGAAATTAGGATTCTGAATCGTTGCCTGGTGATTATAAGCGTTGAGTGTTATGGTAGCAACGGGGAAATAATGCAAGCGTCTGTTGTGGCCTCTCATCTGAGAATGGCTCAGTCATGAGCTCAAGTCAAAGGCCAGGTCTGTCCAGTTCTCTGGAGGCTCACGCATTAATACAAGAGCATGCAACAGCACACAGCTAAGTGCGCAGCCGGCGTTACAAAAGCCCTATGGTATTCATTTCAATTTCACGCAGAAAGACACTGAATAGATGTTTTCGTTCTAATACTGTATATGCCCAGCAACTATTCCCTTGTGGGCATTTGTGAGGCCTTTGTGATCAATGACTTCTGTTTAGAAATGAGAAGGAAAATGTCATGATAGCAGAGAACTGCATGCAGCGTCTGTAATCTCAGCGAGTGGTCCTCATTGTTCAGAGGAGATTGTATGAGCCATTTGGCTGTGAGTATACCAGTGGTCCAGTGAGAATAAGAGGAGCCATTGTCTTACTTTCTCCACATAGCCACGAACTTGTGAACGGACACGAAGCCGGTCCTGTCGCCTCCAGCCGAACAGAACAATGGCATTTTCCAATAGATAGGACACTCACAGGCCTGTGGAGACAAGGAGGCAGAAGAGATGGGGCAGTGTGTGGTGTGGATATAGAGAAGAGAGAAAAAATTAAATAAGCTCTTAAACTTCCTAAATACAAATGTGATCTTTAATGCAGAAAAGAACAGCACAATGACACATGACACGGCTGCTGACATAGACAAACAGTGTTGCATCACTTAAAGACTTCCCTGAGGAAACCTAGCTGTCATTTCTCTTGTTACTCAGGTTCCCCTTTGCTCACATTCCTCGGGGAGACGGAGATAATATTTTCCGAGTTTTATACTCAGCAAACATTCGTAAAGTCAGGAGCTAAATGGCACTAATGAAAATAATTTGCTGGGTGGCAGCTGAACCTCCATGCTACAAATCACATTCTCACCTTGGCAACCTGCCCCATGTCCTCAATGGTGGCCCTTTCATTTGGGAATTGGGAAAATATTTTCTCAATTTTGGAAATGAGGCTGTCGATGTTGAGGTTGGCCTGGGGCCGGCCCTGTGGGAAGTGAAACTTTGGAATGCTTTCACTCAGCGCTGTGGTGATGGGCTCCTCCGTCCTCACCTGGGCCTGAGACAAACACAGAAATAAACTGTTAGCCACTGGTGCTAGCAAACGCTGACACCTCACGGCTCAAGCATTCCAGCATGTGCTCAGGCTCGCCTTAACACAAACTCTACATTGCTGGCACTATAACCACACCTCTCAGCAACCCCAAGGCCCATCAGGGAAGAGTCGTGACTACTCAGCGATCATAATTATCCATTTAACTGTAATGAATACTTCTATGATAGATATTTCCCTCTAATAGATTGTCACTCTGTAATAAGAGTTTGATTAAGATGCATCAACTGACACTAATATGTGTAGAATGGTTTGAATGACAATCATTTTTGGCTGTTGCTGAAAACCCTGTTTGACCTTGCAACTTTTTAATGTCATCTGTTTATTCAATTATGTCTAAAAGAGTCTTAAGGGCTATACAGAAGCGGATAACAACAAGATAATACTAAACAAGGCTGAGGACATCATTTATAAATAACATCTATATAATCTACTGACACGTACTACTATATTTTTATATGATAACCACAAGTGAAGTCAACTAACTGGTCTAAATTGGTCTTTTGTTTTGGTATCTTAAAATGAGCAGTAGTCATCAGTCGTTACTGGAAAATTATCATCACATCTTTGGCACCACAGTAATGTTTACAAATATATTTTGGTCTTTAACAGCATAATCTGCGATCTAACTGTAAACAAAACGGTATCTCTAAACAACATGAGATATGGTAACAAAAGATAACCACAAAATTTGCTTGTTTACTATATTTTTTTTAAAATCAGTAATGCTTCAAGCAGACTAATATTTCCAGTTGTCAATGAGGAAATCACAGAATGCTTAGATGTCTTTTCATGTTATGATCCATGTTAATACGTTTGTAAATTGTGTGCTCAAAAAATGAGTATAAGATTTTAACACATCCCCCTTGATGACTGCATTTGTCTGGAGAGAGACAACACTATCAAATAAATCAATAAATTGGCCTTTTCACAGCAGACATTGTGACAACACAGAAGGAAATGCACGTTACAAATACCATTACTGATGGCTCATTCAATTCAACTGTAAGCCAGCATGCAAAATATCATGGCCATGGAACTGACACACCTGAATTGAACACTGGCATTATTAATGTCCTTAATTACTCCTGTGCTTTTTCTGCTATGGCATGTCAAAACACAGTCTATTTATGTTTCCACCTTTGAAAACCACACAATATTAGTAATACAGCACTCATAATCCTGATAAATATTTGTAATTACACAACAATCATGGCCTGAATTTATCAAACTTCTAAAAATTACACTTAGGAACGCTGTTTAAAAAACCAAGATGTTCTTTAGTGGACAGCCCCAGTAAAGGACTAGAAGACAGCTATGTCATGATGCATGAATGTGTCACCTAGGCTCGGTTTAAACAGCGTACCTGATTACATGCAAACAGTGGTTGTCAATGACAGTCCTGGAGATAGAAGCAGGGCTGGCATGTGATGCATGTGTGTGTTAGGTTTGAACCGTACAGGTACAATACCGGTTGAGCGTCTGTTAGCTTTGAGTCATTACTATATGAGGCTGAGCTCGATTTTTAAAAATCTCTACTCTCTGTACCAACTGAATTCTTACCAACTCCAATGGATGTAATTCCAAAGTGCCACATTTCTCATTAACACAGAAACCTTCCAATATGTCAGAGCTTGGACATCTCTGTGTGTCCTTTTAACTAGCTTTGTGTGTGAGGGCTTTGCAGCACATGCTATAATCAAGACAGTGGAAACCACTGTATGCTTTTAAGTCTAATAACAATGACATCATGCAACACTGGGCCCAAGTCTTATTGTAACGATAAACTTGGAACCAGTATGATTTACCACACCAACTGAGCACAGCCGACATACTATGAGAAGATCATATTCATTGATAAAATCTCCACTGGGTGTCTTGCTGAATCGTGCTGTAGGAGACATGAGTCAGTGAAGATATTTTCATGGCCGCACACGTCAAGAGCCAGAATGCATCAGGATCCAAATGAGTTGTTATGTTGCACAATTTAGCCAGTTACTAAAAACAGCCTGAGCAGAGCATGCTTCACTCTCAAACGTCATCTCATGCCCAAAGACTATTTACATGACTCGAGAATTTGCTAACTGGATCAGTCTCTCCATGGCCTTAAATAATCACATAAACAGACCCACACAGTCCTCTGCTAAGAGATAAAAATATCACCTTGTTGTTTTTTTTGGTCAAACACATTGTTCTCACCTCTAGTTGGATTTCACAGAGCCTACATGTAACCCTCAGGTCTGCAACAATAAAACTTTTAACATGATCGAAAACCTTAAAATTATAGAGGGGAACATAAAGGGGCTAAATCTAGTAATGTCCATTTCTACACGTATATGTGTCAACACTGACTGCTGTATTCTGTCAGTGGCAATCTGCTCATTTTAACCTGGTAAATGATAAATGCTGCTGATCCTCTGCTCCTCTCTGTCCTGTGTGTTGGTGTCAGCTATGGCTATAAAAGGACATAAACATCTCCTATTGCCCTGCCCCGCACTGTCCCCCCTCTCTCTCTCTCCCTCTCTCTCTTGCTTCATGCTAACCGCTAGCAGAGCTCTTGAGCACAACTGCTAAGCCCCATGACATTTTGCACATCCACAATGATGTGGTCTGAAAGAGGACAGTAAAGCGGCTGAGCACAACATACCACACAAGATGAAACATCATCCAATAACCGAGGCTCACATTCCATATCTCTTAGTACAAATGAAGAATACCATGCCCCCAAATGACTGCAAGTTATTCATTAAAAAAAAAGGGATATGATTGTACAACAATCACATTTCATATGGCACATTAGTGTGTGTAAGATATTTGATGATAGTTTTAAATATGTGTAGAGAAAGTGATATAACTGCTCATTTGTCCCAACTTGTCCAGGATGCAACTGGCTCCAACAGCACCTATAGCTCCCTTAAAAATAATTGGTAACAGTGAGGAACAGGTACAATTACTGTAGTTTAGCAGTGGCCTGTAATACAGCAGATTTGTACTAATGCAATCTGAACACTAATATATGAAGCACACAAATACCAGTCCACATTTAATGGACCTGCCTACTGGCTGACAGGCCAGCAAAGCCTGTGTGGTTAGAGGGTATACTCATACAAACACCTGCCTGTCCTTGCTGGAAGGCTCTGAGCCTCTTCTTGAACCGAGAGGGCAGAACAAAGTCACAGCCGCGTGCCAGCAGAGCCAACTCCTTCCTCAGGTCAGGGTCCTGACGCAGAGACAGCTCCCTCATCCTCATCCTCGCTCCAGACAGGACGGGGAACACATATACACAAACACAGCACTCAATCCAGTGTTATCCTCTTGACTGTACAAATCACTCAGCACCAGTCAGCACTGTAAGCAAAAGGCGGCAGCAGCAGCAGCAGCAGCAGCAGTGGAGGTCCTCTGTGTCCCTGTGATTGTCCTCTGTCAGAGTGAGAGCCTCTTAATGCAAGAGAGCAGCTGCTACTGTGACTCTCTCTCCCATTCCAGATCTGGTCGCACAATCTCAGCTCTGCCTGCTGCTCTGTCCCAGTCTCTACATAACACACACACACACACACACACACACACACACACACACACACACACACTACACAGGGTCAGGGAGCCCTTGCCTCAAAGCTGCTGGGGAGATAAGAAGTGACGGGGTGTATGTGTGTGGGAGTCACTTAGTGTATGTGTGGGATGGGAGGGGTGTGTGCAATAGATCTGCCCTTTCCAGTTTGCATTCCTCAGTGCTCATGGAAGGTTATGTAAAGAGACAGACCTGTTGTTGCAGCTTGCAGCAGCTACAGAAGCCAATTGAGGGATGCACCTTAATATCACGATGACACACTACCAAAAGCCCCCACACTACCAAACAACTTCAGAGAAACTTTGCTTGTGTTCCTGCAAACTGGACCCCCCCCTCCTTTGGACAGTACGCACAGACGTTAATGGGAAAATTCTAAATAAAACCCCTGAAGTGATGGAATATAATGAAAGCCACATGTTACTTCTGCTAAATCTGCCTACATCTGTTACTAAGTCTGCTTGAAAGTATAAATCACAAGAACAGCAGGCAGACAAAATAAACTTAACGAGGCATTGGCAAATAAAGAAAACAACCAAGGTATGACTACTTAATAATGGATAAGAAGAGTGTAGGTCAAATCACCGGGTGATACACACACAACAATCAAACGTATTGTAAATATAATGAACTCCTCTGCATTTTATGGTGATCTTTGTTTTGCCTTCCCTTTGCAAGCTTGGGCTGCCAGCCATTCCACGTCTTATTATAGTTGATGGGCAATACAGGAGGGGGGGGGATGTCAAATTCAAAGAATGATGACCGAACCAGTCTGCGCCTATTAAAAGCACCGGCAAACACTGTTTGGGCAATCGAAGAAACTAGATCTGGAGAAACAAGGGTGTATCTTTAGTCCTCAAACAAACATCCGCTTCCGGTGGCTGCTGTCCTGGAGTGATGGCAATTACATCAATTCTCCATGTCTATGCTGATCTAACAGCTCCGGGGTCACCTTTACTGCACTGACTGTACACAGGGAAAGCCCAACACCTGCTGATGTAAATGTTAATTAAATAGAAATGGTACAGAGATGTCCACAACCGCAGACTACGTAAATAAACCTATATTTGTTAATGTTGTTATGTTACACAGAAAGAGAAAGCACACCCACCTACAGTATTTTTAGATGACAGGATCACAAAGTCCACAGTTTTCCACCGGTTTCTGCTCAAACCCAGTTCCTGTTATCCTCCACACAGGACACTGCACATGCTTGATAAGCTGCTAGTATGATGCCTTTTGTTCATGCTCATCAATTCAAACCAAATATGGAAAAGGAAAGCACCGAAGCCAAAATAAAACCGGGTAGATCACATGAAACTGTCAACTCGCATCGAATACTGTTCTGTTGGTTTTTGTGTTTGAGCAAACAAAATCTGAATCTGAAAGTGTGTTCCATAAACAGAGGCATCACAACGCAGCAGGGATAATGATGTGTTGGTTTACATATGAGGCAACAGCCCTGTTGGTATTTTCAAATCCAAGCACACATGGTGTGAACAACAACAACAACAACAACAACACATACACAGGAATGAATGTAAGCTTCCTACAGGATTGTATGAAGCTTGTGCCTTTTAAATAACCAGAATGGACGAGCTCCAGCAAGCATTATCACTAACCAAATCATCTTAAGGCCATTGCAGGCAGGTTGTCCAAACAACATCACTCTCTGAGGCAACTATCAGTCAGACAGGCTGCTAAAGTACTACGTCCACGCTCTAATGGGTCACTGTGACAAACAGAAGAACATGAGAACCCGGTCTGACCCCACAATATGTCTAATCTGATTTACAGAGAAACATGTGTCCAGTCATGTTCACTTCATTACATAACAGATGAGATTACAAACCACACTGTCTGGAGTTAGTGGCTATTGGCAGGTCTAGATGTTAGAACTACCAGCAGTCAGGTGACTATTCACAAGTTGTTGAGGTTGTATTGTAGTTGAGCTTCAATCAAAATAGCATTCAACACTGTTGCTATAAAACTGTGACATTCAAGATACAACATGCAGGGCACACAGGCAACCGCAATGGAGTGAAATAGATTACAGGAGGGGTGGGGCAAAACTGATCAAAACTCCCCAGAGGGCTATTCTAAACTATCAATACAGGCATACATGGTGTCCCACTAATACTATGTTTGGCTGGCTGCATTACTTACATGATTTACTTAGAGTGACATGACATGACTCAAACCATCTCAAGACTTGTGTGGTAGAGCCACAACTGGTTCACAGCTTGGGTACAGAGCCGATGCTGCTGTGAAATCCAGAAAGCTCCAGCTCAATCCACCACAATCAGATGTCTGAGACAGGGATTTGGGATACATGTGAACGTGGGCCAAAAATAGGCCTGATTGACTGACAACATGGTGGGCTCAGGGAAGGCCAACAAGCCAAACATGATGTGAGCAGATCAGCTAGCTTGCATAAGAGTAATAATGCAAAAGCAGAGTTGGACAGTTATGTTGGAGGTTTGATGAAAAATCTACGTGGTCTACATGGCACCAGAAGTGGAGCAAAGGGTCAGAACACTAAAGAAAGAAGCTGAAGATAAGGAATTACAATACACCAGGCCCCCACACTTACACAACAGTATTATTGTAACTTCTATGAAAACAATGAAAGTTTATAGTTCATAGTGGTTAGTTTTAGAGACAACAGCTTTAAAGAACTGAATTCTACTGCATTTTCCATATCGTATTTTTAAAAAATATATCTAAATTTGCTAAGATGATATTTAACACCATTATTTGACTTTATAATGACTTTGCAATTTCCCTAAAGTATTAACTGTCCCGGAAAACAGACTTCAAAAATTACATTATCATTTTTTTCAGGATTTTCTTTACTGTGAGAGTCCAAATGATGTGGCTGTATACTGAACAAGCTGGAAGATATTTGTGTTTAGAGTTGATTCATATTCACTTAATTCAATTGTAAGTTTATAATGGAATGTGGCTGCACAAACAACAGGTCAATTAAGACTAATGGCAAAACCAGAGTAAGGAAATTAAAATCTAAAATATTAGATAACTTTTTGGAAAGTAAAAAAAAAAATAGAACAAAAAAAAAGGAATTTGGCTCAAATCTGATAAATATAGAAGCTGCCATAGTGCTCAAGAAATATTCTTAATATGCATAGGTTGAGAAACACCTTACATTTCTTAGCGCTATCTCACTTAAGGCCTAGACCAGCTGTGTCTTAGCTGAAACACACAGAAAGTTTGCAATCGTACGCTTTATACTCCTAAGTTACCAAGACTCCAAAATAAAAGGACTTGCGGGAAACAGTTTAACACCTGGTTCTCTCTGACAGGTCAGGCAACATAACGTGACCCTAGACCTCTGCTTCAAATAGCTTCAATGTTGCTGAGCCCAACCAAGCATGTTATAAAAATACATCTTGAGAAATAACCTTTGATCCTAAATTCAGACGCTGAGAGCAGAAGAAAAAGTAAAACCTTAAAGTACATTTATTTCTACTGCTCTATATTACTAAAACCACTGAGTGTCCTGTGTGTGACCTATTGCACTCAAAACACAGAGGAAACTTTGAGCTACACAGCAGAGCTGAAAGCCGAGCCTTCACGGGGAGCTGATACTTACTGTACATAGTGTAAATAAAAGGTCTACGACCACATATTCTGACAATGAGCAGCATCTAACAGAAGTTGATTCAGAGTAAATTGCACAGGATGAATGTGCTGCCACACCTCATCTCACTGGCAGAGTTCTGGGTATCTAATGCCAACACAAGGGAACCAAGGCTATCTATATCAGTGTCTGATGTCAAAGTCAGACCAGCTGTTCCAGGCTGCACCAGCGTGACATAAATTGAATTTTTGAGTAATCCTTTGAAGAATGCATCTGTATGCAGGAATTCATTTTGTTGTCTTAAAATAGAAGTATTACTTTATACAACCTCACAATCCCTTTAATATTGAGTGGCACAGTGTGGCCACATGCCATGACACATCACAGCAGAATATACAAACTGACCAGCAGTTGTTTTATATTAATCTGGGGTGAGAGCGTGGCATTAGGGGCAAAAGGTCACTGGGAGGAAGAGACATGGATGTGAAAGTCAAAAAGTTCATCTGTCAAACCTTTTACTGTTAAACAGACAAGGCAGAAAGAGAGGACACTCTTGGTAAAGATTCAAAGCCAACTGATCACTCTTGTGAGAAACACTAATATCTGAAACCACAAAAGGAAACCAACATGCTGCTGCAATGCTTTTCGTCTTTTGCGTCCTCTTACTCCCTGTGTTCAGTTGTTGCTGTTGTAGCACAAGTAGGCCTTGCTAAGACTATGTCTGTATCTTCACCTAGACCTGAGATATTCTGGTGTACAGAAGATCAAAAACTGTAATGGATGTTTAATTTTGAAGCATTTCACTTAGCTACATTTGTCTGAAAAGAATGGAAAAGAAAGCATGATGGAATATTCAAGTCTTTACTCCCATGTTTCTAATTGGTTAAAATTATATACGCTTTATGAGTAATCTATGAAATTTGCTGTGGACACGGCGGTCTGAAAATCTGATTATGTAAGTTATGAGAACTGGCATTCGGTATTTTTGGACTCTTGGTAGTAGTAGTGTGTGAAAATGTATTCTGGATCTGGTTTATATTGATTTGTGGTGACTTGTAAGCCCATGAAGGCTGGGTAGAGTTACATGCATAACACAATAATAAAAACCTCATCATCATCTTCAGGACACAATTGCCTTGCTTTGAGTCTAACATTCAGTCTAGCTCCCCAGCCGTGGTGTTTTCTGTCTGAGAGTGAACACATGTCGCACCAGTGACCACTTGAACGCCTCCTCACGCCCGTCTTTAGCATGTCAACAACATGTAGAAGGCAGAGTCTCTAAGAGCACGTGCCTCCAGCTGTCTGGCTGTCTCACTGTCATCACACTCATTATGTTCACAACTTCTCATCTTGACAGTGGGAGTCCTTGAACAGACACACAAAACGTTTTGAGCCTTTTAACTGCTTTGTGCGGCTTGATTTCTTCTGTAATCAAAGCAGCCTAAAGCAGAAATCGTATTTACCTCTGGAGACCTCAGTCACAGCATAATAATATCTGCAACACACAGGCTAAAAGGAGTAACCACAGTGCCAGGGATAGGCTAGGTCTAGACACTCCCACCTCTCATACCACACTAATTCGTGGGTGAGGCCTGAACATTTGGAAAGTATTCGACTAATAATCACAACATATGCCTACAGACATGGAGGCTCCACTATGATAGTGCAGAGTGGACAGCCCTTCAATCCCTTTGATCCTGTGGGCTACTCAGCAGCCTCTTGTGGCCAGCCTGGGAAAATAAAGATCCCAGAGGATACATTAGGGTCAAGTTTGAGAAACTAGTAATTGAAATCTGTAAACTTTCAGAGTGGATTGAATAAACTGATTAAAGCTCCTATATGCAAAACAGATCAACCACAAACTCAGTAACTCAGTCAATTTACAATCTGACATTTATGCAATGTCTGATGAGGTACAACTTTTGGCTGTAATGCTGGTGCAGGGTACACTTGTTAGCAAACCCATTAAAGCATAATCTGAAACAGCAGTTATGTTTTTAGGCTTTTTTCACAGCAGACATTTTGACCTGTCATAATAGCAAAAGCAAAGATGCAGTAATAACATTAATATTGGCTCTGTTCTATTGAAGTGTCCCAGTGAGCCACAGCAGTGAGCCAGCATGCACAATACCAGGACTCTGAAACTGAAACAGCTGAATGGAATTCAGCCACTGTGTTTTTTCTACCATAACATGTTAAAATGTCTCCAGTGAAAAAGGCCAAGGTTTTGTGCAACCTTGTGTGTTTATAATGCAGGTTTAGATTTAACAGTGGCATTTTTTATTGAGGTCCTAGTGGGTGGGGTTGTTGTACTGGAGTGCATTATACTGAAAGGTGGTTTTAATATTTTGTTCACTCCATTTACATACATGAGAGGGGCAGAATATTAAAACCACCTTTCAATATAATGCACTCCAGTACAACACCACGACCTGCTGTGACCTCAATAATAAACATAAAGTAGAATTGTTACCTTTCTGACAGTGTCAACAAAAACTGAAAACATTATAAGCTTCATAAAAAGTAGAATTCATGGCAGAGCTGTTGTATTGGATCACATTAGATTGTACAGGTGTATGTTGTGGCTGATCTGTGTATATCCCGCCCCTCTACCTGTACCTTAGGTTTGCTTTAAATACCTGTTGCCAAAGAGAGACAGGGCTTACTGAGACTACGATTTTGCAACACACCCTTAAGTCACGGGTACCTCAGGTGGCTCCACGAAGAAGGCTGAAACTGCAGGACACACCTTGTTTCTGATGTCGTTAAAAGCAACCTTGAATGGAAGCCCTGTGGCCTGATATCTTATGTAACCAAATCTTGTTTAAACCTGTAAAACTGTTGCGACGGAAATTCCTGTTATAATCATGCTTTTATGATTATCTGTATCTTATTTATCCACCATGATACTGGAATGTTTAAGTTGTTGGGAAACAAAATACATGAAACTGGGTGAGACCTCTCCCTGAGTATGTGTGTTCTAAATAACAATGGATATGCATGAGAAATCACATGCCTTGCATCCTACAACCACATGGCTTATGTGTGGGGGAGATGTTAAAGAGTAGACATAGATGTGCTTGTGTTCTGACCATGAGGATGTTAAGAAATTCCAAGCTATGTCAATAAATGGTATACAACAACCTGAAGGATGTGCATCCTGGTGTTTGTCAAGGTTGATTATGTGTGTTAATCAAAAGACTATAAGAACTCAGTGTATCTATTACTATCAGTGTAACGCTGATGATGGCTCTTGCTTGCAAGTAATAAAAGCTTATTTCTTACTACTGAGATACTGTGTCTGCCGACTCTCATCTCTACTAGACTAAAATATGATCTTTTTCAGTATTTTCCATGACACTCTTTCATAACAGTTTGGATAAGGGGGTCACGAGTGATGGCTCTGAGCGATGAGCTACATGTTTTTGCAGAAATCCGATGTCAACCATTTAAATGTTGTTTAATCTATTAATTTACTGTCTCAGTAGATAATTTACCTTTTTTGTGCTGACGGACCTCCGTAGTACTCTGCCATTGGGTCCAGTCACTCTGGTATTACTGCTACTGCCAGAGGGAAGGGTACTGGCAGATGGGAGGCTGGAGGGAGTACCAAGGGGAGTGGGCTTCCTCTCTGCCAGGTTCTTTTGGGATGCCACATTGTTATTCTCATTGAAGGTCAACAACCTTTTGTCCTGGGCGTCCCCGCTGCTCAAATCAACGTGCTGTCCACTTTTGATTAGGTCAAGATAATCTTTGAGTAGTGACTGGGTTGCAGGATCACTCAGCCAGTTGAGAAAGAGCTCGTCCACCTTCATTTTAAGAACCGGCTGGAGCACTTGTGGTGACGGCATTTCGCAGGATATTACTTACTGGCTTCTCTGACAAAAGTACCTGTGTAGAAATAAGAGTAACGTTAACATCACAGTACACCACTCTTGAATCTGCATTTCCAGCACAACCTCAATGAATAAGGCGACACTGCACAACCGAGGAGCTGCCCAAGTCATAATAAATGCAGTGACTGATAGAAAACTGCACTTGCAACAGCTTTGTATCAGCCGTCCTTGCTTTGAGTACACACCAAACACTCGCTAACATTATTGGATTTTAGCGCGAACCATCAATGACTTAGCCCGCAGGAAAAAGTAAACGTAGTAAACCCATATTGACCCCGGTAACGTTAGCTATTTTTAACTCCATTGTCGGAAATACAGCCGCTTAAAGTCAGTGTTCACTTAACTAGCGTCACCTAAAGCTGCCAGACTGATTAGAAAAGAAAGCCAGGGTCGACAGCGTTGGTAAAGTTGGTAAAAACTGGGAGCAGCAGGCACCAACAACAGTTTGTTAGCTAGGATAGCTTTAGCACGCTAACGTTAGCTGGCTAACTAAGGCAGCTACCAACCTTTGAGTGAATGCACGGTGGAGTCAAACGCGTTGATGTGACTCTACATTACTTCCTTCGTGAGCGAAGCTGTTGCACGCTTGCCTGTTTACCTGTGAATTACAAAAATAACGTCGTATCTCCGGTGTTCATTTCGCTGGAGGGGGCAAATGCAGAGCAGGCACGCGCAACTTCTCTGGCTCGCGTTCCCCTGGTAACCACAAAGTGTTAACGCGAGATCTTCCGCAGGGTGAAGGTTCATCATCCCTCAGCAGCGGTTTGTTTCTCCTCCAGGAGAAAAGTACTTTCACCGCCCACCTGCTAAAAATCCGCTTCAATACTCGCTGTGCTGTACAAATATATTTATCCACGCTATCATTACTTCTACTGGACAGTATCCTCATTGTAAGCCTCAGTACTGGAGAAGTATTCAGAGCGTTTACTTGAGTAAAAGTACCAATGCTGCGGTTTAAAATACTCATTTCAAGTCCTCCTGTCTTCCTTAAATAGAAGTAGGTAAGTATTATCAGCAAAATGTGTTAAAAGTATTTAATATAAAGTGCTAATTCTGCTGCAGAATGGCCCCTGACAGTGTTAAATTACCATAACATATTATTTGATTAGTATTACTGATGCTTTAACACGCCAAAAGCCTTTTGATGTAGTAGCTGGTCGAAGTAAAGCTAAGTTTAACTACTTTAAATACTGTAGACAGTAGTGGGAGAAGTATTCATGCTTTAAGTAGCAATACCACAGTGTAAAAATACTCTCTTACAAGTAAATTTAAAATCTTACTTATTTATCAACATCATAATATACTTAAAGTACCAAAAGTACTCATTATGCAAAATGGGTAATTTCAGAAAAAATATATTATATTACACAATTATAATGTGTAAGCGTCACTGATGTTGTAGCTGGTAAAGGTGGGACTTATTTCAGTTACTTTATATACTGCTGGGTAGCTTACAATAACCTATAATAAAACATCACACTTTATTAGTCGATTATATTTTGTATTAATAATCTGAATCTGCAAAGTAACTGAAGTTACACAACATTTCCCTCTGAATTGTAGTGGAGTAGAAGTATAAAGTAACAGAAAAGGGAAATACTCAAGTAAAGTACAAGTACCTCAAAATTGACCTTAAGTACAATACTTGAGTAAATGTACAGTTACATTCCACCACTGTCTGTTGGGTAATTTAATCTGTAACAATCTGTCATATTTTATAAGATTATGTGTATTTTTCGTCAAATCTTAATCTAAAGTGGTAACTATAGAATTTAAATAAATGTAGTGCAGTAAAAAGCACAATATTTCCTTCTGAAATGTAATGAGGTAGAAGTGTAAAGTAGGAAAAATTAAAATACTCAATAAATATAAATATAAATAAACCTCAAAATTGTATTTAAGTACACTTTACTTGCAGAAACACTGTCCATAAGGCACTGATATAAAATGTATGACTTGGGTGTTATTGATTTTTGCAAGATAAGACACACATATGCTTCCTTGTTTAACACAATTATATTCATACATTGTGTTCATCACATTTCTAATTACCATCTACTTCATTTTAGTTAATTTATGATTGTTTGTTTTCTGCCGTGCACAATCTAAATTTGAGCTGGTCATCACTGCAGGACTCATTTCCAGGAAACTAGTCCTCAATTTAGCCTCTTATGAATTCGATCCTGCCTCTCTTTGCATGAATAACAATGATACATCTGTGCCTGATTCCACTCTCTTTTCTGTCCTCGTACTCTTACTCCTCGGAGCAGCTGGGCTGAGCACCTGGTGTGTGTATGGAGCTGGACATCCTTATTGATTCCTGTAGGGAGGAGTGGTCCCAGACACCGTGGCTCCCTCGCTGCGCAGAAAGCAAGCAACACGAGGAAAGGTCAGTCTGAGTAATGGGCACCGTATCTGACTTTCCAACTCTGTATCTCGCACCAAATCCAAAAAGCAACCACCAACGTATTAATTTAGTGCATATTTAAGAGATGAAGAAACACTTTTTGGTCGCACTTGAGTGGCTAACATGAGAATTACTGAGACTGAGATTTCATGACCACAGGGTCAAGCATTAATGGTGCAATAACAATTTCACTCAACCAAAAACAACAACTTAATTACTCTGTGTCTCTGTGAATACAGTGTTGCTGGGTAATTATTCTTGTTATGCAGGCAACATAACAAATTATCTAGACTAATCTGTCCCTTTTGGCAATGACAAATTATAGCCCTAAAGAAAACATTTCGCATATTATTTTTATTATTTGTTGCTAATGCTTCTATTTTGTTTTACATGAGCATTATTACTGAGATGTGACGTGAAGGATGGTACTTAATGAATTTTTTTTTTGATTAAGAAGCAAAGAATGAAACTGTTAATTCTTGATGAAGACCATCACACAGTTTTAAAATGACCTGACTTTATTGATAAGTTATGTTTCTCTGTGTTTTCAGCATGAAGGACATTAGGGACACCTATCACCTTAAACCTCTATCTCGTTAATAACCACATTCAAAGTGCCTGTAGCCTTTTTGTTTAGAGCAAATGAATGGTGTTTGCACGGTTGTGAAAATTATTGACCGAATTCTCCTGATTGCTTCCCTTGATAACACCGGCAAATCAAATCTGAAACATTCAAAGTTGTCTGAGGCGCAGCACGTAATGAGAAACCTCTTTGTTCTTCAGAACAGCGTGTGTTTTAGAAACATGTGTTTTAGAGCCTAATCAATATCAGAAATGAGAAGAGAAAAAGTGAAGGTCTTGAAACTTTAAACTTTGCAACTTTTCAAAGTGTAATTACAGTGTACAAATAGGATTTTACCCAAAGCAGTGTGCGTGTTGTTTTTTCACGCCTTGAAGGACATTTCAAAGGTTTGGCCGAGGCTGAAACCACAGGGGGACAGCTGGTTAGCGTAGGAAAGTGTTAGTGAGGAGTTCATGTGTACTGCTGTCAGCTATGCTATATGGGTGCTCTGTGAAGTAGGCGATAAGCAATCTGCTCTAATAAGGAGAGTGAATAAAGTTGAAAGTGTTGTGTTGTAGCTATGTGCTGTAGAGAGTTATTTGGACCGTACTGTAGTCTATGCACATAATAGAATAGGCAATAAGCCATGGTTATTTTGAGGTTTAAGTTTGTTTCCAAGTTTATAAGTTTGGATATAACTTTGCTCTCTTTGTTTCTTAAAAACAATTCCAGATTCAGATCAAGATTTTGGATTTTTAAGGGTGCAACATAAATTACTTCAACAGCATTCCTCCAGAAGGCGCATAATTTGCCTATAACTTTAGGCTTATCCAACTGTAATAACAAAATTAATTTAAATTTATATTTTCTTTCAGACATTCAAACAAAATGTGATACTCGACTCTCAGATAGTCGTCATTGCAAAGGTTGTAGATCTTCTGATTCCAATCCAAGCCTTTATATCTTCAAGTGATCCTGGAGATTCTGATGTTGCTAACCTTAAAGTCACAAATAGCCTGTCTGTAATTGTGGTTTTCATACAACAGCTACTTTTCCAATTAAAACACCTGTTTAAATTGGACATACAGATCACACAGTCACATACTCCTGTCTGACCTGGTCTTTCTAACGTTGTTCAGCAGTTAGTTTTAACCAGCTGATGTTACGTTTCTGTGTGAGTCAGAGATTAGACAAACCACAGTCATACAAACACATATATATCCACATCTGTTCCAAATATTCCAACATTATTTCAATAGTTTTAACAGATCAGAAGTACACATAAGGGTTTGACTAAAAGGTTACATCATTGTAAAATTTAATTTTAGTTTTTGCAGGATGATTTGGGGATTCATATCTTAATAATCTGAATATAAAGTTGCATGGGACACTATGCAGATGGCGGTGGTTGTTACAGTTATAAGCAGCACATTAGGTTGTATGAAAAATTAAAGTTTTGTCGATAATTAATGCGTTCCTCCTGAAACAACCTGTCACATACTTACACATTTTGTTAATTTGAAACCTGGATGAGAAAAGCGATTAGGTTTAGAGGGGGATTATTCCTCTTTAATTGAAACACAAAGCCAGAGATAGGAACTATATACAAACATGGGTATGTTAAGTAGTCTGCAGTTCCCCACCGCGATGGTCTCCCCATCAACCACACAAGTCAAATTTCCTTCCTAATACAAAATCAGTGGTGTTCTGTAGAAAACGGTGAAATCAGCAACATCAAATTACATTAAGTGTTGATTTTAAGATCGTATGTATTGGACCTTATAATATCTGTGATGGAAATTTATAGCAGAGCTAACTGTGAATGTATGTAAAAGTAATATTTATGCAGACATTGTCTCACCTCCCCTCAACAAATTACAGTCATGAGTGAGCATTTAGGGCTACATGCATGTTTTCGTCATCTCCTTCTTTTATCCAGACTGTGCAGAAAAAATATCTGTACCTCCTTTGAATGAAAAAAACACTGTGAGCGATACCAAACTGCACCGAGATCCAGTATTAGGGCCAAAAAACAATTTATAGCAGGTTGTTTTTCTATTTGAAAGATCTGATTTTCACTAGAGGAGGACTTTTGAGTTTTGAAATAGTACGTTATACTTATTACGCATTAAAATCCCTCTTAACTTTAAACGTCCTGAAACAGTTTTACCTGGAAATTATATTTACTTGCTCATTGACTGTTATCAACAAGATGTGCAATTTGCGAGTAAAACTGAAAATTTGATTACTGAATATATACTAAAGCTATTTTTATAAGCAGACTGACATAATGAAATATGGATACTTGTTGTAATTGTTTATATACACCACATTTATCTTATTTTCTACAAGATAGAAACAGAAACGTTTTAGACAAAGAAACTACTTAGGATCCCACTTGATTTTTCAAGTACTAATTTTCATATTTGTAAGTTGCACTAGCTACAAAATCATCTCAAAAAGATACCCCAAAAGCAAATATTTCATATGTTCTACCTTGAAAGAGTCCTCATATTACACTATGTTAAAAAAAAGAGAAAATTTCAAACAATCTTACATCCTCCCAGGCTTATTTGTAAGGATATTTCTACTTTGTTGCACAAAAGAAAAGTGATTACATGCTGTTGGTTGTTACAGGCTGATTTAAACCTTCAGACATTAGTTGCATGTTATACACCTGAGGTACCTGAGCCACCACGATGGTCCTGAAGTGTCAGTTTAGGTTTATTTGCCACTACCCATTGTGCACACTGCACATTACTGCTCCAAAGTTAAGAGGCAGGGTAGATTTGTAGATAATTCTCTGTCTGTCTGATTTCCAATAATAGCCAGACGTTGTTGAAATAACTGCTACCATAAAGTAACAATATTACAAGAATGTAGCTGGTTTAGTGATATTTTTGACCAGAAATCGCTTTGATCTTGGTCTTAAACATTCTCTGTTTGATATGGCTTTCAAATGAACTGTGGTATGAACCTCACTTTCCGCCTCCCAAAATGGCATCGGGTAGTGATGAGCCTTCTCATAGCTCTTTCATGGCTACACTGTAAACACGCTACACTGTTTTTATTCCTTAAGAAAATCACAGACAGAGAATCAAACTGTCTTCAGTCAACATTTAGATTCCTAATACGCTGCACGAAATGGAGCTGCAGAGGAGGAGACTTCTTTCATTAGACACTTCACTAACGCTGTGAAGTTTGCTCCTTCCATCTGAGATGACTTTAAAAGAGAAACAATGCCTCTGCCTATTGGGGTCTTTGGAGATTTTCTCTCTCATCACATATTAATGAAAGAGGTGGCATGTATGGAGTTGGAGAGCTTAGGCAGGAAAACCTGGCTGCGAGCACGCCAAAGAGAGCTGCCTTTATGTTCGCAGACATATGACAGACTCATATGTTGCGTATATATGACGTGGTATATGCTGTTTCTCAAGAAATCTTAAATTCAACTTGGATGCAAAATCTGCACATTTTCCTCACACTAGTATTGATACACATGCAGTAGATGTACATGAATGTAGGAGTATAACAGCTGCCTGTAGAGGGCACACTTCACCTGGGATGCTTCACCTTTCCCAATCACGCTCTCTTTCTCCACACACAGACATAACAGCACACACACATAAACAATATTCATTTGAGTATAATCATCTTATATCAGGCACAGAGACAGTATGAATTAGAGGTGAGTTCATGCCAGTTATTCGGATGAATGTACTGTACATCAGTTTCCCACATTGGCCTTCATTTCTCCTTTAATGAGACAGGCCCATCAAGACGGAGCGGGAGCTTTTTGATATCCTCACAGGGGCATGGCGCGCAGACACATTAATGCTCATAATTCATAGCAAATCAAGAAAGATTTTGTTGGAACAGAGGATCACACCAATTACCAGTTGTTTATTGTTTGCTATTGTTGTGTTTACTGCAGTCTAATCATATTTGGAGGTCAGCCACAGCACTACATCAGCTCCAAGTGGAAAAGCTCTTTTGAAGCCTTTCATTTCGTTGTGCCATATTAGCTGCACCGAGCAGCCCTAGACAACATGCTGCCTTTGCTTTCAAGATAAAAAGGAACAAGCATTACATCACTTTCTAAATAACTTCATGAATTAAGGAAATTGCACGTAAATTGGTCACCTAAAAAAAAAAATAGAAAGAAAAGGACCAGCCCATTAAGAAAAATGTGTTTCATCTATTAATTTGCCTCAAGATAATAATCGTATACATAATGACTTGAACATGGGAACAAAAGTTTGTGTTCGATTCTGGGGAAATGTTGTTGGCTGCTAATGTTTGGCCAGACAAAGCTCCCTCTTTTTCCTTCTTGCCCCTCCTATGGAATAGCAGATTTGTGGCATGAAAGCAAGAAAATCATGGAAATCAGCAAGGCCTTCATTATACCAAGGTCATTACAGCTGGCTTTTATCCTCCTCTGTACTTATAGGAGGTAAGGGAATCCTATTCTCCATCACCCAAGGCCTCACCTTTGAACACACACACACACAAGCTCACACCAGGGCCAGCATTTGCTCACACACACACACACACACACACACACACACACACACACACACACACATACACACACACAAACACACATCAGTTTCTCTTTCATTTGGCCTCCTTGAATTTCATCATTCGTTTTTACATAACATTAGTGTGGCGTGTTAGTGGTCGGCGTGCCTGCATGTAGAGGGCGGCTGTTACTTCAGGAAAAGACTGAATAATGCACGGGAAAAGGCAGGGAAAGGCTCCAAGGAAGTCGGCAACAGCACAGATGATTGCCTCCTTACACCATATATGTGAAACAGTTAGAGTATACGTGAAGTGAGATAAATAGATCATAGAGCTTCTTGGGTTTTGCATCGCTAGACTACAGGGTAAACTCGAATGTAGGTGACAGTTCCATGATTGAGATTCAGTTTTAAATGGTGAAACACATTGAAATGATTGAGTAGAGCCATAAAAGCTTTGATTAAAGCCATATTCTGCCTCCTTACATCCACAACAAAACAATTTGTAGATCAAGAACATAATATGAACAAAATGTGAGCTAAGTGTCGCGCTATTTTGTACCTTGACGCCAGATACTTAGAGTTACTCTTGAAGGAATTGGGGAAATATTAGCAGCAGATTTTGTTTTTATAAAAGACCTGCACACTGATCGGAAACAAAGCAGTCAAGGTTACCATCTTTCCAGAGATGGGTTAGTATAATAATACATTAAGTTACTGTAATTAGGCCATTATTTTCAAAGTAACCCAATCCCACAATTTGGAGCATAAAAAAAAAACCTCTCCACATTTAAAGTTAATATTTTTAATGAGCATCACAAGACGGTTGAGTCTTACTCAATGGCTCCTTCAAAAAA
>NTHP01000186.1:81938-133176 GCA_003416845.1 Oplegnathus fasciatus
AAAAAAAAAAAAAAGGAATAACTGTGATCTTGAGGGGAAGGAAAGTGTTCTCTTAATGTGCGCCAAAGATGGTCTCTTCTGTCTATCTCAGCGGCTGTGTCTGATTTGAAACTCTCCATTGATCTGATACCACCAAGAACTGGCCTGCATATTAAACCGATTCTGTGATACAGCTCCTTAGAGACGGGAGGAATTTTGTGTGTGTGTGTCAGTGTGCAGGCTCATGGCTGTAGTCCAGGTTCAGGGTATTACAAAAAAAAAAGAAAGGAAAATGTATTCAGAGTTATGTGCTGTCCATTGATAGTCATACAAACTGTAATATCCCTTAGAAGTCCAGCTCAGCGCCTGCCAACACACATTGGCCTCCACTTCTGATGCTGACATCATTTAATCTTTAGGAGGAGCTAGGGGTTTCTGTCCCAAATCCTTGATCTGGTTCACCTTACAGGATGAGCCTTACTGTCTTTCTTCCAAAATAAACAGACTCATTATTGTACTCCCTCTTGTCCAAGGCACACAGACTGTCTTCTTGTCTTTAGGTAATGAAGCCTCTCACTGTTACAACCCATCCACAATGCATAAAAAATATTTAAAGCTACAAAATGAACACAAATGTCCGCATATGGTCTGCATGGGAACTGACAACAGGCCAGTAGATATCCTGTTTCATGCAAGTACACATCTGTGAACACATAAACACACAAGCAAATGTTCCCTTTATAGAGATGGATCCTTTTCACACAGTATGAAAACAATCCTCTGCTGCCTCGCTGTTTTTGTGTCTGGATGTTTTTATAGGCACTGAAAAGGACGCACGCTTCTCAGATTAGGACTGGCAGGAGTGCTCGGGAGACAGCGTCGGAAAAGGATGAACATTGGGCACCTGATCGGACAGGATCAATGAAAAGCAATTAGATGATAAGTCTGTGGGAGCAGCGCACGACTACGGGGGCCGAGACCTTTACAGCAGCGGGGAGAATGAGGGGATAAACTGTAAAAATGTGTCAGATATTCTTTAGATCTTAAACAGGATAGAGTTAGATCCTCACACATGTGGTGAAGGAATCTATGAAGCTGTGATGATATGCATGGTGTACAGTATTTATGTGTGTTTGTCTGCTTGTGCTTCTGTCTCCTTGTGTGATTTGCACGTGGCTTATGTGTTTTGCCTAACATCTATTGTCATAATGATGTGTGATTATTAAGGGAGCAGGGTTTTCACAGCAGGGAAAAAAGGGGCTGAGCCGACAACAGGTTGGGCCTCCCTTTGTGTCTTTGTTTGAACGCTCAGCAAATACATATTCATGCTCCCAATATGCACACAATAGCACACATTTGTTTATAATCTTTGTTTATTTGGGTTGCATACATTAACGAAAACACTTTTTTATTTAATTTTTTTGTCATGCAAAAAGGGGCAAATGGTAATAGCAAAGAAAGGTTTTCTCGTAAAAGAGGTGGACGCGGTCTCCAGGAGCGGATGCCTTGTTATTTCAGTAGTGTCCCTGGGAGAGGTTAAGCTCTTGCAGCAGGCTAGCTATTAGGCTAAACCAGGGTGCGCTGTGTTCTGTGTGGGCTGAAAAGACAAGTTCTGGCCATTAGCGTACCTCCTGTGCCTGGATCCAGTGTACAAAAGCGCATGAGAGTAATGATGACACACAACAAATAACTCGGTGCTTAATCCAGGCTTTGTTAGTTTATTGTAATATTTTACTGTTTATCCGCTCCTACAAAAATATCCCTCATTTGTGGCCCTTAAAACCGAATGAAGGTATAAACGTGGCGTATAAGCTACAATGAAGTGCCTTTCCCATTTACTGGATTCGTGCATGTGCTCCTTTCCAACACTAGATGGCTGTCTGTGCTGTGCCTGCTGTGTATCAGCACCGGTGCAGCCTCTTCATGCTGCTTTTATTGGCCCTGGAAATGCAGGGCTGAGCAAAAGATTTTTGTTAATAATGCTTTGAGACACTTGGGTTATGAAAACACACAGCTACACAGACATAGCACCCAACTTAATGTTTTGATGTTTGAATTTGCCAACCCTTCATTTTTTTATGAAGTCAGGAACAATGGATTAAATATACTGTCATCACAAAAGTCAGGTACAGATGCACACTCACTGAGGTGAAAGTGCATTTGAGTAGATTTAAAAATAAACTCTATGCAATGTCAATTTTAATATATATTCCACAAATATAAAAAAAAAGTTTTTTGTGGATCAGGAAAGGCTTCAATTAAACTGACAGATTTCAAAACAAATCAAGGGTACTTATTAGTGTCAAAAGAAACCACTGAAGACATTATTTATCATTATCGTATAATTATTCTGACTGCAGCACCATTTCCATGCCTTTCTTTTATATTACTGCGTCCACTGTGTGTGTTTTGTGTAAGAGGCTATTTGTAGTTTCATTAAGTGCAGTAAATGCGACCACATAGAGCACTTGGTTGCAGTATTGACTTTGAAGATTGCCTTTCTTCTTCTTCTTCAGAGGCCGTCCGTCTCTTTAGCCCGAAGCTCCCAAACCGCACAGCCGGCCAGTTCGTGGTGGCCTTTTATTATGATGTCAGCACTTCGCTTAAAGAGCATTCAATATCTCCAGGACGACCGTCGGTGGAACATCAATAGAATAATATAGACACACACTGGATGGCTATTCCTCATAGCCGGTCAGTTCATTTGCTCATTGATTTATTGGTAGCTGACAGCGTAATGGAATTAAGTAGCAGTGATTATCAGGAACAAACAGGTTGTTTGTTTGTTTGTCCCCGCATCGGTTCGCTGCGGTATAAAGAGCAAACACTGGCCGTGCAGAGGTGGACAAATACAAGTACATATAGATACAGGCATACATGCATATAAATCTGGAAATGCACTCACACAAGCACATAAACCAAGTCTTTCTGAATTATTTAAACGCAATGAGAAAGATCTCAAGAAAGACCAATCTTATGTGATTTCTCACTTTACCCTCCACTGAAGATAGAAGGTCCTGAGGCTAAAAAAAATAAGGTAATACAAAGAAAGGAGGACAGAAAGAGCGGAAAAACAAATGAGAAAAGCAGCGGAGTAGAGGAGAAGGCTATTAGGCCCGGTCTGATTTGCAGGCCTATTAAAAGATGGTGATCTAGAAAACAAGCAAAGCTTTGTAAGACAGTTGTACCAAAATCACCCACATAAATCAGGGTGTGATTACTTCAGGAGCTGGAGTTATTGGGTGCTAACATTGCTGCGCTCACTCTCTAACGTTATTAACACTCTTAATGGTGAGCGACAGCTTGTAACAGAAGCCCTGCGTAACCCTGATCTCTCTTTTACAATCCCAACAGCTGGAACAACAACAGGAAACTAAAAACATCAAATTTATTCATTCAACTGGTCTTAGCCTGTTTCATGTTGATGCTGTCACCGTGATGCTCAAATCAAAATCCTCCCAAGATTTAAAAAAAGTTTGATGATTCAGTGCTGAATGCTTTGTCTGGTGTGTTTGTGTACACGCGTGCGTTCACACCTCCACATCTCGATCTACTACTGCATCTCTGGCTCTGTAATTCATGCAAAATGAAATGAAAACCTTCTTAGCAATATGCAGATTTCTTTATGCAAAGCAGCATTACCTATGGTGCGCGGACGGCAGCTAACGCCTTTGATCAGCCTCTCTGACATTCTCTAACTACTGAGAAGAAAAGAACTTAAAAATTGTAAAGGCTCTTAATTGAAGTGAACATAAAAGAAGATACATGGTGTTAATTGGTATACGCTAAGAATAATCTAGACCTTGGAGACCACTGTCCCTTACCGGCCCCCCTGCCAAAGTGTCAGGATTTACATCTTTAATTCAAGATTTCCCCACATTAATTACCTCGCAGGCAGCGAAATGCGGATCACTTCATTTTAAAGTATAATAAACATCCAAATAGTTTCTCCCCTCCTCCCCATCCATGAATATCAATTTTTGTTAGTGTGCAAAAGCCTGGCACTCCTGTTCTTAAGGAGGTTGTGCAGAAAGTAGCGGGTTGTGAATGTGGTCCAGAAAGGATTTTACAGTAATGGAGATTTAGGAAGAGCGTAATTGAAGTGAACAGCGTTGCACAAAAACCTAACTTTAATCCAAATTTTTTTCAGAAACAAGTTATAACAGAACACATAAAGATGGAGAATTAAGGATAAAGAATACACTCAGAGGTCACTGAAAGATGCTGTGTTTGCTATTTTATGTGCAGGTGTTACAGCACAGTGTTATGGGAAATACACAACCTGTTTAAAGACTAAATAGAACAACTAAAGCAGGTTTAGATTGATACCTGTTCCAGAGCAGCATTTTTGGCATGGCATAATTTTGGCATGGCAACTAATTTGTATGTGTGTGTGTGTGTGTGTGTGTGTGTGTGTGTGTGTGTGTGTGTGTGTGAACGTCTGCTTTGCAGTGAAGTAAAGCAATTTGAACACTGGACCCCAGTATGACCTTTGATTATGAGAGGAATACAGCGGTGCTCATATCCCAGGCCTCTCCGTTCCCTCTCAACATGATGAATGGGACACTCTGAGCTGCAGGACAAAACAACCATTTAAGGATCCAGGGTGACACACACACACACACACACACACACGCACACACACACACACACGCACATGCACACACACAAGCAGATACATGTACATGCACGTGCACACACATAGAAATGCTGACAGACAAATGACACACTGATGGAAAGTGAAGCACTTTTAAGTCCTTAAATGCCACCAGCAGCACACACACACACACACACACAGAGAGAGAGAGAGAGAGAGAGCCTCTAATATTACAACACCTGCACTTATCTCCTTCTGTTTAAAGCACATTTAACACTGTACTGCCCTTGAAAATAACCGGCTAAGCTGAGGCTTTTATCCTGTGAGCAGGTTCATGTATGGATTTATTAGCAGAAAATAGAAACACCCATTATGGTTTATTGAAACAGTTTCAAACATACCCCAATGTGGTTAATATTATGCAGTTTATTAAGCAACAATAAGCAATTTATGTAAACACAGTTCAAACGAGCGCTGCTCCTGTACACCTTAAAATCCTCCTTTTTTGAAGTGGTTTTATTTTGGGGTTTCATTGTAATTTATTGGCTCAAAGTGCACGATACAGTGTTAAAACTGATTTGATATGGAAACCTGCAGGGACATATTAATTAAAATAGCAATCTAATTAGCATTCCACTGTGACCTAAAAGTTGAATATTATTAGAGCTGCAACCGTCGGCTGTGATGAAAAGAGCTTACATGACAGTGAAATTGAAATTCAAAGAGCTGGAGATAATGTACACACAGATCAAAAGAACAAACGGTGGGGAGAAAAATAACACACCAAGAAGTTTTACATTTCCTCACAAGGGGGAAGACAAGCGTGTGCACACTCCCTCACCCACACACACACACACACACACACACTCACACCCAGGTTATTAGGTAGTTTGGTGTAATTTAATCCAAAAATCTGCCAGATACTAATATCGCTGCTAAATTTTGGGCTCATATGACTCTTTCTCCATGATGTAAATTGATTGTAAATGTTGTTCTGAGTTGTACCAAAGTCATATGAGGACAGTATGTTAATGTCAATAACACCATGAAATCAATAAATTAAGCATTTTTATGCATAAATAAACATACATGGACAACTTTAATTGTTGATGTGATAGGCTGTTTATTTGAGCTGATACAACTTAGGACCGATGGTGGAAGAAGTACTCAAGTTCTTTAAAAAGTAGCAAAATACTCTGTTTTAAGTAAATGTCCTGCTTTCAAAAATGTACTTAAGTAAAAGGAAAGAAGTATCATCAGTAAAATATACTTAAAGTATCAAAAGGAGAGGTGCTCATAATGCAGAATGCTCCCTTTCGGAGTGTTATATATAGTATATTATATGATGGTATCCTAATTATTGATGCATTCATTTGTAAGAAGTATTTTAATGTAGCTGGTCGAGGCTGGGGCAAATTTGAACTACTTTATATACTGCTGGGTATTTTAATCTATAACAATGCATCATATTTCATAAGATCATCATATGCTTTTTTGTATGAAAAATCAGAATCTGTAAAGTAACTTGTAACTAACATTGTCAAATAAATGTGATGGTGTAAATTGTACAATATTTCCCTCCAAAATGTAGCAGGTAGTACAACTACCTGCAAATTGTACTTAAGTACAGTACTCGAGTAAATGTAATTTGTTACTTTCCACCGACAACTGGAGCGATGCTACACCAGTAAATCTATAGGATATACATATAGACAGACTATAATACTGATCGGTTGAATACATACACTGTTTTAAAATGAAATAAAAATATCAATATTTATTAACAGTTTTGTCCACATTTATCAATTGCTCAAATTATCTTATCATCCCAGCGCTGTAAAAAATGTCAATAAATGTTTTTCACACAAGATGTTTTATGATGATCGTTGACTTGAGGTCATAGGCTGCCACCCTTTTTGTTCACTACTTTGTCCCTGGTTGAAATCCAATAACCAGCCCTTCACAGTCATATTGAAGGATAGCTTTCCTACTGTACAGCTGGAGGAAGCAGAGTAGAGGCTTACATTGCTCTGAAGGTTGACACTACACTTGAGCTGACATGTTTCATCATATCACCAAACAAGCTGCTGCTCACAGTCTCTGAGCGTCGGGTTAACCTATATCAACTGCCACAGCATGCCCCGACATACATTAAGCCTTATACAGGTCATGACAATCAAAACAGTCCTCACAGGGGTCAGAGTACTCTAGTCCGCTCAGTGTTACTTTTGTTTAACCTTGAGGGCTTCTATGCTTCCTCTGTATCCCTTCAGGGAGAGTTGCATATTCCTGCACAGCCTTGTGCATGGGCTGAGATGCTTGTTTCCTGAATAAGGGCCTCTGCGCTTCTCCTACCACTCTACAAGTGGGTGTGTTAACATGTGTCCCTGCAGTGGGCCAGCGTGCCAGCCAGCCAGTGATAATTATTCATTAGTATTCATTAGTGTGAGGTGCTGGCCGGTGCGGGGCTCATGTTGAATCAGTGTTTTGACGAGGCCCCGGCCCGGCGCGGGTCAGCGAAGAGCCAGTAATTAGGCCCACCAGTCAGGAGGCATTTTCCTAAGCACAACACGTGAGGTTGAGAGAGAGAAGATGCAACCACCAGGAGAGGGGCTGCAGAGAGAGAGATAGGGGGAGAGGTTGAGAGAGGGTGAGTGGTTTTTCAAAAGAAAGCCAACCTTGGCCTCCTTGCTTCCCCATCTGGGTGCCGTTGAGTACCTTAACCTCTCGCCATCACTCACTCCATCAGCAGTAAAAATGCGTGATAACCTTGGTTGTCCATTTTTGTTTGCCCCTTATTCTGTTTCCCTTACTCCTCTTTGAAGCTTTTTTGTTGAAATTCAAAATTACCCTTGTCTGTCTCTTGTTTTCTCCTCTCCTCTCCTCTGCAATATGCATATATGTGCTTGTTTGTTTCATTCTAATGTGTCTGCCTTTGTTGCACATGTTTATTTATGGGTCTTTGCATGTCGCATGGTTGATAATAACAGCAGTTATTATCACTTACAGACATAATTGTGTAATGGTTAACATGACAGAGTGGTCGCCTCCAAGGAATGCTGTTAGTATTGTAAATGCGACTGGGGCCTAACTGAATTAATCTAATCGGAAGATAATTACACTGGCTGGAACAAAGCCGGACCAGATTTATCAAACTGTTTCCTGCCCCCGTGAGCCATTAAAGGAAGAGATCTGCAAGCCCGGTAAGGTTAAAGGCGTCCGGCGCACCTCAAAGCTGGCTGTGCCACGGCTGTCACTACATATCTGACACAGAAAAGGGGCTTTGACGTTGACTGACAGCAATTGAGAAAACAAGGGGTCAAGCGTTGAGCTGTTGTGAGACAGGAGAGAGGAAGACGCGAACCCCCCTGATCCAAATCCCTGTGGAGGACAGCAGAATCCAAGGAGATGATAGCTTGTCCTGTCAACACATAACGTCAGTTTACCTTGAATTAAAACAAAGAGCGTAAGACATTGGCAACCTCTCTCTCTCCTTCTCTCTCTATTTCTTTCTATCTTGTTTTTCTTCTTCCTGTTCACTCCTGCACAAGCGTGGATACACATGGGAGGGGGAGAAGGAGTGCCTTGCATAGCCTCGCTGTATCCTGACATGATTTCAGATTAGACAAATTCCCTAAACTACAAGCGGATGGCATGACACCATCCTCCCCCCCCCCCCNCGCTCCCCTCCTCTACCTCCTCTCTCCCCTTGGTCTCCAGTGTGCACATTTTTCTCCTTCAGATTTATGACACCAACATATAGGTGCACTTGACAGCTCTCAGATTGGCGCTGTAGAAGAGGGAGATCCCAAAGTGAGACGGGTTAGCTGGGTAAATCTATCAGGGCTCCGTCCAGGAGGAGGAGGAGGAGGAGGAGGAGAAGGGGGAGAAGGATGAAGAGGGTGTGTGTGTGGGGGGGAGCCAAGGGATAGGTGGAGAAGGGGAGAGGAGAGCGAGGGAGAGAGGCTTGGTGGGGCCCCGCTGAGCACATAAGCTTCCATGCTGAGCACAACCGTGGCTGGCTGACAGTTGTGCTCAGCCTTCACTGTAATAATGAATAAAAGGAAACTCCCTGCAGATTACACATCTTCCGTGTTTTGACATTGACCTTAATACATAATTTAACCACAAAGCCTGAAGAGTGTGTAACGAGATAAGAGAGGACCAGAGGATAGAAAAAAGATGCCCGGGCTAAAACATACAGGCCCGAAAAAAAAAGGGAAAAAAGCCTCAGCTGTAATGGCTCTAATATGATCAAGCCTGAGAAGACTCTTGCCACCAGTAATTTTTTTTCTTAACAGGATGGGGAAAATTTGGGGGAGAGGACTGGAAGATGGAAGGTAGCAGAAGAGGAAAACCATGGATCTGTGTGTGTGTGTGTGTGTGTGTGTGTTTGTGTGTGTGTGTTTGTGTGTTTATGTGTGAAAAATGGGGTGATTTTCCTGCTTATCGAATTCCCAGTGGGAGGAGAAGGTAGTGCTGCTAAACCTCAATAGAATAGTAATGTGCCAGCCCTGGCTGTTGTGTGTGTGTGTGTGTGTGTGTGTGTATGTGTGTGAGTGCTACTTCTCCCCTGTTTGTGTACTTCCTCCTGGTGTGTGTGTGTGTGTGTGTGTGTGTGTGAAAGTGCAGACCGGCTGAGTGTGATATCTGAAAGAGGTATTTGTCACTGTCAGTGTCACTTCTTGGTTTGTGAATGTGTGTGTGTGTGTGTGTGTGTTTGAGTGTTTTCCTTGGGGCGTGTGAGTGTTGTGATGTGCTGAGTGACTGTTTAGAGCGGTGTTTGCTGAGCCAGCACTCTCCGCCACAGGTTATGTCACTCCAGCTGAGGTCACAATGTCACACACGCTGTCAGGAAATGCTTTCTTTAGCCGAATTCCTGAAGGAGAAAACTACCAGACTCACAAGGCTTAGTGGAATATGTCCACTGCATCCATAAATAACGCTCAAAGTCTGCGTTTAACAACAGAATTTAAATTGTTTTTTTAAATAACACCTTATTTTCATCTATTTTGTGCATTTGGTACATTCACTTGTGCTTTTTTCCTAATGGGAAAGGCTGCTGCACATGATTCATGCATTAACAATCATTACTACCCAATTAAGGAGGTGATTACGTCACCGGTGGCCTGCTAGGTGCTGTGAAACACAGATGCAGATATTAAATATGAATTACAGAGGCCGTATCTGCCCCCCTCCTCCCCTCGCTCTCTCATCCTCTTAACTCCTCTCAGACCCTTTCGTCTTTGGGCTCTACAAAGACAGACTGCTCTGTAATTGAAGCAGCGTGTCAAAGCCGTCTTCCTGTCCGCGTGTAACCCTCTGATTCACACTCTTCTCATTAGTGTCATAATTACCGCTGGTTGAAAAGCGAGGGCCTGAACGAGCCCCTTGGTGAGTGCTAAGGTGAGAGTGCGGGCCCATGGCGCTCTCAGTCGGGGGTTTAGGCTGACCTCCAACCCAGTAGGGGGCAGTGGAGATGTACTGAACCCAGCCCGCATGGTGTCCACATCTCGGCACGAGATCTTTTTAAAGGCTACATGCTACTTTGCATGGTAACAAGCTTGTTGTGAAGGGGAAAGTGATTGGTTGATAAATGAAACATGAAAAATTGCTGGATAGAATTGATGAACTCTGCTGCTGTTTCTCATATTTTCTATTTCTTCCATCATACACACATTAATGCGCCTCCTTGTCTTTATTTTCCGACTCCACTATGATTCACACACCTGTCCGTCTGTCCCCAGGCCTTGGCCTCAGCCTGTGTCTCTGGGCTCTTGGAGCTCTTCAGGGGATTTGTTTGGCTGCGGCTTAACCGGCCCTGAACAGCCTCCAAACTGGTCCAGCTGGGTTGAACATCTAGTGTGTGTGTGTGTGTGTGTGTGTGTGTGTGTGTGTGTGTGTTTGTGTGTGTGCGCGTGTGTGTGGACTTGTGCCATCATGGCTCAGTTACCACGCAGAGCCACAGCTATGACTGTGGTGGCAGTAGTACTTTGGTGCTTTGCCATCAGGCTTCCCTCCAAGGGCTGTGTCAAGACACAGAGAGTCTTGGTCCGGGTGTGCATGCATGCATGCATATGTGTGTGTGTGTGTGTCTGTGTGTTGGGCGATGCAGGGCGGTGCTCTACTTCTGCAGCAGTAATCTAATGAGCCTGTAAACACACTCATTTGACATCATTAATTGGAGGGAGATCAGAGATCCGAGAGGGGTGTGTGTGCTGTGTGTGTGTGGTAGCGGTTGGAGGGTTCTCCCATCAGAGAGGGTTCTCCCAGATCAAAGATTTAGAGTGTGAAATCCTTGATTATGCGACAGAGAGACACATTAGAGGCAGTTTTCTGCCAAGCTGAGAGAGCAGCAGAGTGTTTGGTCAGTGCCAGCAGCAGGCCTTGATTTCACCAATGAATGCACACAAAGCTGCCCTCTGTTTTGTCAATTTTAACGATGAGTGGACAAATCAAAGTTGGAAGACAGGGAGTTTGTCTTGTCCCCGTTTATTGATTTTCAACTACTGTAGCAATTTTAAACACATGAAGCTTTATTTTCAATGTGTAGTGACAAAGCGTCTGCTGGTGCTTTTGAAAAAAGTTTGAGTCCTCTTTGTAACTGTCACAGAGTGTGATCCATTAGCTCTAATTGTGCTGCCATACTGGTTCAGTCACATTTGTCAGCTGGATCTAAGCTGCGGGGAAACAGGAGTGCAGTGCTGGAGTTGCTAGCTAGTAGTCCTGTGCTCTGACTGTAACCCAGTCCAGTCCTTAATGATCTATCTGTCTACCACCCGCACAATGGCCCACACCGCTGTTCGCTTTCATTTACAGAGTGCCAGTCTCTGAACTCCCCTCATCAGCCCTTTGTTCCTGGCTGTTTCATGTTTTTTGGGGGGAGTTGAATGGCATAGCTGTGTATGGGATACTTTTGAGTGAGCGGTGGAGAAAGACAGCTAGTGCAGGAATTTTCCAGCGCAATACATTATGAAGATTTCACTTTCTGCCTTTGATTCTGCACTGACAGTTGTCCTTCAGCCCTCCTTTAAAGTCCCACTTTCAATCCCTAATGGCTGTCATGTCGCTGCGCTCTCTGGACTCTTACTCAAAGTGTCATTGGCATAATGGTCGGCAGCCGTTGGCCTCTTTTGATCATCCATGCCGTGTGTGAGAGCAACTGGAGCCGAAACAGTGAGGTGTATGAGGTGTGTGTGTGTGTGTGTGTGTGTGCACTGCTTGCACCTCTGCTCGGCTGCCACTCCCAGGCAAAGCTCCACGACCGGAAATCTAAAATTCACTTTCAAATAGTTTTCCTCCTGTTCTTGGTGCCTAATAGCCAAGCAGTGGAAAGTGTGTGTGCATGTGTGTGTGTGTGTGTGTGTGTGGGGGGGTGTGTGTACTCATTAAAGGGATAGCGCAGGTTTCTACTGTATCAGCATCTCAGGCTCAGCCCAGTTTGGCACTCCCTCAACGGTTATGCATACTCCAACAAAGGGATGAAGGGCCGTGAGGGAGCGAGAGGAAGACCAGGAGAGAGAGAGTGAAAATGTGTGTGTGTGTGTGTGTGTGTGTGACGGTTAGTCGAGGCCTTGGATAGAGAGAGCCAAACCGCACTCAAGTTCAAACACCCCGGCGTGCGTTCAAATGTATCAAGCCAGTCCAAGATAAATTCTCACTCACCAGGCCAGAAAGAACACATCTAAGCAAGCTGATCGCGGCCAGAAAACATCCGGAAGAGCTCTGAATCATTCCAACAGAGACGTGTGTGTAACAGAAGCCAGTGTGCGTTCACTGAATGACATTATGTTCAAACATCCTGGGCTGAAACCCTGTGTGCGGATCCAAGTAGTGTCACTCTTCCAGGACCAGCGTCCTCTCATTTCCTGCCTGGTTCACCCGCCTGCCCCACAGCAGCTCAGGCCCCAGTCCAGGTGTTAGCCAGGCTGGGTCGATGTCCAGAGAACGAGACCAGAGAGTGGCCGCAGGGCTGCTGAACATCAGGGAGTGTGGTTTCATGAAACAAGAACTCTGCTTTGATAAAATTCACTAAGAATATGGTTATTGAATTTGACAAAAGCACTATATATACATATTGGGGTGGAGAAACGTCTTTTCTGGCATTGCTCCATGATGCTTTTTCATGCTGCTCTTTGACCCTTCATGGCCTTTCTCCTGAATTCATCATTCCCTTTATTCTGTTCATGCTTAATTTTTCTCCCAGTCTTTGCTCGCATGCTTTGTTCCTGCATATCTTTCTCAAAATTGCAAGACAACATTGAATTATACAAAGCTCTCTCCCTCCTACAGTCTGAACTTTGAACCCAGTATATGTGATGCATACAGCAGCAGTATATACAATCATAGTCCAGCATTTAATATAGTGTTTCCATTGTGGTAGTTCCATTGAACTTTTTCTTTTTTCTTGCCTAGTTTCCCCAGAAAACTTCTACACTTCTGAGTTAATCGATTTGTCTTTGGACTTATTTATTTAATACACACACTCACACACATACATGTGCAGCCCTCCCCTCCCCTTTATCAACAGAGGGATCCAGATCACAGCGCTCGGCCAAGATCGTGTGTGATGTAAAGTTCTGGAGAATAAAAGATGTCTCTTCCAATAACATATTTCCTGCATGTATCGAAAGACGTGTCAATTTCAGTTACACCTGGCGCAGCAGTTGGAAAACAGAGAGTTCTTCGCTTCTAAAAGACAATGCCATACCAGTCACTCCCCACCTGAATGACTGATACATTAAACATGCAGAAAGCAGCGGGAGGACACTAGGGAGGGAGTGTTCAAAGACAAAAACAACGCATCCAAAAACAAAAAAAAGAAAAATATGTTGCTCAGTACAGTACAATACAACGCAACTGTCTGGTGCAGCAAACTAGCACCAACGTTGAGTCTTTCCAGGAACAGAGAGAGCATTTTACTATACAGACAATAATTAAAAAATCTGCCAAAATAAGCGCGAGCAGACTAATTTAAGTGGTCTATGAATTCCCAGTTAATCTCTGTTATTTTCTAGCTGCCGCGTCAATCTATTTCTGTATCTTTGTAATATTCCAGCAGTTTTTGACATTGCAAAAGTGAGCATTTCCTCATTTTTCCATAGTCTGAAAGCTATTCCAGAGAGGCAGCTGATCACACAGGCTTTTGTAAGAGGAGCTGAGGAGCATCTCTGCCCTCTAGTTCCCTGACAGGACTGTCAGAGTACATGCGGGCCTATAGACCAGACGTGCTAAAATCCGCAGTCCTCACCATGCTCATGAAATGCTGACACAGCTGCCCTAGGCCTGGCCTGTTGTAGAAAATTAATTCAGGCAAGTCAGAGGACACCTCAGTCAGTGAGACAGACAGACAGACGGGGTCCTGTAAGGCAGGCAGTGTGAAGAGGAGTAGAGTCTCTTTGTTCGCTGCTGGACATGTTAAGACTCCATTAAGGGAGCCTGACACACAAGGCGACGGCTGTCTCTGTTCTGACTGAGCAAGCAACTTACCAGAAGACTGGGACTTCTGCTCTCTCTCTCTTACTCTCTGCGTCTCTCGCTCGCTCATTCACACAGAAACTTACACAGCAGTATTTAAAGTCGAACTGAAAGTAAAATTAATTTTTTACTAGGAAACCAGTATAATCCTTGGTGTTTATTTTGACTTGTGTATTTATGTGGTCAGAATTGTAATTACCAAAAGGAAAAAAAATTCTGCGGTGACAGCGCCCCCTACATTAGTGTTCTCGAGGAGGCATGAATTTTTGGTTTCATCTGGGAATGTCTGTAACGGTAATTTGATTGGTGCAATAACTGCGTTGGCAGGCACTAAAAACAGAGTCCTGCACGGGTCCAGTTTTGCAAACCCACACTCGCAAAGCTCAGTACCAGAACCGACCTGTTTCCTGCATTGATCTCAAATCCGGACCCACCCCGACCCGTTAATATAAGTCCTGCAACCCGACCTGTGATTAAACACACACGGGCTATGCAGTCGCTCACGCTACATCGCTGTCGGACCAGTAACGTCCCATTATTTGGCCGGATGTTTTTTGTTCTCACCTGCTGCCCGCCCGCATTTAGTTCATTTTTACCCGTGCCTGTATTATAATTTATATAAATATATTTTTTACCTGTTACACAACTTTTTCCGGGTACCCGACCCGGTGCAGGACTCTAGTTTGTAATGTCACTTCAATTCCAACAGCCGATAGTCAGTTGACCGGCTGGGGGCTGATGCTGTTAGCCATTTTTATTTTGTGATTTGAGCGCTCCCTACATTAGTGTCGGGATTTAAATCGCATAGTAATGTGCAGGGTGATGTAGTTACAAGAATACTCATTGCTGTGAGTTCTGATAGTCTGGTCATTTGCTGTCATCAAAACTAGACCCATGAAAGGAAGACAGCTAATGCTAGCTAGACCCTGTCCTTTAAATAATGTGGGACGAATGCAACAGGAGCAGGTGTTGAAATAATGAAAAGTAACGTCGAATTGGAATCATTGATAACATTAGCAAGCTAAGCTAACTGCTAAAATGCTGAATATTGTAAAGGAGCAGATGTCTTCAATCGGTACATAACCAACGCTGTGTGGGCTTGTTGAAAAAAGGGGGGAAAAAACGCCTTGTATCAAAGACATGCTTCAGTCAGTATCACAAAAGTTGACTGCGTGTCTCCTACCAACACCGGCCCTCAAATGTCAACAGCTGCCATACAAAGCCCACCCAGAGGCTTGAATGTTAGATGCTGCTTCCACAAATATTTCCAAATCATCTTTTGAAAAATGGAAAAATGGAAAAATATGCTTCTGTATCATTTTAGTTTATATTTTATTTCAGAGAAAGTGAGGACATTTTAAATTTCAGTTCATCTAGAATAAGAGGACTTTATTTCTACCTTTATGTGACAGACTGATTAGCCACCAATTGCTTGCCAAATTCTTCACACTGACTTTTGATCAATACAACTACAGTAATTGTGTCTTGCTGCAAGTAATTTTATCTGAAGATGAAGATGTGATTTTTTTTTTTTTTAATCAGCTAGTGGCTTCTGTTGCTAGACCTACATTCAGATTGGAGTCTTAATCTTTAGTCTTTAGTTAGGCCTTGGGGAATCCTTGTTAATAGATCCTCTTGCTTAGGGCCTCTGGCTTAATCCTTGCCATTTACCACTTCCTATGCTAGTTTGCTAAATACTCTCAATTAGGTGGCTGGCGGTGCATTTTGTATCTCTCCATGTCCTGACCACTCCTCCCTTTTTTTTCTGGTAATTTTTTGGCTTGACCTCGGGTCTTATAGAAATGTCCATGATGGGACCTTGGTGCTTCATCTTCAACATCTCTCTGGATATACCGCTAACTTCATAGTGAAATGATAATTAACTCCCAGCATCAATTAGCATTCAGCATGTAGACGGGTAACGAGGAGCCAATTACAAGAAAATATACATAATCAATTATTTATTCACTCTTAATTACAGTGAGTTTTACCCTGTTACAGCGGCGGCAGTTCAATTAATGACCTTCAGCTATCTTCATTTGAAATTGCCGTGGAGCGGAGGAATTTACCGAAACCCCATAGTGAAACAAAGCAGCAGAAACACACACACAAACACACACACTTGCACAAACTCAGAAAAAGAACCTGAACAAGAGAAAGCAAGAGAGAGAGAGAGAGAGGGGGAAGAGCAAGAAAGAGATGTAGCGCGAGAGGGAGAAAAGAGAGAGAGCAGAGGAGGGAAGGGACTGGCACTGTCTGTCAGTCAGATGCCCAGAGCTGCGGTGTACACGGTGTCACCCACACGACCGAGCCGTCTGTCGAGGCCACCTGCCTCATTATGGGAAATGTATGCATCTGGGGCAGGCTCTGGCTGGCTCATCCTCAGCATGGGCAGGGAAAATGGCACACTGGCAACTATTACTGCATTATGTTAGCAAGCTGTACACACTGCATGCATACATACTGCACTGCGAGAGAGAAAACTAGCGAGCCAAGAGTTTTACTGAATGGGCTGGAAAATTTTGGAAGTGACTGGGTGTACGTGTGGATTTCTCACATGAGTTCAGACTGGGATAAGACTGGCGGCATTTTTTGGACAGGTAGCTTATTGCATATGGCACCATGATACATAAAAATACAATACATGATGAGTAACTGACGGCCTGTTTTTGTATATTCAAACTATGTAAAAGGGGCGTGATCTTTGAGTAAGTTTGACAGATAATACAAGAGTTGTGGGTGTGTGAGAGACAGACTGAGAAGACAGCATGTCAGTAAGTGGACAGCTGAATGTAGTGGCTGCCTGGACCCTGTGTAAATGTCCTCCTCTCTGGCCACAGGGTCCTACAGAAACCAACACGCACAAATGGAACAAACTGATCACAACAGAAAACTTTCTCCCTGTCCATCCCTGCTCCCCCCCCCCACTCATACCTGGCCTGAATACCATTAGACCTAATGGAGCACGGTGTGAGGGACAGCCAATCATGATGGCGTCCCGTCAGTGACACCGACATGTATCTTGGTGCTCATTATCATCCTTGAACAGCACCAATTTACATCTGATGCTCTGACTAATTCTGCTCCAGTGTTGTCAAGAGGCATAGGAAGTGGCCTGGCCGTGATGACAGCGCGGCTGTCAGGAGCCCGTGGATGGAGGATTCCTCGGGGCATGATTTAATGCCCATGTCAAGCCCCGCTGTCAGCCTCTCTCTCTCTCCCCGCTCCCCGCGCTCCTTCTCTCCATCCAGCCATTAGGATTCAGCCAGCGGAGAGATGGAGCGATAGAGCTGGCGATTGGCCTGCTTAGGATTCACACTCTGGGCAAGAAAATAACACGCCCTGTTTCACAAGTGATTACCCTTTCCCTGTAAACTGCAATTAAGGCGAAAAAAGAAAAGTGGCAAAGAGGTGATGGAGAAACAAAACGTGTATGACCGCCAAGTGAAGAGGAAAACCTTGAGCGTTTTCCCTCGCTGGTTTAGGGCTGCTTGTTTGTCTAATTTCCGTAGACAACTTTTCCTCAGTGTTATGCTGAGTTGTTTTGGTTTCTGTTTGGTTGTATAACACCCACAGATTTCGTGGCCCCTCGCCCTCCCTCTTGTAGAGTGATTAACATATTGCATGATGTCTCTGGATAGTTCCCCTTGCACTATGCAATCCTTTCTTGCTCTCCATATATTTGTTTTGGTCAGGATAGAACAGAATTTTAGCAGTTGTCTAATTTTTGTGGAGCACAGACCAACCATCTTGTAAAAGTTTATTCAGTGTGAATTTCCAGAATTCGAGACACGTTGTGGAGTTGAGGATAAAGCTGTGCATGTGTCTGAGTGTTTGAGAATGAGACAGACGCTGTCTGCTTATCTGAAACAATAGCCAAACCTGAGACGCCTGACCTTTGTTGACCTCTGCTAAAGGTCAAAGGTGAGAGGGGGCACAGATGGCTGGAGACAGCTAGCCAGGACAGAGAGGACAGAGGGACAGGATGCAGATATTTCACAGTAGGAGAAACTGGAGGTTATATGAGTCTGAAACATAGATCTGCAAAAATACACATTTGGCCTCAGTCTGTGTGATGGTATTCCTACAATATGTTGCTGCAATATGTTGCCCACCCCCGGTCCCTCTCCTCTCTAACAAGGCAGTGATGGATGACCAGAGAATTTGCTGCCTAATGTGCAGAGTGTAAGGACATATGCCTCAGTTTGTTCTGTCCTTGTGAGCTCTCTTTAAACACGAGCACAGCACTGCACACAGCAGAACACCGCAGCTGCCTCAAAATAGAGGCCGCCGTGGTTTCATGTGAGTCATCAGGCTTTAAGATCACAGTAGCAAAAATTAACCTGGCCGTTTCCCTTGCTTTAACTTTTAATGAACATTAATTAGATTCGGTCTGCCTTGTGCATGTTTTGGCTCAGCTTCATATCCTCTTTGGCCACATTAGGCTGTGCTTGCAGCTGCTGATTGCAGCTCTCACAACGCTTCAGCTGTATGAGAAAAAACACATTCAGTTCACAGCATTAGCACTGGAAACCAGTCAAAAAACAAGGAATGTTTGCGTGTGATTTAGGTGATAGATGATCGGCATTTTTATGAAGCGTGTCTTTGGTATACCTTTTTGCTACGGCTCAGCAGTTGGCAGACTGAAGGAGGCGGATAGGGGATGTGGGCTGGACTGGTTTGGGGCTTTGGCCGGTTAGCGTTGGCTCTGGCTGGTAAGTGTCTGGTCTAAACCTGTATGCCTACATTTCTCAGTGTACATTCACCACAAAACTGTGAGAAATCTTCACAGATGGTTATAAAATCTATTTATATAGTGGGATAGTTCATGGGCAAATCATCTAAAGACTAAAAATGAATAAATCAATTCACTGATGAACTGTTATATGTTAAAAAAGATATGTCTTTTTTTGGGATAGATTAATCAAGATTAATTTATAGAGGAAATTATAAATCATTGCAACAATGCAGTTTTAAAGAGGACATTAAAGGTACATTCTGTAATTTTGTTATAACGGCCACAGGACTCCACAATTCCCAATAAGTAAACAAATAAATAACATTGGATTTTTTTATGTCAATTTGCATTTTGATTTAATTTATCATTTTGCTTCCTATTTACTTTTCTATTTTTCAAGTCTATTACGTTGTACGTAGCCTTGTTGAACTCTCATTGGCGATTATCTGAACTTGCTAGCACCATATTCCCATTAAGTCAACCATTCCAATCTCCTCCTGTGACAAGAAAATGAATGGACACATTCAGCAAGGTAGAAAACAGCGTGCAGAAAAAAAGTATGAAGTATAAATAAAGGGTAAAGATGTATGCATCAATACTGCAGTTCCTTTGAAAAGCTGAGTGATACATGTGATCTCACCTTTAATTTACAGTGATCTGTGATGTTAAACTAAACTTGTGAAGAAAGCAACATGTGTCTCTTAACAGAACGACTGCGTCCTCTGCATTTTCACATAATCACTCTAAGGCTTCCGCTTGTCTGCAGCTTCCAGGCTATTTTAGGCTTGTCCACAACCCATGTGTGTAAAACAAAAAGGGTGATATATAGCCATATGCTAATAAAAACTGTACCAGGAATGTAACTAAAAACTCCTGACAAAGTACACATATATTAAAATAAGTACATAAAATTGTGAACATTTACTCCCTCCTGACCCCCAACACATGCAGAACACAACGCAATTAAAACAACTTGTGCTTCATCATTTGGCGCTACTTAGAAAAATTAAAAACCCTGCTGCAACCAGTGATATATAGTGATGTTTTTTTAAAAAAAAGTCTAGATACCCCCAGTATTAAAGGCATCCACAAAGGTGGAGTTTATGACCACTGGTAGACACTATGAAGCTATCTTTTTATGAGTGGGTTCCTGTCTTGATCTACAGGTGGCAGTAACGTGCCCAGAAATGCTGTAATGCACCAGCAAAGGCAGGCAAAAAGAAGAATGCTGTGAAAATGTTGTATGAGGAAGTAAATGCATCCAACATGTTTGTCAGGCCTCAAGGATACAGACAATGCATTTTCATGAGTAACACTGGATGTAATCAGAGACTTTGCTTGTTTACAGGAAAACTCCGCGGGGCACCTTTAAAATGGATGAATGACACCAGAAAACTCCTCAAACATTTGCTAAAACAGAATCTGTTGACAGTGTTTCACAAAGGTATTATTTATAACAGAACTGTTGTATTGCACAACATTACAATGTACAGAGGGTTTCATTTTCCTGGTCTCTCAGTGAATATGTGTGTAAGTGGATGTGGCTGTCCTTAAAGGGCCAATTCACCTAAATCTCATAAAAAAAACATATTTTTCCACTTATCTTCAGTGGTATCCAGTCATTTGGATAGTAGTTCAATCACACCATGACAATGAGGATGTATAGAATTTAGTTTGTGGTGCTTAAAGCATCAGCAAAAATTCAAAATGCCCCAATTACTCCTGTTTATACACTAGAAAGCACAAGGGATAATTGTAAAAAATGTTTTTTGTAATTTGGGTGAAGTGACTTTACTGTATTGTTAGTTGTATGTGTAAACGATGCCTCTACAGTGGAATGAATAAGCATTTGGGACAGATATAACATGTACAGTTACACTGGGAAGAGTTGTTGTGGCAACAAGGCGCCAACTAACCCATGCAGTTATTATTTCCAGTTTGTGGTTAACTTCCTGTCTGAGGGTGGAGATTGATGGATACCCAGAGTGCTCCTGTGTGTCTTGAAGGGAACTATTGATCGCTGTTGCCGTTGGTTTCAGCCTCCATTTGTTGATCTGCCCATGAAAGCCCAACTGCATGGATCATAGAAATGACCCCGGCGCTTTTTAATGATGTTTGAGCCTCAGAGAAAAAACCTGCTTCACCCACTAACAGTCAGGCCAGCCGCGCTGCATTTTCTCTCCAGATGGACACGTTATGTTTGTTTTCTATGAGTTTTAGTGGACGCCGGTGAGCAGTGACGCCAAGAAATTGGGAAATACTTAATGTATTCACAGACGTATGAGTGCACAACAATTGTAGCAATTTTGATAATGATGCTCTCTGAATTATGACACTTCAGCTCTCCGTTCATTTGCTAAATTGTGTTTAGTGTCATTTTTATTGCAATTTTCATCACTGCTTTTTTTCTTCGCTTTAAGAAGAGAAGGGATCATTAGCCCAGGACTGTTCAACCATGCACAGAGGAAAAATGCCATCAAAGTTGACACAGAAAATGTCCTTGTTCTCTAATTTATAAACAAAAAACACAGATTTTCCCTTTCATGTGGCTTCTTGGAGATAATTATGACAAGATGAAAGCAGTTAAATTCCTCCCTCTGTTCTCTGCTCTTCAGATGGTTCCCCCATTGTCAAAAATGGAGATGAGATTTCATGTGGCTGTCATTGCCTGTGTCCCTGTCTCTCTCTGTCTCCCTCTCTCGCTCTCGTGTCTCTTATCCTCCTCCTTCCTGTCTCTCTCTCCCTCTCTCTGTCTGTCTCGCTGCTTCACTCTTCTTTGTCAGTTTTTATTGAACTCTGATATCCGAATCTGTAATGTTTTCAGAACTGCCAATCAATCAGTCACTATCTGTCTCAGAGGTTGCTGTCCCCTAATGGAAGAGAATGATTAGCTTTTATCAGCTCACTGATTTATATGGTTTAAAGCTCTTGCGCACAATCAAAGGGACGAATAAGTCCTCTTCTTGCACGCATATGTTTCCGTGCACACTCTCATACACACACACACACACACAAACAGTGTTGATGGGATGTCTACAGACCCCTCCCTCCCTCACACACTCTGAGGCGACGGGCTGGTGCACTGCGAGTGTGTCGTGCCACGCTGTGGTGTCTGCTAGTGTGTGTGTGTGTGTGTGTGTGTGTGTGTGTGTGTGCCCTCCTGGGAGGTAATTACCAGAATAAATACAGTAGAGGCCATGGCTGCTAATTTATGCCTGATTGTTGACAGTCAGAGTATTGTTTAACATGCACAGAGAGGGCCCTTGGTGTTGCGTTTCATGATCCTCCTTGTGTGTGTGTGCTGCTATGTGTGTGTGTGTGTGTGAGAGAGAGAGACAGAGAGAGAGAGAGAGAGAGAGAGAGAAAGGGGACACATTTGTGCAGCACACCCCTGTTTTCTGTGATTGTCCTCTTAGCGACTCCTCTTTGTGTCTGTGACCCTGCTGGTTAAGCAACCACACATACAGTTATACTGATTCTGTCTGAAGTGCCTCCGCTGCCTTTTCTTATTGATAACCTTTCACAAACTCACTGCTTGTGAATGCTGTTGTACCAATTTGAGTTTCGGGCCATGTTAGATTTTTTAGCCTCACCTGTTACAGGACACTTTGACACTTAAGACTTGGTCTGAAGGTTATGGTTAGAATTAGCCAGTGGTGGAGGAAGTATTCAGAACTTTTACTTAAGTAAAAGTAGTAATACTAAAACAGTGTAAAAGTACTCTGCTGCAAGTAAAAATCATGCATTTAAAATGTTGCTTAAAACCACTATGGAGTTTTTAACTGGTTATGAAACAGTCTCAATTTAACACCGATGCCTCTATATGACCTACATAAGCAAACAAGACCAACAGCGAGAAGGTTGGCTATTTCTATTAGTTTCTAATAGTTATTCTTAAAGCTTGCCGCCAGGTCGGATTTTTCCGCGAATTCAGACGAAATGGCGCCGGGGTTTGCTCTGGCTGAATTATAGTTGCTTCTGCCGCTAACTGAAGGTCCGTCTCCAGAGCTGCCGCCCGCTCTCCACCCGGTGAAGGTAGTCTCCTTGCGGCGGGGAGTGAAGCAGAGGGCACATGTAACCTAACGTTAGGTGAAACACTACCGCCTTTGTCCACAAAAATCTACCAAAAATGAAAAGTTCCATTGAGCTAGCTTTAAGTAAAAGTACTCATTATGCAGAATGGTCCATTTCAGAATAAAATATATTATATTACTGTATTATAATTAGTGATGCATTAATGTGTACGTCACTTTAATGTTGTAGCTGGTAAAGGTGGAGCTCATTTTAATTATTTTATATACTGCTGGGTAGCTGAACTTAAAATGATACATCATAATTTATTAGTTGATTTATATTTTGTATTATTAATCTGAATCTGCAAAGTAACTTAAGTTATCAAATACATGTACTGGAGTAAAAAGTACAATGTTTGCTTCCAAAATGTAGTGGGGTAGAAGTATAAAGTTGCATTAAATGGAAATACCTAAGTAATGTACAAATTGCTCAAAATTGTACTTAAGTACAGTACTTGAGTAAATGTACTTTCCACAACTGGAATTAGCTTTAGCTTGAAGAGGTTGGTGTAACGGTTTGGTTAGACATGTAGTTGCGATGGTTCAGGCTGTGTTCAGACAGACTGCAGACCCCTCACTCATTTAAATCAGATCAATCTGTTGACACAGTGCCAACGCAGAGGACCCTGGCAAAAAAATGCAGGGTCGTCCGGCAAAAAGACCCAGTTCAACCTGGCTCAATTTTTGTGGCAACGCACTGTGTTGGCCAATCAAATACATGCCAGGGCATGTACCTGGTTGTTTTTGAACCTGAACTGGTTAATTCTGCTGTTTACATCACAATCGTTGCCACTGAGAATAAAGTGAAACTGTGACAACTTTCCAGCGTGGTAAAGTCCTGTCTTGTAGTATTATAAATAACTATGCAGTGTTTTGGTGTCTGATAAACCTTCAAACTCATGGATCTGTTACTCTTATAGGCCTTCTTGGATCATATTTAATCGTCTCACGCTACTTGAAGTAATGCAGCCACACCATAGTCCCTTCTGTTTTTTTCTGCAAGGCTGTTTTGTTTGTGTGTATGTGTGTGTGTTTGCATATTGCTGACTTAAAGGATAAAGCTGTTGTTCTATACTTTTCTTATGATCAGCAAATCCCATGAAAAGACCAAAAACAACCAAAACCATCACTCAATACTTTCCCAACTCTGTCTGTGGCGCTCAGCCTCAAGTCTATTGGATATTACTGAAGACATTAATCTTTAAGAACGGGTGACAATTATATATTTTAAAGGATACCTTCGCTTCTTCTCTTTCTTCTCTCTCATAACACAATAGTCAGATGCCCATATGAACACTGAAACAATCCTCCTGTCTATACAGGCCATTAAATGATCCCTTCCTAATGTGTTTCCAATATAAGCTTTTATAAGCTGTTATGAGTTATAAACTTTCAACATACATATGGGCACCTGAATATTGTTAATTGAGTTTTTTTTAATATTGAGTCTACTTGGCTTCCTAAAACAGCTGGCATCAGTAGTTTTTAGCAAATGTTACTGAAACAGGAGTAAACAGTGCAGTTTGTGAGTATTTATGGCAGCAGGATGGTGTACCATGTTCATTGTAATGAAGGAACATGTCACAGAGTGCAACATTGTGGCTCATTTATGTGTTTTTAATAGTTTTTGGTTAACAATAGAGGTCAGTGGCACAGTGGAAGGAACTATATCAGGCTTTGGCTTCTTGTCTGTAGTTAGTTTTCATGAATTATTTTGACAGCAAGAGAAATATTAAGTATTGCCAGCCTTATCCTTTAATTGTTCACCCATTAATTAAGTAATAAACAGAATTAATGAATAGAATGATTATTATCTACCATCATTAATACACATCAGTTCAATCCGTGGAACGTTTTTTAACCTACTGACTTAATGTGATTACTGATTGTGTGTAAAGTGGTTTACATCTTGTGTGACTGTGGTTACACAGAAATCCTCTTCAGCTCGCTGCTCCACCCTGCCTTTCCCTGAATCCCCCCACAACCACTTTCTATTGACTTTTCCTCTGTTCCTGAACCGCACAGTTGTTATCAGATAGGCCAGCTGTGGCTGTGTGGTTGAGGGGCTTTAAACGCCTCATAGACACCTCATGAGTTTTATGAGCATGAGAGGATAGAGAGTTCACAGCGCTGCAACCGAGGGAGCAGCTAAGGCCCAGCGTAGTGCAAATTATCCGCAAAAAGTCACTACAGTGGAAGTTCAGACGCTGCCACCCAAATGAGGTTCGAATGAAGTTAACTCTTGGTCCAGAACTTTTAACGATAGCCTAGGTCTATCAAAGATATTGGATATTAATTCATTAATAATAGATACTAATGAGCTTTGAAGTGGGTGTAGTGTTGGACTGTAGAAGTCCCCAGTGACTAATGAACCCTGTGAAAACACCTTTGAGGTGCTGGAGGCCGGGGGGCCTGGCTGGAGGAAACACTACAAGTCTTTGTATTAGAGCTGATTGAGCTGGTCTCTGCCCCAGCTTCGTTACAGCCGACCACTTACACGCCCCGAATTCTACTGAGGAGACCGCTGATGAATTTGTTTAATTGAACGTAAATAATGAATTCCCAAGGAAGAGATTTGGCCCAGTTGTAATTGCCGGAGATCAGACGGCACAATACCAAACTTCAAAACGGCCGAGCCAGGCGGTCGTAAGAGCCGTAACGATGACTTCGAAGAAAAAAGAAAGGAGTGATATAGGAAGGGGGGTGGTGGGGTGGGGGGGACAACAGAGGAGGAGTAACAGAGACAGAGACGGAGAAAAGAAGATGAACTAATGAGGAACAAAGACCTAACGAGTTTCGCGAGGAAAATGAAGTGTTTCCAAAGTCGTCTTTAAACTTGGTGAGATGAAACGCGGGAGCGGCAGTTGTTTTTGACAGCTCGGGACGAGATGGGCCACAGCTCAGAGAGAGAGGGGTAATTCCCTATTCCTTTATATTACCCACTCACTCTCTCCCTCTCTCTCTGCTGGGAGCCCCCTCATCCCTCTCTCCGCTTCCCTACATTGATTCTTGAATTAGACTGTTTTATTGAATAATTAATAGGCCTTTTCCCATGATTGATGATTTGCATGGCTTGAATATTAGCTTTTCAATCAAACGCAGCTTGTTCTAATGTAACCATATTGAAAACATGTCAAACACTGTTTACCCACTTTGTGCGCAATGTTGTCTTAAGTTCCGGCTGCCGAGGCCTCACAGTGCTCAGCGGTGGGGAATGGCCTTGTCAAGCATTACAAGGCCCTTGAGTTCTGACACTCATACTGAACACGCATACATGCATAGACACGCGGTTAAGCATGCTAACGCGCCAATGCACACACAGGAACACAGACAATCTGAGGCCTGCGCACACGAGCAGGCCTGCATGTACACACACACCCGTCTGCTCAGACACACACCCACAAACACGTACACAAAAGATAGTTTTCTTTCCACTGAAAAGCCATCAGTTCCCCAAAAGAGCCTGTCTAATAGCTACAGTAGCGCTCTGCTTAGTTTGAGTGGCAGCGAGGCCAGTCTGGGAATAGATTGTCAGGCATATTGCCTCTACCATCTCAGCGCCATATCACAGAGAGAGAACACATCAATGCTGGGAGAGACACATGCATTAAGATTCCCTTTTAATTTGACTGGGATTGAAGTCGAGCGCTAAATTACGCCGTCATCCCCCTGCTCAGGCTCCCCCTCCCCTCCCCTCCCCTCCCCTCCCCATCGAAGCTTGTTTTTTGTTTGTTTCGCTTATTTATTTATTTCCCGCCTTACTTATTCATTCATTCCAAGAGTCCGATTTTCTGAGAGTGTGTCAGTGCGTCGCTCGGCGCATGAAAGCACTTTGCGTGGCGTTGTGTCTGGTGTGTTTAGACGGTTCCAAACATGTGCATGGTTAAATAATTTACAGAGTAACTGACTAATGACAGGCAGTGATCATGTCGAGACGAAGAGGCCTGGGTGACTGCTGATCAGGGACAGTGCCTGTCTCTTCCCCTCACGCTCACTGCTTGTGTTTGTGTGTGTGAGGCTGAGGATGTTGTGGGTGTGGGAAGGGAATATGTTTGTGTTGGTGTCTCAGTACAGCAGGAAGCTGCACAGATTACAGTTCACTCTGCTATATATGGAGAGGACGGATCCCTCCCAAGATATTTGTAGAAAATTGATTTTGAGTTCCATTCATCACTTGGGTTTTGTGTGTGACAGTTCATTCACTGTGTATACAAGGAAGCTATGAGCTCTGCATACTTTAAGTTCCCAAGACATTTCACTGAGAAGTGCCTATGAACCTGAGATTGAGTGCTGTGCATAATTTTATCTCTGATGATATGGTTGTTTATGACAGAGGTTTGTGCTATTCAGCTACATCACCAGTTATGCAAACAGTTCTTACCCCAAATATTGCTAACACCCTACCTGCCTACCCTAACTAGTTTATTTCAATGAAAATCTTCAATATTATATCTTTAACGCTAGTGGTATTGCATATTTTTGTTATTGTTAACAAAAACCCATGAGAAAACCGAAACCAACAATGTGTCAGACTTCCTGTCTGTGGCACTCAGCCTGAAGCCCATTTGTTCCTACTGAAGGCTCTTTAAAAACAGGACAAGCATATAGTTTCATTTTTTGTCTAAGTCTACAGTAAGTAGTTTTCTAAAACAACTGGGTGGATTTTGTGCTCTAGTGAATATTTACAGCACCAGGACAATGGATGTGATCAACGTCTAATAAACTACAGTGCCCATTTTAATCATAAAGAAGGAACATACCACCAAATGCACCCTCGCACCGTATGTTTTTATTAGTTTTTGGACACAGGCGAGAGTGCAACAGAGGATCATTTCATTGCTGGTTTTGATCTTTTCGTGGGATTTGTTGGCAATAAGTAAGAAATACAATATCACCAGACTTAGCTTTAAAAATGCTGTTTGCATTTTCTCTCTGTTTTTCCCTTCACCTTCTGTCACTACAACATTTTCTGAGCTGTGCTTGTTACAAAAGGACCTTGTTGACTTTAAACTACAGTGGTAGGCGTCAGACATTAATGTGTGGGGACATAAAATCCACATGAAAATCAATTTAAACACCTCACACTAGCACTTCCATCTCACATTTCACTTCTTATACAAAAAAACACTTGTGACCTAGCTGTCTAACACACTTTTTAGCTGTTTATTTGAGGTGGACAAAAGCGTCTGCTTAATGAATGTAATGTAAAAAAAAATCCATAAAATAATAAGAATTAATGATCTATGTAGGGTTCAAATGATGAAAAAAAGATTTTGTCTGAATATTTTCAGCTACCAATAATTAAGTGGTATATTTTCATACAATGGTTCAGTCTGGTTGAAGGGAAATAAGAGTTAGGGAGGGCTCTGGGTTCTCACAGACACAATCATTTACCAACAAAGATATTTAATAAGAAGCTAACCAGCTAAAGAAAGAAACACAGAATTAAACAAAAACACGTATAGCACAATAACAACCTCCCAAACCTCGGCTCCTCTCACTATAAAGGCACCTTGAAGAGGAGGGCCGCTCCCTGGGGCTTACCAAGTATCTGATCTATTATGCAAAAAATCATTAGGCTAAATTAAAAAGCTGTTTGAGGGTAACCAGATCCTTTAATGAGGTCAGCGAGCAGAGGAGCGACATTAAAACACAACCCTAGAACAGAAACACGAGACAAGAGGAGAGGGAGGCCATCGATTATCAATCACGTAGGTCATTATCTCGCTGACTCTCTCTCACACACACACACGCACACACAGAAACACACTCAGTTGCAAACACATTCCTCTCACTTTCTCCCTCTGACTTTATCAGACAGGTAAACTTTTTATCATTTCAGTAATCATCCCTTTAAGCTTCCTCACGACTTTGCTGGTCAGCTTGTGACAATTGCAGTAATCAGGACGGATTCTGCATCTCGTGCTGGCGGGATCGTTTGTTTTGAAGTGTGTGTTTGTGTGTGTGTTTAGGTCCATCTGACAGTCTTCGCAGAGTTCCTGGGAAAAGACATCAGTTTATTTGGCATGGTGAGCGCCTCTGTCTATTTAATTAGCGGTGTTGAATCTCAAGCAGGCTGCAGATCTAAAAATACAACCAAAATGATGTTAAAGAGACAAGATACAGTAAAAGCTGACAATTATGATAATACAGCTCAGTTCGGATAAAGATATACAGTAAGATGTGTCCAACCTGCCTCCTGAAGCAACGCTGGGTGAAGTGTATGTGTGTATGTGTGTGTGTGAAAGAGCTACAACAAAAGCCTTCCCTCTGTACATTAGCTGCATTGATTTATAAACAACACATATAGTCCTGATTATATTTACATCTCATAACCATAAAACAAACACATTATCTGAATCTTAATTGGATGACAGTGAAAGCTTTAAAGCTTAAATTCATTTATCAAACGGGACACTTGGCCTCATCAAGTCATGCAGAAAGCCATTTGACTAAAGGCTAACACGATGACCTCTTGTAACTTTGAGCGTACTTTGATATTCCTTCTCCTGGAGCTACTGGGATTAGTTGTATTATCTGAAGCTCTGCAAAAAGGGTAATTCAAAGTCAATGATAAACTTGTTTTGGGATATCTGGAAAATACTTCGTTAGACATTTGATATATTTTTCAGTTGGAGCTGACAAGAAACTAATCTGAAAAGAGGACGGCATGGTTGTCACACTCATATCCTAAACATCAAGGTTCAGCTTTATTGTCATTATACAGGAATGCACAGTGAAATGCAGTTGTGGCTCCCTCCACGCTACACACACAATAGAAATAGAATAGAACAAAGTATATAAAAGTAGCACTAAAGGAAGAAAAACAAGGAAAACTGACTTGGATTTACAAGGAAGATGTGCAGTTACATTTATACACAATAAATATGTACAGTACAGTATGTGTGTCTATAAAGTAAAATTACGTAGTTTTCCTGATTTTAGGAATTAGACCAATCTTAAAACTTGGCAAGAGAAAAACAGCACTGCAACATATTTTTTTCTTTTGTTAAAGTTGTTAAAAGCACAGTCTTCACTGCAAAATCTTTATATGTAAGTAACCTTAACTTCACTGTGTTGGTTCAGTCCCACCCCTCCCTCCAGAGTCATTTCCAGATGCAGCAGGCAGCTGTTTTTAAATGATAAATCTCCGATAAACCCTCTGTACACTACCTGCCCACCACCGAACAACTAGGTAGTGAAGCATTTAGCAGCCAAGGAGACAGATATTTCCCTCAGGAGTTGGTGGAGACCAAGCTCTGAGCTAAAAGGACAGTCGATATTGGACTTACTGTTGCCAGGTGGCCAGAAACTCCAACTTAATGCTAATGTAAATAAGCAACAATTTGCTAACATGTTCGCCATATCAACTTATATATGTATCAATGTTGTGTTTACAGCTTGTTTCTTCTGCCCCCAAGCAGCCAAAACATGCAGATAAGGTGTTAAAGTGGTGCCCTGATTTTTATGCTAGTTTCAAACATCTCATCAAGACATTATTGCTTCCCTCAATAGCAGATATCTGTTTTTTTACTTGAAAATTTCTCTCCTTTACACAATGTTTCTGTTTGCAGAAGGGGATTTTTTTGCAGTGTGACGTTGTCTGCACGAACACTCTCTGATCCAAACATAGCTAAAAGGAATTCTTCCTCTGCTGTGCCATTCATGCCTTACTTGTGTGCGTGCATGTATCCTCTTGCTTGTGCATGTGTGTGGCGTTTGGAGGGTTGATTAAAACCTAAAATAGCTACCTGGTGATGTATCCAATCAATCACTATCACCCTCACCGACCTTGTTGACCCGTCCTCTCTCCATGCTTCTCTGAAACTCTCCCTCTCTTCTCCCCACCGTCTGCCTGAATGTCTACGTCCATTTTCTCATCTGGCATCATCTCTCCATCACCTGCCCGTGCTCTGGGGACGGTTTGTGCGTGTCTGTCGGCGTCAGTCGACCCCTTGACCTCCGGGGAGCTGAGTGAGAGGTCTCAGTCTGGGCCCGTATCAAACGGGACAGTTGGCATGGCTCAATCAGATGCAATTACGGCGGCTGCGATTAGCGCTGTCAGTGCATGAAGCGGGGCCACGGGTAGAGGCGAGCGATGTGAATAATGGAGGAGTCGGCGGCTCACTGGAGAGCTGCAGCCTTCAAACATGTAGCCGCTCCAACGCTCTGGCCCTGATCGCTCTTCACCTGTGGGAAGGGGTTCGCCGGGCATTTTTTAGCAGGCTGTTATAATGTTACTCACAGTCTCCTATCGCTGGTAACTGTCAGCTGTAGAGGCCGTGAGACAGAGTAAGCCATGACGGCTGAAATACTTAAAAGGACACCAAGCATTTATGTCACAGGCTGCGGTGCTTTGAGAGCAACAGTTGTCAGCTGATCTGAGGACAATTGTTAGAACACCTGCTCGATGCTTTTGGTAACGCGTGGCCCCCTCTCTGTCTCATGATCACCCTCAAAAGCCTGACAGACTTGTGTGACACATTCTAGCAGGCTTTTTCAGATATATACATTTTTCATCTTTTAGATATTGTACTTTTCTATGTGTAGCTTTGTTTTGAGCCATACTGACTGTGGCCCAATTAAGGAAATCCCTGACATAGTTTCCACAGTGGCAAGGGGTCATGTGCCAATCCTCCAACCTCAGCCTTTGATTTTGTCCTCACAGTGTAGCTCGATTGATTCTGATCTGTCGGATGTGCGATGGTGATGGCAGTTAAGAACAAGGTGTGTGTGTGATTAGGGGTTTCATGTGAAGCAGTGTGTTGCACAACCCCAGATACTTTAAAAGTATGATTGGACCTGCACACATGCTTCATGCTAGCATGCTATCTGTGTTCTTCCTGTTTGAGTGTGATCGAGCAGTTCGCTGTGACCTTTAGGTGGTAGGCCTGCAGCTTCATGATTAGAGGGTCACGGGCTCAAACCCTGCTCCAGCTGTTCCCCTTCAATCCCCGTACAGTGCCCGTCACAAATGGGAACAGTTTGATGACATCACCAGTCACAGAGAGGCCAGTGGGACGTCTGCCCTGCCCCTTCCCCTCACCTCTGGGATATTGCTAATGAGGCGTGCCGCGCCTAGCACTCTCTGCCTCACTCTCTTCCTCTGTGTCTTGTTCTGTTTCCATCTGCTTCCATGGTCCTGCTCTGTTTCAGAGACGTTGCAGGATCGCCCTGTAGACCAGAGACACCCTACAGTTCCTGCTGCTGCAGCTCTCTAATGACTCGCACACAGGAGACTGAAAACTCAGCCTGTAGCTCGGCCAGCATGCAGGCTAACCAGCCAGCTGGCTACGTGATTGTCCCTCAGATCTGAGGGACAAGCAGTAGGAGGTAACCTTCACACACTGTGATCTGAATAACTGGCTCACATGCTCGCTGATTTGTTGGCCAAATCACTCCAACAGGAGCGATTTTTGATACAGGCTAAATTTATTGGTCCATTGTGTGAGAGCAGCATGTCCCTCTTTATTGTCTAGGGGTTAAACATCACTTAGAGTTGAGTAGTAATTAGTCACAAGGGAGAGTCTATAGTAAAAATAAAATGACTTGTTTGGTATTGAATTAACATGAACAATGGCATGTGAAGGCAGGGACAGCAGCAGGCAAAGAACAAAAGCAAAAAAAAAAATGTTATCAATATGCAAAATTGACTGATGTGTTTATTCCAGGCCTGTTTTGTTTTGTTTAAAGTAGAACTCATTGTGGGTTTTTTTTTGGTTAGATACAACGAGGCTATTGGGATAGTCATTAGAAATTCACAAACAAAATAATGATTGTACCATATTTATCAGATGTTGCTATTTATTGCGAGCAAGCTGTATTTTTTTTTCATCCCACTCTGGCAGTTCCACGGAGAGTAGGCCAAGCTGCTCTCCCCTCACATCTGCCTGTGTGCACCCTGTGTAGTGAATTCACTTTGCCACGATCGAAGGAGCTGCAAGGTTTTGAACTCCAACCACAGTTAAAAGACAATGCAGTTGCGGTTGCATGTGACTTTGAAATCTCAAATCTTTTTCTGTTTCTGAAGGGAGCTCTGACAAGACAGAGAGCGAAGCTCTCTTTCTTGCAGTTTTGTTTTTCCGTTAAAAATCAAAAGACGTAGCTCGCTTTATTTGCCCCTAATCAGCATGCAGCTGCTTTGGTGGTGGATTGCAGAGGTGTAAACCACATGCTCTTTTTCTGTATGGTGGTGCACATGTTTCACAAAAGATATTTGTGCTGTACATCTTTCAATGAAAAGAAGAAAGGAAAAAGGAGAGCGCACATCTTACAAAACGACCACAGTTCATTTTCACAAACCTATATATTGTTGTTTTTTCATCTTATACCAAATATTTGTCAAACGTTTGCTAAACTGTGATGTTGATAAACCACTGTGCTTCATATGACTGATATACCCTGCATAATGTAGTTTTTATGAAATCGTGCATCCCTCACTTCCTCTACACCTGTAAAATATTAAAGCAGAAGGTGGGGCTGTGGGTGGAGATTTGTAATTGTTGCTGAATATGGTAACTACAGGCTAACTGGATCAGCTGTAGCATTTTTCTCCTAATCATTTTGATAAAATGATGGCATGTCGAACCAAGATTTTTATCACTGACTTCACATGATGTAACTGATGTAATCAGGATATCAGGATGAGCTCAAAGCAGATGTTATTTTGGCCTTCTTCAAACCGTCTCTCTAACATGACTCATTTGGCAAATAGTTTTATTAATAACCAGCTTCTCCTCCTCCTCCTTCACAGCTCTGTGTCACTGAAAAACATTAGAACATCTTGTCTTGATAAATATAGAACTGCACAATGTCTTTAGCAATGCAGCTGGACAGAAGAGTGAAGTCAGGAATTGGAGGTGCCCCAGTCGATGTTTAAACCAGAAAAAGTCTCGGTGAATGAATGAAACCATTCATCATAATGTTTGGATGCTCATATATTAGCAGTAACTGTGATCTGTGGTTAGTATCAACAGTAAATTAATGTGGCGTTGTGGTGTTTTTTTTCAGTTTATAGTCAAAAGTTGGGGTTAATTTTGAACACACTGTACTTACTTTCTAGCAAACACACTAGCGCTCACTGAAACATGTCTAACATGTGTGAGAGGGATGATTGGAGAGGGAGAGAATGAAAGAGAGAGAGGGAGAGTGTGTGTGGCGTGAAGGCTTTTTGCTCCAGAGCTCCAACTGCGCTGCACATTTTTCATTTCCCACCGAGTTGAAAAGATCAGGTAATTGAAAAAGAGACAATCCAGCAGCCAAGGCTCCACAGATGCCAATGAAAAGCTTCAGAGATATTAGAGTATTACACTTTGGGCCCTGTCTTTGTATTTCTTTCACATGGGGCCTATGGAAAAAAAATGGCTTTCTAATGACAACACCTGAAAAGTGTTTTCCATCAGGCTCATGCATCATTGTCAGCGCGGGAGATGAAACCGTATTGTTTCTCTTTGGATGGGTGATGTCAATGGGGAGACAGCAGGCTGAAGAGAGAGAGAGAGAGAGAGAGAGAGAGGGAGAGAAAGAGAGAGGGATGGAGGGAGGGAGAGGAGGAGAGATGTAGTATGTTCTCTAAATGCAAAGTGCATTGAAATGTAATAGAAATGAGATGCTCAACATCTTCTCACACACACCTCCCCAAATAATAGAAAATCAGGCAGTTGAAGACTTTTATTATTTTTTGGATTCTGTGCATTTTCTCTGGCCAGTATGTAATGATTTAAACTGCTGACTTGTTCATATCAAAAGTTGTGTCCTGCAGTGCAGTCCCCTGCAGAAATCTACACAGTTAATATTCATTATCAGATAATGAATAACTCAGGAAACATGAATAAGTCAATTGTCAGATCTGAATACATGAAAGACTAAATAAAAAGTGATGAGAGTAACTCAGAAGTGGATCATTTATATATGAGGTGAATAATAAGACGACTGCAGTATACATGATCCTTTAATCAGTGCGTTGTGAGATATCTCGTTTATCAGATTTGTTTTTCATACGGAGGAAGGTTAAATGCAAATGTAAACAAATGAAAATGTATTCAGCTGCATGAGCATGCATGAAGACTTAACATGCATGTCATACGAGAATCCTTCATATTTTGGACGGATCTCATTTTTCCAAACTCACTGCCCTCCGTCAAGCCTTCCGAGTGCGATTTGTCTAAGATTAATAGTTTTATGATTTATAGGCTGGCAGTGTGTGAGCAGCGCTGCACCTCCAAACAGCCAGATATACAATTATCCGCTGCTCTTGCCCTATATGAATGCCATTTCCCCGGCATCCCTCCTTAAAAGAGACATGGGCCATTTGTCTCCCTAGCTGCCTCCTCACCCAGGCCAGTAATAAGCCATCTGCTGGATCTGAACATGAAAGATTAAAATGATATACAGTATGAAAGCTCTCTATTCAGTTGCTAATGTCCAAGATTCAGGGACGCAGAGGCCAAAGCTGTCATCTCTCTCAGGAAGAGGTAATTATCACTCTTCCTCCGAGGGGCGGCCGCTACCTCTGCCTCAGCTTCACGCAGGACCCGGCCCCCGTGCCGGCTGCCACCGGCCAAACCTCATTTAGTAAGCCAGAACAATGCCCGACCAAATGTCTGGCTAATCCCCACAATCCTTTGTATTCATCGAGGGCTGGTCGTATGGGCCTGAGGAGAGGGCCCCGCTGCTTGTGTGTACGTGTGGACGAGTGTGTGTGTGTGCGTTTGAGGGCAGGGGGTCAACTTCAAGCCCACAGTGCTACAGGCGAGGCGGGTGATTATTTCACTCACTGTCATTAAGGCTTCGTTTGTGTGTGTGTGTGTGTGTGTNGGGGGACATGCTCGTGAGTGTGTGTGTGTGTGCACGTGCTTGGGTTCTGGGGTATCCCTTGTAAATAAATGGGAGATTAGAGTGAGACACATTTTTTTTGTGTGAGTTTGATCTACATCTGAGAAATGGAGCAAAAAGGAGCAAGTTAAATTGGACACATACAGGAGGGGCTGGAATGATGGCAAGAAAACTGACAACAAGAGGCCCACAGTGACCGAGTTTGGACTTTCATATGGAATTTGATCATATTATTTCAGGATTTGATACTGTAGGCGTATTTTATTGTATTTGATGGGCAGCCCCACTGTATTACCTAACAAGATATGTAACAAAGACATTTCAGAAATTGAAGTTATTGTAGTTTATCCCGTTTAGTTTGTTTGTGATAATGGAAGACAACTACTTCTGCAGTGGGGAAAACAGCCCTGCATTAAAACAGGTCGCTGCATTGGTGCCGGTTTGTTGGTTCAGGTTCTGGTAAGATGATGTTGGACCAGTTGGAGTAATAGATTAATGCGTTTAAAGGCTTATCAGAAGCCAAAACACTGCACGGAGATTTATAAGACCATGAGACAGGATTTTACATCTCTGAAAAGTTATCACAGAAACTATTTTATTTTTCGTCACGTTGTTTAGGACGTGCTCTGTGAGGCTTTGGATGGCACGGTGGTTGACATTCCTTTTTCTTTTTATATTTTGCTGTTTTTGCCTTTATTTGACAGTCAACAGTGTAGAGACACAGGAAACAGGGAGAGGGGGAGGTATGATGTGCAACAGTGAAAAATGACATTTAAAAATTTCAACAGCATCATCTCTTCTCAGAGATAATGTCCCTATGACTCCTGATAATCTCTAGAACATGCTATAAACTTTATTGTACTGACTTTGGCAGAAAGTTATAAAAACAAACTATTCACAACGAGGTCTGTGGATTATCCAGAGTAACAGAGACACTGTTTCTGGAAAGAGATGTTGCTACTGATTTTTTCAATGTAATATTTCAATGCATTGTAAGCACCAGAAACAGATTTTCATGATTTCAGTCACATTGGGTTGGTGGTCTAAACTTGGGCTAGTGGGATAGATAGCACTAAAAGTAACTAAGAAAAAACAATATATATATATATATATATATGTATATATTTTTTAAATTTCAATGAACTGACCCTTTAAGGCATCATGATCTAACCTAATCTGATACGTTGACTAGCAACTAATGATCATTTTGATTGCCGATTAATCTCCTGATTATTTTCTCAATTATCAGATGAATCTTTTTGTCAATAAAATGTAAAAAAAAAACTGTGAAAAATGCCAGTTACAAATTCTCACAGCCCACGGCGACGTCTTCAAGCGTCTTGTTTTTCCCCACCAACATTCGACCCAAAGATATTCAGTTTACAATGAAATGAAATAGAGAAAAGCAGCAAATTCTCACACTTGAGAACCTGGAGCCAGAAAATGCCTAAAATAATGACAAAATCGATTATTCAGTTATTGAAATAGTTGCCAGTTAATTTTCTGTCAGTCGACTAATTGATTAATCGACTAATCGTTGCAGCTCTAACAGTGACCATCTTGAGAGACATAACTGTCGGCACCATGTATGCCAGTCAAAAGCCTGATAACGTGGTATTTACCGGTTACACTGAAATAGCAGAGGATTTGCAGTCTTTCCTCATCAAAGTCAAAGACACGTGTTCTCCTTTTCCATCCTCTTCCCACGACTCAAAATTTCTTTTCCCATCCCTCCCCAGAGTTATGTAGTACTCTGGAGCGTCTCTCTGAGCCGTGAGCGCTACTGAGAGAGTAAATTAATTTTCCACGTAGACCAGAGGGCTTAATTCACTTACAGTCCCCAGAGCTCATTGCAGGCTGGCCTCAGCGGAGATAGCGAGGGGGCTCAGTGTGTGGCTGGGCTGGGTGAGGAGATCCAGCAGAGCTCTTCCCGTTAGGTGAGCCTGGCTGTCTTCACTCCCCACCTCCATGCATCAAACATCAGCCTGTCTCTCTCTGACATCCCCCATCTCCCCTTCCTTCTTCTCCCCCATCTGGACCAGGGGAGAAGCTGTCCCCCCCTCCTCTCTCCCTTCCAGCTTCCTTCATCCCCCACTCATCCCCCTTTCACAGTCAGAGAAGAGACGCTCTCCTCATTCTCCTTTTCGTAATACAAGCCTCAATTATGCATAAACTCGTCAATTTGGCCGTTCAAAGAGGAATGACATGGAATCCAGTGGAGAGGGCTGTCTGAAGATATATCTCAGACGGTGACAACGGGAAGCTTAATGCATGTCTTAGTGACTGTCCTGTCTCTCACACCCACTCCCGTGTGACCCATCCTCACAATCACATTATTAAACATATCTGATAGAACTTAAACCCAGCCAGCAACTGGAATGCCACAATACACCCCCGTGATATATTTTTACATCTGCCAGCTCTGCTGCTGCTGCTGGGCTTCATCGTTAGTCGGGCTTGAATGAAGCTGCCTGCAGGACTTTTCTTGACCTCAGATTTCCACCAGCCTGTTGAAATCAACATTATCTAGAGCTGAACAGCCATCAAAGCTTTGTTGATATTTTATTATTGTGGTACAAAATGTTTGGCTCCAAGCTTTATTGCATTTACATCCTCTCCTTTCTAAGTCTTCACTTCTTCTTGCATGAGATTGTGAGAGAGAGAGACCACCCCAGCCTCTGCTGTCTTGTTCTCTCTATCTTCCCCTCTATTTTTTTCCTTTCATGTGAGTCCAACTGTACCTTCTCGGTGAGACGACATGAGTAAATGGTTCTGTCAGGCCTCCTGAGTGGATTAAAGTGGCCTTCAATTACCTTCATCATTGACCTTATGAAGCTGGTTAACTGCAAAATCCTTAACCCTAAACTCAGCCATTGTACACTCTAATTCAGCCTCACACACACACACGGGGTGACAAACACACATTTGTGTTCACAACATTATAAAGGGGATAAAAATGAGTAGGAAAGATTTATAATGAAAAAATAGGTTAGGGCTATAATAATTCATTCTGGAAGTTTCCCTTTTTTCCGATTTTGGTTGAGATCAAAGCGTGGTTTCAGGTCTAATTAACCAAACGAATGCAGATCCCAGACCTTCTGGCTGCGGGTAAGGCCTTGGAGGGATCCCTCGCTGAAAATCCACATCAGATTTAAATAATTAATATGACACCTTGAGCTCTGCAGAGAAAGAGGGGCTCCATGTTGGAGTTTAGAACAATGTCACTGCCAAGTGTAATGCTGTTTGTCTCCATGAAAATGAGCAGGGGAGAAAGCAGCCACTCCATTGTACTGCCTCCTTGGCGGATCAGGGGACTGCTCTCTCCTTTGTCATGCTAACGGGGAGCTTTAAGGGGCCGTTGGTAAAGAAGGCCTGCGGCCTGCGCTCCATTCCTGGCTGGGCCGGGCTGAAGCAAGCTGGGCCTGGCTCTGGGGACTTGGAGCTGGGGTCATTTTATGGTTTTTAATCCTCTTAATCCCCGTTAGAAGGGGCTATGTGGAGACAAATCCGCTCCCAGAGGTCCTTAGGATTCAAACGCTGCGCTTGAGCGACTGTATCATTTGATAACAACAATGGTGGAGGATAGAGAGAGAGAAAGGGAGAGGGACAGACGGGGAGAGAAATAGGAAGAAAGATAGAAATCAACATCATGATTGAGAGATATAGATTTTTATCTTTGCCCTCTGGTTATTAGCTCTCCTCCTCATTGGTCACCTCTTACACTTTTGTCTGTCGAAGTTTGTGTCAAGGTGGATAAACTGTGCCGGATCTGTGACACATACACACATAAACACTTGGTCTGAATCTCATGCTAATGACCCTTATGTTGCCCTGTGGTCCATAAAGAAATGCAGTGCACTCTGGGTTCCTCGTGTGGACAGCACAGCGGCCCGTTTTCAGAGCTCAGAGAGACTGGGGAGCCAGGGATAATCCAGAGGGCCCTATTCAAATTAATACACTCCTGTTAACCTCATCTCAGACAAGCTCTCTTCATTATCACTCAATTAAAACTGCATATTTGAACAGGCCTGGGCTGGAGAGGCCGCAGACTGTCTGAGCTTAGTGACCGGACAGTCAAGCTAAGAGGGAGGGAGGCCACAGTGGGACATAAAAACATTGACTGATCAGGACGAACAGGGGCGCATAGTTCACTTACTAATAAGAAAGGTGTACGATTGTGACAAGGAGAGACACACTATACCAGCTGGAGTTCTGATAAATAATTACCAGATATTAGAAGGAGATTAAAGGGGTTTTTTTGTGCTTGGGAAGAAAAGTGATGTCATCCTTTTTTTGTGATTATGCTTTGTTGCCAAAATTGCATCTTTGACACGGATTGGATGACATTGGCTGAAATTCGAGGCTGAATATTTCATCGCTTGTCTCAAATGCCAGGTTTAGGACTGTACCTTTTGTATCTAACAACTGAAAAATACTTTGCAGACAACACTCTTGCTTCTCTGTCAATTCTAATTGAAAAAATATGACAGGGGATGGTTAGCTTGAGTCACAATTGCCCGTGGCTCACCGAGGAACCCAAACATAGTCTACAACGTTCCTTTTGTGGAGAATGACATGAGACAATGTGAGCTTGTGGTCAGCCATTTCTTGACGGCAGAAACCAAAGCATGGAATGAAGCAGAGGAAAAGAAAAATGCTGAGGGAGAGAAAGTGAACTATAGAAATGAGCCTGATGCTATGCTACAGAGCTTTAGTCTTTAAGGTGACAGATTCCTCTTGTATTTAGCTGCTCTCCTGTTCTGGTTTTATGTTTCTAAATAAGCACATGCTTCTTTGTATGATATCTCTCGGGTTATTTGTGGTCCTCTTCCTCAACTCCTCCTTTTTTGTTTCTCTTCCTCACATTGCCCACCAGCTCTTTCCTGCTAATGTACCCGGAGTGGAGTATGGGGTTGAGCACCTTCAGCGTTGAGCCCTGGTGTGGGAACAGGCTAGCTGTCTGTGTTCTGCATATAGCCTGCAGCCAAAGACCGAGAAGGAGCGAGCAAAACAACAACCGCAAGTCTGGCCTGTCTGCAGGATGCCAGGACTGCTTAGTGGTTGGCAGCCTCCAACACACCAGGGGTACACTGCTGTCATTCGCTGGGAAGAAATGCTTGAGATCCCAAATTCCACAGACAGGGCACATGTTACTTGGAATGAAGAGGGTAAATCTCTCCCCTAGTTTGCATACGTAATGTTGGGCTTGGATGATGATAGTCTGCAGTCTTGCTTCACGGCTGAAATCTCAAAATTAATTTGAAAATTACACGTCCTGGAGTTGAGCCGGGTGGGCTAGCTGAGAGCAACTGAGCACCCGAGCAAATTTGTGTATTGTTCTTTAAAGGTTTCAGGACCACTGCACCTGCTCCTCTAAGTACCTGGTGTCAGGTTGTTTATTTGGTGAAGCGTTAATGTCAACTGCTGCCTCCTGCTGCCAGAAGGCTTTTAACCAAATCTGGTGGACATAATCGCTTTGTATTCTTTGTGGCCCTCAGGATCCCATAATCCAGCGGTGGTTGGTAAGTTGCCTAATGAAGCATTTAGGCAATCCTTATCAACTTGTAAAGTTAGGATGACGTGATTATGTCATGTTTGCCAGGTAATTGCCTTCAAATGGTCATTAGTCAATCTGGACCAAAAAATACACTGCAATGCGTAAATAATTAAGGGCACCATTTCGTTGAGCGATAGGTTGTTTGCATATGACGTCACGTCACTGCGTTGCTGTGGCGACAATTGCAGATGGGGGTCAGGAAGTGATTTTCTACAAAGGAAGCACTATCACAAGCTCTCAGAAGGCCAAAGGTTTGTGTCGTTTACCGTTGCTCAAATCGATAAAATCGAGAAACCATGAGGAGATTTTATCGAGTACCAAAAGCCGCTATTCACAAGAGGGAAAAATGCAAGAAACTGACTGAAAAACGCAGCTAAAAATGGCTTGCGAACCTTCGTCTGCGGTCGGGAGGAGCAGAGTCGGATAATGCTCGTGTGTGCAGTGACCGCTTCATCAAAGGTAAAGTAACTTAACATCGTCTAAACTAGCACAGAAGAGCTTTCCTCCATCTCGTCCGTTCTGCTTTTCACTTCCTGACCCCCATGTGGATTTTGCGCGTCATCGGAATCACGTGACTGCAAACGACCTATTGGTGATAAACTTTGACATTTCTGACTTTAAAAGATCATTAGGGCCTTCCAAATGAACCATTATGTTTGGTTGCTGCGAGCATACGGCTTCATATTTGGGGAGGAAGTGCAGGTTCAGCTGAACCGTCAGGTCCTCTGAAGGGCCACCTTCATGGACTGCATCAAGCCCCTGAACTGGGACACAGCTTACACAGGTTATGACTGAAGGCACAAAGAGTAGACTTCAGTACTGGACTATACAATAACAATATTTGGGAAGCACCTGCATTACCACTTTTACCAATGATGTCAGTAAACAATGACTACAAAGTTCCCGCACTCCAGAAAGACAGGAGCAGGAGCTGATTGGTGATTCTTCTCAGGCTTAGTACTGGCGCTCTTTGTCTATATACATTTTATTTGAGAAAGGCCTGTGGACCACAGTGTCGTTAATAAAGTGAGGACAGTGTGCAGGATGTTTTCCTTTATTCACAATCAAAGACAGAACAAAACAACAGCATCCACACATCTAAAGTTCTGACACATTTTAAATTGGTATCATGCTAGAAAAAGTAGCAAGAGAGCTTCATGGTAAATAATTACTATGAGGAGCATGAGTGTACAACTTTCAAAAAGCCCACTAATGAAATGAATTCCCAGTGTCTGCAGAGTTCACAGTGCAAGTTTGACCCTGTTGTCCTCTCCACAGTAGCAGCTAAAACTAAAAAGACCATTCGGAGCACCAGATTGCAGTTTCCATCTGGTGGATTTGCCGTGCGACACAGGAAGGCATGTGAACATCTTTTCGTAATTGCGGTTTCATAAAGAACGGTGGTGTCATTTGTTACGCCGCTCTCGCTGCACACACATTGTTTCAAACTGTGGTTTGTTTTCCTTTGTCAGGTCCTAAGTCCTAACTCTACATTCTTTGATCAGGGCTGCGTTCACCACCCTCATGTTTCTACAGCCTTTGAGAAAGACAAACGCAGGCAAGAAACCTGTGTAATGAGCATAGTGTGCGTGCTTGTGTGTACGTGCGCTTTATGAATCCAAGTTCATTTCAAACACTTGGTTCTTACTGGGAGTGCAGCTGAGAGCGAAAACACTGCTTGTTGGTGTGTGTGTGTGTGTGTGTGTGTACGTATTGATGTGTGTTTCCATGTGCGTTGACAGCCTTTGAGCCAGTTCTCGCCTTCACTAAAAACGCTTAGGGCACAAAGCAGCCTTCCCCCCTCTGCTCCTGAGCACAGGCCCTGCTCTCGCTCTCTGACAGGAGCTGAAGGTAAGCACCAAAGACATCCTGACACACACGCGTAAAAGCACTTTTGATGCGGGGAAAATGGACCGCTTTGCAGTGTACAAATAACAGCAAAATGTCAACAGAACGAGGCGAGTCCGACGGGAGGCAACAACACAAGCCAGGTTCAGATGATATTACAGCGAACAAAACATGAGCGTCAACCACCAAAGGCCCTTTGCTTGTCTACCTCGATCTTCGCATTGTTTTGACTTTGTCTGTTTATCAAGCTATCCTTTTCTCCAGCGTTCAATCAAAAATTTGATAACTTACAGGAACATGAGAAAGGAAACACCCAGGGGGAAAAAAAGACAGAAAGAAAAGCAAACATTTTAGCCAACACAATCATAGTAATTTTTCATTAATCAGTAAAAATTATTTATTTAATTGTTTATTGTTTTTGGACCCTTCCCCCTTTTTTTCTCCCCTAATGCCAGTTTCCCCATGCAGCAGTTCTTGTCACTGCTAACTCAACTGAGGACCTGCGCACTTGATATGTGGGCATTTACTTTCACTTGCAGCAAGTGGTATACTCAGTTCAGTTATGCTGTTAAGGCACAATCAGGAGGATGTGATAATTAGATTATCTATCTATCTATCTATCTATCTATCTATCTATCTATCTATCTATCTATCTTATCTGCCTTATCTGCCTGCTTTCCTTCGCCGTCTGTATTTACCTGTTAATCTCTATCTCGACACATTCCCTATAGCTCCTTACCCCTTACCCTTGTAACACCTCCCCCATCTGTCTGTCTGTGCTGCTTTTCCTGTGAGGTGTGTTTGGTGAGGGTCGGGGTTCAGGGCCCAGCAATGCTCTGGAAGATAAGTGTCTGCTCTAACCCAGGGCTACACCTGTAGGTCACTGCAGGGGGATGCTAATCCCTCAGCTGCCCGCTAATACTGATGATCTGCATCTGAGACCCTTTCCCCTGGGAGTGTGTGTGTGTGTGTGCCTGATGTTGGTGTGCGTGTGTGTTTGGTTGTGGGGGCTGACAGATGAGGCAACAGGGGGCCCAGCAACCCGTGTCTGTGTGTGTGTGTGTAGTATGGGGGATGGGAGAAATGATTTCATTCTGAGTGTTTATGTGTGTATATGTGAGTGCAAGCGAGGGTGGAGCTATCTTTAAGGGATGCTGGCAGGGTGACTGGTCCGTTTTCCTTGGCCTCCACCTTCAGAAGCGGCTCGCTTGCTCAGATCCCGGACTGAATAATTTGTCACCTATTTACATGGAGCCAAGAACTGGAGAAATGGCACGAGCAGGTGGTATCCCTCGCTCTCCCTCTTCCTTGTGCCATAAACAGATGTGTCTGGCTGCAAACATCCCCCCATCCTCTTGTCTTCTCCCGGGGCTCTCTTTCAATGCATTGCACTCTTTTTGTCTAAAATGAGAAGGCAAATAATCACTGCTCGGACTTTGTCTTGCAACCACTAGCAAAGCAATACAGAGAATTTTGATTTGTTTAAGTGTTTCACAGCATACTATAAAAATGTAAAATTTCCAGTATAATCAGACATTGGGGGGACTAATTGGGTTGGGGGTTAGATGCAAAAAACAAACAAACAAACAAACAAAATATATATATATATATATTCAAATGTGCACACACCGGACACACAGTCTGTATATGAGCACTTTTTGTAAAAATAATGAAACACTAAGTACTCCTCTGTATTTTCAGTATTAACTCTTTAACCTGCAGCTACATGTTGTTCAGTTAAACACAGAGTGGTAATGACCTTGTGCCACAGACAATGCATGCTCCAGTGCTCTGATTTTCCACCTGCGAGTGTGTGTGTGTGTGTTTTGACCAACAACACAATGATAAATATGTCATTTCACAGCGACACAGTTTTGTGACAAATCAACTGCAGACCCAGTTTTTAAAAGACAAGTGACAGAGTGAAACCTGGATCATCCCCCAGTGTGCTACACTGAAAAACACCCAACCAGATGTGTTCATCAACAACAGCAGAACCGCACTGGTTTATATTTAACATGTGCATCAGTGATGCTGCATTGTAAACAGACTGTGTTTTACCTGTGTAGTAGACCTGTGAGTGCTCAACTGTGCATGGCTGCATGAAGGATACAGAACAGCCAAAAACTTTGGCACGCAACACATAGTGGAAAGGGCCGTGTGCCTCAGACAATGCACGCTCCCCTGTCGTGATTACTCGCTTGAACACAGGGGTTATTTTTACCTCTTGATTATGGGGGTATTATTGTAGCAATATCATTTGCACGGAGAGTTCTCAATCCATATGTGCGCACTCAGATATGTGAATGTGTACACTAATCTCTAAATGGCCATTAGATTTGTACATGTTTAAAAGAATCTGAAAATATGTACTTAAAAAAGTGAAAATTTCTGCTTCTGCTTGTTTCTAAAAAGGCCTCATAATAAAATGCATGACCACAAATATTCAACTGAAAAAACAGATCATGGTAACAGGTAGCTAACAATGACTGATAGGCTTAACAGCCTCTTAGGTTTTACAACATGTTTACTGACATAAAGGAAATAGCAATGATTGCGATGTAACAATCATTTATCTCTAACTTAGCTCTTGATCTGAACTAACTTCACTGAACATAATTAATAATCATAGCAACCACTCCCCATGCCCGTTACAATATATTGCAGTCAAATATTCACAGTGGTAAGAGAAATTCCTAATGTTGGACGGGAAACGATGGAGAGGAAGAAAGTTTAAGATGAGGCGGTGAGAACAGGGGTAACGTTACTTCATTAGGTGCGCAGTTAGAAAAAAGGTGATTGGGTCTGTCCTCAGGCTACCTAACTCCACACTGACACACACACACAAACACACACACGCATGCTGGTTACTGCATGCTAATCATATTTCACCCCAATCACTAAACACACATTCATATTTGAAGGTTTATCCCAGGCGGCCATTTCAAATTATTATGTATGTGATTCCAACCACACAGAGCACAGAAAGTGTTTACTCTCTTCATTGAGGCGCTGGATAAGTTGAGAGCAGAAGCTAAGTGTACTACAGTCTATGGCAGAAGAATAAACATTTTCCTTTATAGCCTGAGGACCCACTTTTCATCTGTCAAGCATGTTTTAATAATTAATCTGTTTAATACACACACAGCATCTGCTGGGTACAACTCCCATCCTCCCATTCAAACTGACTAGCACAGCTGCCACTGTTTGGGTGTACTGTACAGGTCGGGAATATGATAAGATGTTTTTTTTCACCTTTGCAATACACAGACAGAATACTGCTATGCACGCTGACATACAGTATATAGACACACATGCACGAATTTGTATATTCACACACTCCTGCAAAATAGTTTATGCTGAAGGGGTGAAGCCCTGACTATGGGCCTACTTTCCCTATGTATTTCTCCTTGGTGAGCAGGCCAAATGGGGATTGTGTAAATTAAATACATTTCTTTTTCCGGCAGCAGAGAGAAATGATGCCAGATTAAGCCCATGAATATATACATGGGCCAGGGCTGACCTGTCTCCAGACGCCTGATTTCCCTGGAGGGGTGCTGACATGGTGAGGGGCTCCAGGGGTGTGTAGGTGTGTGTATGCATGTGCATGCATGTGTGCTTGCTAGTGTGTGTGTGTGTGTGTGTGTGTGTTGCACCGTGCACCTCAGACAGAGGTGAGGAGATCTCTTGAACAGGTCCAAATTGAGCTTAATCTCATTCCTCATTGTGCTGGAACAGGAATGAAATTGCACAATTGCACTTTAATCGACGATCGAACTCCCTCTCCCCCTCCTCCCCCACCTCCTCTCTCTCTCTCTCTCTTTCTCTCTCCTCCTTTTCATTTCTCTCACTCTCTCTGTCTCTTTGTGTCCTTGGCCTTAAATTCCTTACATGGGCCGGTGGGCATGATTGCCTGTTAGCGTCTATTTTCTCCTCTTTTCTTTTTTTGTTCCAATGGAAGCATCTAATAATGTCTGTTCAAGCAATCAGGAGGTTAATGTGGTTAGGATAAGGGCAATCATAAACCAATAAAGGCCATCCGGATGCCCCGCTTCTCTTTCATTCCACGTCTAATCCTGGGAGATTGTGATTTCGGGAATCCTGTGCTGCATCCTTTGCACTGGAGCGCATCTCCATCATGAGCAGGAAGGATTCAGTCAGTCCCCTAGGGTTGATTACACACACACACACACACACACAGTCATTTGCGTCACACAGGTGCTTCTGATTATCCAAGGTAGGAAACCTTTACTCAGCTGAATAATAGCCACATGAAGGGCATTTGCCTTTACAAGAGTATAGAGAGCGAAAAAGCAAAGAGATTTATTTAAAAAAAAAAACATTCTCAGTCACGGTCTCCCAAATCCTCACAGAGCGATCATATTCAGCAGTTTGCCTTTTTGGTTCTCTCCCTGAGACATCGCTTGCAAAATCAAACAAACCACAGTCTCCAGGAGGATCTATTTTTGTTATGAGCGAAACAAGTTGAGGACAACATCTGACTCCACTAAACTAAGAACGACTTGTGTAAGGATTACAGAGATCCGTGTCAGTAACCACAAAAGAAACACCCGATGCGGTTGAATGCAGCTCAACCCTTGAGTCAACCGTCTTCCATTTACGTGATGATACCAGAGGAAGAAAACCTGTGGCAGCAGCAAAAATACAAGCACTGTTACAATGAAATGTTTAGAAGTTGAAAAATAGCACCCGACTATTTCAGCACATTGGATTTTTTTTCTTCAGAAATATGTAACATGTACAATTAACACGATGTACTTTGGGCTGCAGGCAGAATCTGTACATGTGTATAATAACGCGATTATTATAAAACACACATTCCTTACAGTAATCTAATGGTTTTACAGCATTATACTGTGATGATAATGATTTCTGCTCGTCGAAATGTGTATGCATGCATGAAAGGAAAGTGTGTAGAAAAACATACACCAAGATCTGTCCCTGTTATATATTTAGAGGAAAAAAATGCAGGTACTTGAGCCATGTAAAATGTGTTGATTTGTTGCTCAAGGTGTTGGAACAAAACAATGCAACAAAGGTTCCCAGGCTGTTGTATCTGGGGTGGATGTACTCATTATGGCCCATAATGAAGGGCCCTGCTTACCGCTGTGCATCTACTCAGCAACACTGACGACCTACACACACACACACCCTCACACACATACATACACAGGCCAGGCCGCTGCCAGGCTGTCAAGTCCAAAAATAATTAGGCATCAAAATGAGTTTCCCTGTTTTTTTTCCTCCCCTTGTTCGTTTTATTCATGTGCTGGAACTCGGGAGACTGGCTAATGCAGTTAACATGCTCTCATCATGAATTTTCATTACACCATTACATGGGTACATTACAAGAGCAGGGGAGCTGCGACTACAGGGATGCCATCAACATGCACACACTGACAGAAACACACACACACACACAGAAATCCCAGACACACGTAAATCCATGCATTTATTCAGATGAACGAATTCATACCGGGCGATGCTGTATTACTCTGCTTTACAATATATACATACTACATACACAACTGTCTTAGATTATTGGTAATGCTACAGTATGTGGTAAGCAGTGTGGTTAAAGGAATAGTTTTAGTCAGTTTGGGAAATATGCTTATTTGCTTTCTTTTTGAGATTAAGATGAAAATTGATACTCATATCTGGCCATTAAATATGGAGCTATAGCCAGCAGCCGGTTAGCTTAGCTTTGCATAAAGACTGGAAGCAGGGGGAAACAGCTTCTGCCCAAATGTAGAAATACAACTACTAGCACCTCTCAAGCGCACTAATTAACACGTTATATCTCGTTTGTTTAATCTTTGGAAAGACCAAACTATAAAAAGGACAAGTTGTGATTTTAAAGGGGGTCATGCGGCAAACTATTTCTTGGTTGGGTGCAGTGACTTCCTGGTCATCACCATGAGGTTGCCAGGCAACCAGCAGAGACTCTGTGAAATCCCTGTGCCTGTCCAAGAAATAGCCCCACACTTAACCCCCATAAAACCACAACCACAAAGTGTTGTTTTTACACTGCTGGTAAGCGGACTTTGTTACCTCTGAACAAATTCTGGCTAGCTATTTCCCCCTGTTTCCAGTCTTTATGCTAAGCTAAGCTAACCGGCTGTTTGCTGTAGCTTTGTATTTAATGGACAGACATGAAAGTGGTATCTATCTTCTCATCTCACTGTCCAACATTATTTCCCAAAATGTTGAACTGTTGCTTTAAGTGTGTAATATCAATGTTCTGTTTCCTGCAAGTAACATCACAAGAATATAGTTTTATTTGCCTTCATACACTTACTGGAGTCAAATTATACATGTTCATGTTGTCCCACAGGGTCAATGGCCATCAAGGGTGTGTGTAGGTGTGAGTGTGTGTGTCTCATTTCTAGCTGGGGCAGTGTAGCATGTTGGAGGCGTGTGTCTATCTCCGTGTAAAATGGGTTTTCTATTGCTGATCTGCTTATGCTCAATTACCCAAAGTCTCCTGGGGCTTAGGGAAGGTAAACACACATCAGCTGGGCCTGATTTATTTCACTGTCCCACGGCAGCCTGGAATTAAGGCATGCATGCTCTCTCACATAAACACACACTCCCTGCACAGATATGTGCATAATATTGTAGCAATTATTTACTTACAGAGATGATTATGATCATATTTGTTGCTTTGTCAGTTGCGGAATTTCACACAGACAAAACATCTCAAGTAGCCTACCAAAAAGACATTAAATCCCCAAGATCAAACAGTTCATGACCATTAGACAGTAATGCGCACAATGCTTACACAGCTAACTTATGAAAGTCCTAATGACATGACAGATGAGAAGGCGCTGGTGCCTTTGTTACCATGCCAAAGCCCTGCATCCCCTAAAGCCTAAATCTCCTGCCATCCCTGCCCTCCTTCCTTCCTTCCTCCCTCTGCCTTCCCTCTTTTACCTAACAGGTATCTGTGTATATGTGCACCTTACCATCCTCTGCTTCTCATGCATGGTGTATTTATTGATTCTTATGAATAGACTGTCGATTGGGAGCCTGACCCCATTAGACCCCTATTAGATCCTATCTAAAGCCAGTCATGGAACCAGCACAGGATCCTTGCTGAAACATGTCAACGCTAATCACATGGCTAAAGCAGAGATGGAGGGAGAAACAGAGGGGAGAGAGGAGAGGAGAGGAGATTGGCCTGTTGGTCAGCCTGCTTGTTTAATGATGAAAACACCCTGGGGTAGACTGGGTGTTTTGGAGGCCTTAGGCAAATTAAGGTATGGTTTCCTCATACCCTCTATTTTCAACCATTTTCTATCACTACTTGTCTTAATAACTCTTTTTTAAAATATTAAACCACAGTGCCTGACTAGCACTAGGTTGTAGGTTGGATTCTCTGAATTTGATCATTTTCAAGTCCCTAATTTTTGCTAGCTCTCAATCTGTTCCATAGTCTTTTAATGCTGCCTCCCCCCACTGCTGGCCTGTGAAGGCCAATATTAAAACTCACTGACTTATTGTGGGGAAAAGGGTCACACCAAACATTTTATCCGGTTCTTTCCCTGTTAACGTTCTACAGGAACTCTTCGCTTGCACACCTACAATTTTTCACTCAGCCTTGCCGTCAAATATTGTTACTGGTTTACATATATCTGTAATCGAATCAATGAATACACCTGTTAGCAGAGATAGGAAACGGTGTTAACTGACATTTGCCCCTCGAGTACACTAACTAGCTACACTAGTAGTCAACTTTGGTCCAGACTGAAATATCTCATCAGATATTGAATGGAACATTTGACTCTGTTGGTTTATGACCCAATACCTGCAAAACTAGTGACATTCCCATCAGTCTCAGTTGTACTTTGTGTTTAGTGCTAATTAGCAAATGTTAGCATGCTAACATGCTAAACTAAGATGGTGAACATGCTAAACATTATACCTGCCAAACATCAGCATGTAGAAATGATCATTGTGAGTATCTTAGCATGCTGACATTAGCATTTAGCTCAAGGCACAGCTGTGCGTAAGTGCAGTCTCGCAGCTGCTAGCATCTGGTTGAATAATAGTAGCAGTATTTACCTTGGGCCTTTTATTACACCAATAATCATAATAAGAAATAATAAAATAAT
>NTHP01000186.1:140581-156042 GCA_003416845.1 Oplegnathus fasciatus
TTAGCCATATCAACTTTAAAAAGCCGTAATATGTCAAACGTGTGTTTGTGTTTGTTTTGGAGTTCTGCTCCCAAGTGGCCAAAAAAGAAAAACAGTTTTGCATTGCGTTTCCATTTTATGCGACTGGAAGTTTTCTGTATTGTTCTACTCTTCATTGAGCAGTTGCTCTGTTGGCCATGTTTTTTAATTTGAAAAAAAGTCTTAATTTATCCATAATTCTTTGCAAAGTAGTCCTGCTTAGGATAATCAAACAGCTTTGTACGAGAGATGAATTGAAGTCTGACTATTAGTTAGATGTGTTTTGGTCCATTCTAACCTATTGCATCTTAATGTAATTTTGACCCCTCCGTTCCATCCAAATTTGGTCCATTTCAGTTGAGGGCCTTCTGTTTGCTTTAACTCCACCACTGTTCATTCCATCACAGTCTAGTTTCATCCATTCTAGTGTATTCAAATCCACTTATCCCTTTTGGTAATTTGATTGCACCTTAGTCCTATCCAGCTACAATTCACCAGTAGCCCCAGTGTCTTATAATCTGTCTAAAATCAGCTGAGTTTAGACCAGTTACTGGGAAGCTTGTCAGTGAAACCCATCAGAGTGAGTAATCATTTTACGCCCTCTCTATTTCAGTGGTTAGCCAACCCTCTCGCTTCCTATAGTGAGAACATTATCACCATAAAGACTACCACACGTCATCCCTGTGTCATAAACACACACAGAAACCACAAGGTAAACCTCAACAAGTCAGAGATGTAGTGATGGGAAGTATTGCCCTGATGATATTACGCAGAAAAAGTTTTCTTCAAGTAGTGAGGAAAATGCTCTGTCCTTGCCCATGATTTGTTTTAGTTCCAGCCTGGGCCCAGTTCAGTGGTTTCTGGGCAGAGGAAGCTGGCACTGTGGGGACATCTGGACACAAGAGGGGATCGTCCGTACAGGCAAACTACGGGGACAACCGTGCCAGAGAAACAGGCCCCCAGATCTGACGCCAGTGTTATGTTAATTTGATTTGTTAATTCAGTGGCCCTGTTTGAGGGAAATCTGCCACCAACACCTGCCACCGTTTCCAAAGGCAAGGACGCAGATCCGCTGTGACACTGGCTTCATTAAATAAACAAACCAGGTCCCCCATAACAGCATTTGGTGGAAGGCACCATCAATTCTTATACATTTAGATCACAGCGATTAGAGATGACACTGAGGAGCTACATCCCACTGTTTCACAGACGCACAGGGGTGAAGCCTGCATGCAAGTGAATGTGCCTGTGTGTGTTGTGTCTATTACGTCTCTGTCTTTCGCCTTTGTGTGTGCCATGTTGTTTGCGAATGAGAGGGTGTGCGAACGCGCCAAGTGTATTTTCATTCTGTCTCCCAGCTTCTCCGCCAGAAAAGATGGCGACTGATGTATTTTTCAGGCATAGTTCCACAATCAAAGAGGCTCTTGTGGCCTTTCTGATGCGTCATGTAAATTTTATAAAGTGTGGAGCGGAGGAGAGTCAGAGAGAGCAACTGCAGCTCTGGAAAGCCTAATGTCTGTTTGCCTTTAACTCTGACAGGCTGTCTTTGCTCCTGTCTATCTTACTTCCCCTCCACTTACTCTCTCCTCTGTGGATCAAGGCCGGTCAAGGAGCATCTCACCACAGGGCCCGATGTCAGACAGAACGTGTGGACGTGTGTGGATGTCAGAGCTCAACCGGCTCTCAGGAAAAGGGGGAAGTGAGGTGAGGGGAGATATCAAGGCACAGACCTGGCTACAACCACACAACCTAATGTTGGATTTGCATAACGGAAGGATGTCATACTGCATGTGAAATGTGTGTTTCCGCATGTGTCGACGTGTTTACATGTTTCATCTCAGTAACAGTCTTGGACAGGGAATCCAGGCCCTCACATATTTTCCTCAGCTGCAGTTCTGGCAGGTCCTCGGCCTACTGTGTGCTTTTCTAATGATTCAATTGGCTCAATGAGCATATGCTCTCCCCTGCATCATAAACTTCAATTAGATGTGTTGTAATGTGATTTGAGTGTGTGTGTGTGTGTGCAGGTTTGAAGGAGAAAGAGAGGCATAAAGAGACAAAATTTAGTCATTTGATTTATGTTTTTCTGTGAATTTAAAAACAACAAACGCCATCTGATGCAGACTGCTGGGAATTTCCATCCGTATGCTGGAGTGTGGTGAAATACTAAAACTGGCTACTCTGCCACTGAGCAACGTTGATCAGGTTTGTTGGGTTGCACCTGTTTGTTCGGCAATGCCACTGCAATCTTACTCCATTACTTTAGTAAAACAACAAAGTAAAACAACTTGACAAATGTCACGCTAGATGCTCCGTCGTCTCTGCTGTAGTTGAAACATGATGAAAGTTATAAATTGTAGCTTTAGATAAGTGAGAATGGGCTTTTAGGATATTAATGACATGAATGCAGGTTGAAATGTTGGAACATTGTGCATTCACTCACTTTCATACTTGTTGCATTTGCAGGGGGTTATTTTTGGTTTTTGTTTAAAGAAAAATCAAGAATGAATCTGTTTATTTTGATTATTAAAAAGCAACTGACATTTTTAGGGAATAAATCCTGCAAGAATCATAATCAGCACATTGTTTACATTGTTCCTCTCTAAATTTCTCTACACTTTTTTATTACCAGAAACATTTTCTGCTCTTCCGATCAATAGAGGACCTTGATTTCTGTAAACTGATCAGGAAACACAACTGTTGCATGTGTGGGGACGTGAAATCCAGGTGTAATTGGATTTAAGATGACCTGCTCCTTTAAAAAATTCTGGGTGTTTTTCAGCGAGAATCATTAGCAAAATGTATCCGACTTCCAACACATCTGAGACTGCAAAGTGTCACAGCTGTGGCTGGCACTGCCAGCTTCAGGAGAGGCTTTACCTTCCAGTTTAACCAGTTAAACTGAAAGTCAACAGTTCATAGCTGCACCACCTCATGTTCTCAGCTGCACCACCTCATGTTCTCAGCTGCCACATCTCCCCGCCTGCCTGGGATGTTTACTGCTAAATATTGATAGACATCTGGAGTGCCATTCATCCACCATCAAACTTCAGCGTGCCAGTGAAGTAGGCCCAGCCCTCTTCTCTGTGTGTCACACACACACACACACACACACACACACACACATGCAGAAAGACACACATGTACACAAAGGCACCTGGGGAGAGGTGTTTGGCATCATTGCAAATCAAAGGCCTTGGCCACGAAATCAAGCCCCTGGAATTTAGAAACATTGGCTGCTTTCTCAAAGTCACAATGTTTTGGCAAAAACCTGTGTTGTGATTGGACAAATATGCCTTTGCTTGATAACTGTATTAATACAGACTCTGTAGCACGAAATCTTCACAAACACATGTGGTAACAACATTATGTAGCTCCCTGCCCATCTAAACGGAGTCTGAGCTTCACAAATATTGTTTTGAGAACAAGCAATTGATTCTGGATGCATTTCTTTTGTCTCTTAGCAAAGCAAAACAACGTTTCAGTCCTGTGCCATTGAAGCTGCACTGTTTGTGTTTGTCATCCAGAGCAATGGTAGAGGGAAGGATCTGATGTTTGAGGGAAGGGCAAATTTGCAATTAACTGTCGAGATGCACCTGCAGGATTGACAGACTTTCAGCAGTTCTGTTTTCACCACAAGCCTCTTTGGCGCGTTAGAGAGAGATACTTGTACAGGGTCAGATTGGAAACATGTGTTGTGTGAGCACCATGGAGAGAATGATCCTCCATCTTATTAGTGGAGAACTCAGAGTACACTACACTGGGGTTTACTAGACACACAAAAGAAGGAGATACAGGAGGAAAAAAAACAAGGCTCTTTTGTCTTTTCTTAATTATTCATGCCCGGGAGGGATGCTCTTTCTCCTTTGTTTTTGTCAGCTGACACATGTACAGGTACGATGGTGCAGGCGGTGTGTGTGTGTGTTTATATATTTGTGTTTGTCTCTGTCTGTGCTTTTGCAATTGCACAGAAATGCCAGTTAAATGCATGCATCTCTCTTTGTCTGTGTGTGTGCGTGTGTGTAACAATGTGTACACAATGTGTCCGTCAGTGCCTGTGCACATGGGCGACACAGAGCCAGATCAGCCACGTTGGAAGCAGCAGCTTTTCTCCTCAGTCCAAATCAAAGTGAGGAAGGAAGCGTAACAATGAGCCCAGCAGTTTGAGCTGATGGGCTCTTTAAATCCACCACAGACAACAGCAGCTCGGCGACGACCCTGCCCCACGCTCTAATCGCTTCAAATGAAGTCATGAAGGAAACACAGCACAGCCAGCCTGAGCTCTCCTGTTCCGCAAGGTGCAGAAGCACTTGTTTGTGCAGAATGTCTGGCAATTAAAAATAATTGGGAAGCAGGTTTGCCCGCGAATCTTCCAAGAGTGCCAGTTATGATCTAATGAAGCTTCATTAAGCATGCTGAAAGCTGAGAGCGCCGTATGACAACGGCAATTAGCCAGGATCATAGGCAAAAAATAATCATTAAAAAATACCTCGGCCAAGATTAGCTTTTCACTTAATGACCAATTCATTAGCTAATTGATTTCTTATTAGTTACAGGCAGAGACGACTGTTTGGGGTACTGGTGCCGGTAATTAACAGCATTTACGCCATTAGTCAATCGCCTAATTTTCCAGGAAAACAACTTTGGAGGGGAGCATAGCTGGAGGCTTAGGGCCATTTGCTTTTTGCTCCTCTGCTGTGTTATCTCTTTAATATCGAGAGGGGAATCATCTTTCAGCTCAGGGGTTGTTAACACGCACTAATACCTACTGATTACCCATTCACGTCACGTGACCACATGTTTGGTGCCCGAATCCATCTGAGCGGAGATGGATGGATGAGGGGATAGGACGAAGGCAAGGAGGGGTGGGAGAGGTGATGTAATTAAAAGAAGAAAAAAAAATCAGGAATTTCACTGCAAATTTGATACATTTAATATGACACTTTTTTCAGTATCACATCTGTGCTGCCTGCACCTATAGATTAGGTGTGTCAAATGAATTGAGAGGGAATTAGATTAATTATTGCTCTCAGCTGCTGTGGTCTTCTGAGGGTCTTCTTCCTTCCATCAGACCTGAGTTAAAGCAGACAAGGATGGATGGATGAGTGATGACAGGTGCCCCCTGCCTGCAGCAGCTCACTGGGCTATCAAATGGCAGCTTATAATGACCGTCTGAGCGTATATACCACTGCCCACTTTACTAACATATGAAACAACACATACGCTGAATGCCAATAATTTTACAGCACAATCTATTACTAATGATGGCCTGTCAGGGGTTTTCTCATTACTGATTGGTCAGAGGACATAATTATGATCTCATGACTTGTTCATAAAGTTCTCTTTTAAATGATGGCGGCCTCTATGCTTTGTAATAACATACACATGATCTTTTGACTGCTTCTGCCAGAAAGAAATTTGATTTTTATTCTTGCCTTATCCTTGTCCATTTCCTTTAGGTCGCTCACCTTCTTCCAGTGCTAAAAATGTTCATTTCCTAACTATGCAACAGTGGCAGTGCTTGCCTATATGCCCAGAAGATGCCCAAAATGTCAAGGCTGAGGCACACCATGATAAGTCAAAAATATTGCATGCCACTACTACCTGTGCTGTGAGTGAAAATGGCACATCTAAAGATGCCAAACTAGGTTTCAGGACTACAAAAAGTGGACTTTGGTGGAGTTTAACTGTAGCCTCTGCAGCTCTGGCCTCTGTCTCTTTGAAGGAGAGATTAGACATTCGAAGGGGTGAGATGATAGACATGTCTGATAGGAGAGAGGCAGTGATTTGGCCCATCAAAGCCTCCCTTCAGCCGACAGACACAGCCTGCGGCACATACCGGATCAGTCTTACATACATGTGTTGGTGTGTCACAAGTGTGTTCACTGTAATGTACAAGTATGTGCACACTCTAGCTTGTGCTGGAACGGGCCACTGAGCTTTATGTAAAGGGTGAACTGGTTTTATGGGGACTCACTGGCTTTCCTCGGAGTCCCAGCTACAGCGGGCACTCCCGACAGATCACAAACTAACCTCTCAACACATAAAAACAAGTCTCTTCTTCATGTATCACCATTCTCATCCTAATCTCCGGCATCTGTTCTCCATTCACCCTTTCTCCCTCTGCTCTACCTCTCTGTTTTCCCGGGTAGACCCCTTCTCCGTGTTTTCTTCACCTTTTTTTATCCCTCAATCCCCCCTCAAATCCACTCTCTCCCCTTGTGTCTCTCCTCCGTCTCCTCTGTCTGTGTCGGGTCTTTAGTTCTGTTAATTAAATCTAATGAAGTCATCTATCAAGGACTCCTCTTTTCTCAACGCCACAACATAAATCACTCTCTGTAAAAGATGCGATCCCTCTTTCTCCCTCTCTCTCTATTGCTCTCTGCACCATGAACAGAAGACGGCCTCTCTCTCTCTTTTTCTTTCTCTCTCGACCAGGCTTTAATTGTGTGATTGAGAAAGTGTAGCATCACTCCATAAAAGCCAGTCCGCCTCAAATGGCCGCTCTCCGGCTGACACCAGAGGGACCCCTTATAGCCTGCTGTGGTGAGACATACACACACAAAGCAAGCGACTTAAAACAGACACTTATTGTAAATGGGCCTCATTGGTCTCTGAAGACGTTGTTAACATGTCTGTGGGATGGTTCCCCTGCCAAGAGGGAACTTGATCCATCTCCACATTTACAAAATTAATTTCTATTACAAGCTGTGACTGACTAACACTGTCCAAATTGGGATTTATTTGCTCCCACAATGCACAGTAGTCATTTCAAATGGACAACACTGAAGGATCTAACTGAAATCAGTATAAAAACTCACTGCTAAGCTGGTTGTTCTTTTATATATTTCTTCCTCTTTTTCTTCTTCTTTTTCTTCTCTGCTGGTGGGTGAACAATAAAAATTAGACAATTACACAAGTAGCATTTTCTTCTTATGGTTTCAGATCACCCCACTGTGTCCCCGCCAAAAATTATGATGCAAACCTGATGTAACAAAATGTACACGAGAAGCCCAGACACATCTAAATAATGTATAAATGATACATCTTGTTAGCCTTGACTCACAGGTTCAGTTGTCTTCTTGTGCACCAAATGATCAATGTCCTCCTATTATCCTCATGCACTCTCTTCAGTTCCATTCCTGATTCTCCCCGCCTCTCCCCAGGTCTTTCATGTTGCCCTCTGGGAGCCAAACAAAACATGGTTTTCTACTGCAAATAAGGAGCTAAAACACCATGTGATCAGTCATGAATTATTTGAACGCTATTGATTTGTATAAATTGTTGTGTTTCCCCAGAGTATTTGACCATAAGAACAACAGTATCCGTATAAAGGACTTGAGGAAAATACATATATTTTTATGGCTTAAATGAAGGACTTTAAGGAGATGCGTGTAATTAATGAGTAGATTTAACCTGAAGAGCAAACTAGAGCTTGTTAAGGAGGGAGCGGCAGAGAGAAGGAGTATGTGTTTGATTTTCAGGCATTGTCAGTGGATTACTGTGTTTTCCCTGCAAATCTGCACTGCATTTAAGGGTATAATGTCAATTTCATGCCTTTTTTTCCTCAACGAGAGGCCCCGGTGCCCTGTGGGTAGATAGCAGTTAGAGAATACACAGGGAAAAATAACAACCCAGAAAGGAGAACCAACATATTCCCAAAACATCCCAGTCGAGTGCGAGCTAATGTTCAGCACACTGTGGTATTTTCATGTTGAATTTTTTTTTTCTATTTTTTGCCCCGAAAGCCTCATTTAGATGGCAGACAAGGCTTTTGAACACAGAACAGCCTGTAGTCTCCGTGGACCGCTGCAGCACTGGAAAAGGACCTAAATGAAGGCACCAGACAATGTAGCAACCACGAGATCCCTGCACCCCGCAGACAAGCCAGAGGAGTCTAATAAACAAACACACAATCACTGTCATTAACAGGACTGTAAGTTAAAACGCTCCTCGTCCTCACAGGAAAGGTTTGAATTTTTCTACCTGGGGAAGAATCCAATTTTCTGTTTCTACACACGGCTACATCTGTACAGCATCTCTGCATTGCTGAATCAGATTCAAGTATACCACTTTATTGCATTTTTTCGCTGCTCCCCTGTCCCTATAGTACGAGATGATGATATTTGGAGATAAGCGCTGCTCTAAAAGAAGCTTTATGGTCATGGAAATGATATTAGGCTAGAAGCTAGAGGTGCAGTAGCTGCTTTTTAAGTTAAATTGTCAAAAACTCACTCTGCTCTCTCTCTGGGCCAAGTATAACATTTAGACAATCACATCTGTCATATATTATGATTTTACTGAGATAGATGAGGATGGGTGCATGTAAAAAGACATATTTTATTATCTTTCTGTCTCTCTTGTACACACACATCATTCCTTATACATAAGGATGTAGTTATTAGTAAAAAATGTCATCCTTTGACTTTTTTAAATGCCCAATTTTAAGTAATTAAATGGCTTAGTTACTGACTCCTCTCATAAGTGGAAAAAAAAAAATCTTGGCAGACTTCCAGAAGCTGAGATCTGCATTTAGGATCCTCCGTCCCGTCACACATGAGGGATTAGTCCGGCAGAGGGAACTGGTTGAAACAGTGTTGTGGCATTTGTTGGAGTGGGGACACGGCTGCTCCGACCCTCCCTGTATTCCCTACCCCTCATCTCTAAATCTGGATCCTAGCAGGTCCAGAGGGATTCAAACCTTCACACAGGCTACAGGGCACTAACACAGTTCAATTCTAATATTTAACAAGCTACCCAAAAGTCTAAATTTGATGTATGATCAATGAGGGCACACAATCCTAATTCTCTCATTGCTTTGCATTGCAACAGTATGTTCCCCACTTTCTCTCCCTCTCTTCCACACTGTCTCTTCGCCCTCCCTCCCCTCTTCTCTCACCCCCCTCCTCTCTCTCTGTCTCACTCTCTCTGTCTCTGCTCTCCTCCAGCCAGCGCAGACTCATTTAAGTCTGCTGATGTCTTGATAATGTTCCAAAGCCTTCACAAGCAGGTAGAGAAGGAATTCCTCAGCTCCCTAATTAGCAGTAAATGGGCGATCAGGGCATGAGTAGGTTTATGGACAGTCAAAGACAGAGCTTGTCACCTCCTGCAACTCACTAAGGACTGTATTTTACTTGTAACTCAATGCAAAGAAACCTGCAACCGTGTGGAATTCTTCTTAGCACTCACAATATCTCCAATAGATTCAATCACATGAAAAAAGACACATTTATCAGTATTTTTCTGAGTAAATCTGTTGAGCTTTGGTGGTTATGTGCTCTAATGGTTCAGTTTATTGAATGCATCACTTGGGTAGAAACAACACTTGTACAATGGCTATAAACATAAGTGGTACTGCAATGAGAGTTACAAATTTACAACATAATTTTGGTAGACACAGACCACACCGAAAGCTTATGATCAGCAGTGATGAATACAGGCAGACATTTAAATTAGAAAATTAGAAATTAGGTGCCTGATCATTGTAGAAAACACACATGGTTTAATAATTACATTTACAATTTACATTTAATAAACCCTGAATATAATTAGAACTAAATTATATTACAGTATTTCTACTGATAATAATAATAACAAGAATAATAATAATAATAATAATAATAATAATAATAATAATAATTATTATTATTATTATATTGTAGTACTTTCTATTATTGCTTTTATTATTATTGCTTTAATGTATGTATTGGTGTATGTACCGCACACTGTGTCCCTTGTCTGTCCTGTGGTCGGCCACACTAATAGCAATAATAATACTGATAATAAATAAACAACTGAATAATTAAAAATAACATGCCTTCTTTTTTTCCGGGAGCGCACGTGCAGCAGGGGAGGCGGGGTGTTGGGATCGTGGGGGAATGAACGGCAAGTGAAAATATGATTGAGGCCCCTTTAAGAGTTTTTTGGCCACTAAACTGTAGCGACACCAGCGTTGGTGCGTAAAGAGCATCCCTCCTGGATTTCTTCTGATATTCCTCCAGGCTGCTGCTGATTGGACACCACATGCCTCAAGTCTGTGAGATTACATGCAGTAATGTTTAAATCTTTAGGAAAAAAAATGGAAGTGGAAAATCTACCGTTACTGCTGGTGTTCTGTCATGAACTGGAAAAACAAAAATATGATAAAAATAAAACATTAAAAAGATACATTGTGCTTTACGTATTATCTCACTTTAATGGGGCACAGTGTTCGTCTTTCATATTAAACATGCACTGCCTATAGGCCTTCTGGCGATATGTTTTCCTTTATTATCCTGGATGAATATTTTGTTGCACTGAAGAATTGATAATGAGCTTCAGTGTTGGATACACCGCTCAAAACACAATACTTAACATTTAAAAAAACATTTTAACAGCACATGTAGATGCATCTATGCTGGTTAATAATAAATAAATTTCCACCTTTTGATGAAAATGTCAGAATCTGTTTTTTTTTGTGTATGTGCTCTCTCTCTCTGATATATTTAAAATTACGCATTAAAATGACCACTAAACACATACAGATAAATTATCCTTTTTTTAATATCCTAAAGTTGCATGGCCCATGCAGATGCCGCACGTAAAAAGTTAGATATTTCCTCTAATTTTATTTTCAGGAAGCCCCTGTTGGCGGATTATTTCGTTACACACACGTGCGCCTTTTGTAAACGCCACTTTATTGTGGGATGATATCGAGGCACACGACAGGGAGCGCAGATTTGCGTCTTAAAGAGGATTTAGGTCTATTAACAACAAAAGGCGCAGTTCATGGCACAAGGGAGAGACCTCGACTTGTGCGTCAGCCGCGGTGATGTGAAGCGGGCTCACTGATAAATGGAGAGACATCAAACCGAGTCATTAGAGAGCTGAGATATGAGACTTTCACAGTGGCGGGCCGCTCAGGGCGGCAGACCCAGGGGATCACACTCCTCTCCCGGCCTTTTGTGTTTGTGTGCTGGACTGATGAACGACTTAGATAACGTTAAGCCATTATGGGCTCACTTATTCCCATGAAAATCCTGTAAATAGAGGGAACATTTTTTTACTGCTGATATCTATTGATTTCTTGCCCATATTTGTAACCGGAAACCACAAAGGATTACAAGTGAATACTCAAAAGGGACCCGAATTTATAACAGCTAAATATTAATTACAGTGTTATCCCATGATTGTGTATTTGTTGCTGTGAAATGCTGCTCGTGGTTTCCAGTTTGTGTTTAGATGCATGTGAATATGTGTGTTTACAGAAGGCAGGGAGAGCTGAAAATAACTTTAAAAGCACATAAAATTAGAATTTTCCTGCACTAAAATTTGTGGAAACCAAAGACTTGGCTCCTAATTAAATTTTACTGATATTAACTGAACGTAATTGAAGCCTGCTGTGATGTTTCAAAATATTTAGGTTTGACCAAGTCCATATTTTTTGGTATTAATTAACCACTTTTAAATTCTGATTTGATATTGTTGAATCTGTCCATGCCTGCGTTTTTAGCCTCAGAATTGTGCACTAACTCCACATTAGAGAAGTTAAAGTCCAATCAGCTGATGCACCAGAGGTTAGAGGTGGCTTATTGTGCACAGATTAGCTTTCAAACATATTTGTCAACTCAACAAACACCAAAAANNAAAAAAAAAAAAAAATCAAGGGACAACCCCACAAACCCAGCATTTGTATCTCCTAATCGCGTTAATTAAATTTTCGCCGAATTAATTAGACATAACAGCCATATACAGCCTCCTGCAGGAGTGAGCCACCGTGGGCATTTTAATGACCCCGTAATTCAATTAACCGCCTCCATCAGCTCCATCATTGATTTGTGNGGGTGGGGGGCTGGAGGGTGGAGGGGGGGCTGGGCTGAGGTGGCCGTGTATAAATAGTGTGCTCTCAAATACACAGTCACAACAGCAGGAGTGATCTCACCTCCTCTCCACCCCTTCTATCTATCGCTGCTGCCAGCCTCCAAAAAAGCGCGTATCCGTGAGCAGTACTGGTGCTATATAGACACGGTAAGGTATACACTGAGAATTCACGGTGGATTTCCCTGACCAGGACCACTACTGAGCGACAGAGCCGACCATGGAAGAACTTACGGCATTCGTGTCGAAATCTTTCGATCAGAAAACCAAGGAGAGCAGCAAAGAGAGTATCACGTACAGGGAAGTTTTGGAGAGCGGCTTGACAAGGGCGAGGGAGCTGGGCAGCCCGGAGACAAACCTGCAGGACATAACGGAGGGCAACCACTGCCCGGTGCATCTGTTCAAGGACCATGTCGAGCTGGAAAAGGAGAAACTGAAGGACTTTAATGTTTCGAGGGCGACAGAGGGTAAGGTTTTTTATTTTAATTCTTACAAATGCTCCGTATTGTGTCGGGAAAATGTCTCAAGTTCAGTTGTTTTGTATCGGGAGCGTTTTTTGTTTGTACAAATCCGCGCAAATCCACGCGTAAAAACAGCTGAATTTACACAACGGTGCGCGTTTTTCAAGCACATTTACAAAGTTAAGACATTATTCTGCAGTTACAGTCATTATTTTACAGAGCAGGAGGCGGGCCCTTCGTCTGATCGTCGTTTTAACTGTTTGATGATTGTTTTCAGACATTCAGTCTTTGGCCAAACGAAAAATCCCTGCAGCATTTCTTATATTTTTTATAATAGAATTCCATTATTTATGTGGCGTTTAATACTGAGTTTGGCTTTATTTTAATGGCAATTTAACATTTTGTGCCAGCACGAAAATATTTGGCACCTATAATAATCCTAGGGGATGCATTTAAAAGTGTATGGCAGTCTTTCCCACTTTCTTTTATCTGTTACAGTATTATATCAATTCTGAGGGACATTTTTTATTATATTTGGCATTATTTAAAAGTTGTACTGCAGTGCTATTGTGATGTAGTGTCCCCTTTAAAATCTATCGCTTGTTGGGTTGTCAGGCTCTTTTAGAAAGTCACACTTCGTCTAATTTCAGCTGCTAAATTCCTGTAAATTGAAAAATCTGCCACTGAGCACGCTCTTAAAAACGGATCTCCCTGTAAAGCCTGTCATTTATTAAAGCAGTCAAACAACAGGACAGGCCTCTTTTCACTCAGCAGCCAGATAGTGTGCAGAGTTTTAGACATTTAGTGAGTAATTTTAACTTGTTTCTATATTTATCCTGTTGCAGGAGCAAAGAAGGGTCAGCATCATGCTGTTAATATTCTGCCTTGTACTTTTTTTTTTTTTAATTGAAGCAGGCTAATAGGGGAAGACTGGCTCAGTGTGTATGAGGTGAATTTGATAAGCATTTTTACACAATATTATATATAATATTAAATGACTTTCAGCTGTGGAAAAACACATGTTCACGTCAGCAAACTACAAACACCAAACTGTGACCAAACAGGCCAATAATTACAGCAGCTGTCAAGTATGTTACTAATAATAACACACCGATAACACCTAATAGTACTATATAGACTAAAGAAAGCAATGAATATTATATACTGGCAGCCTTCTAGAGTATTACACTGTGTGAAGTGAAAAAATAAATCTAAATGTTTTTGTTGAGACTGACCATTTCTTATTTATAGCCTGAAATAACCTCAGTCTGTTTTACGGAGGCGAGTAATTAGACCTAAATCTTCTCCGGTTAGCCGGAGCTTAATTCTCTGCTCTTTAAATCGCTTATACCCTTATTAGGCTTACATGCCATGTATTGACTGATTTACTTTTATACCGGCTCTGACATCACACGCTGACTTATGGAGGCTGGAAATGCAGCCACAGGCCTCTCTCTTGAAGAAATAGGCAGTGTAATGTGTGTGTTGCTGCCAAATTGCCAGGCCTTAGGCCCCTGACAGGGCCCAGTGTAGGCTATGGGGGGCCAGTAATGTGCATGCGATGTGTGCGTGTGTGAATAGGGGGAGAGAGGGAGAGAGACAGCCACGGTATGTTTATGCAACTCCTCCAGGAAGGTTGTAAAGTCCAGAATTTAAACGCAGCTCCTCTTTTTCTTCACCCGTGGGCCGGTTAACAGGGATATACGAGTGTAAGGAGAAAAAGGAGGACGTGAAGTCGGAGGACGAGGACGCACAGGGCAAACTGAAGCAGCGGAGGAGTCGCACGAACTTCACCTTGGAGCAGCTCAACGAGCTGGAGCGGCTCTTCGACGAGACGCACTACCCGGACGCCTTCATGAGAGAGGAGCTGAGCCAGCGGCTGGGACTGTCCGAGGCCAGAGTGCAGGTGAGGATCCTCTCTTTTCGTTCTCCCACTCATCTGAGTCAAAGTGGCACAATCACACCCGGGGCTGCTGAGCGAGCGACCAACAAGAAACGATGCTTTTTCTCACAATATTCCTGCAGGGACCGGTGTGTGTCTGCAGCGACCTGGTCTGCCAGTGACTCTATTCCTGGTGTTTTGAAGTGATATCAGGATATTTGTAAAACTTTATATATCGTCAGACTATTATAGTTCTTATACAGTAAATGTGGGTGAATTGTTTAGTGGCATCAACGCTTGGTTTATTTAAGCAGCGTCAAAAAAAAAGTGTGCCACATGAAAAAGACTTAAAGGATTTATCTTAAAATGATTTGCTTATAAATCAATTAACACAACTAATAAACTGTAAGAAAATATTGGAACAGCTTGAACAACGATGCAGTTATTTTCCCCTTTTTCTTCTTTAGTAATTCAGTTTGCTGAACATTTTTTCGAGCTTGTAAAAATGACAAAGCGAAATACTGCGTGAGCCACATGTCATGTTTAAATCACACACACACACACACACACACACACACACACACAAAATGTGTAGAGCTTTTTCTCTTGTTTCTTTTGTGATATAAAGAGATCGCCGTGTGTGCCCTGCAACACGCTAAATAAATAAATAAATAAATAAATAAATAAATAAAGGCTCATTAGTCTACAGGCAGGATGGCCTTACAAGCATGAGAGATAAATGATGCAGCCTCTGTTGTGGAAAAGCCTCGAGTCTAAAATATTCTTATAATATTCCTGTGGGGATTTGAGTCAGTGTCTGTGGGACTCCATACTGGATTTATTGCAACTTTATCGCAATCTGTGATTTTTGATTCTTTGTGGTGTCGTGATATTCCTGCAGGGGATTTAAAATTCTGCAAAAAANNAAAAAAAATGTCTGCACGATTATTGTGGATCTTTTAGGATTTGTTGGCTTCTTCCAGATTTGAAATTAATTCATATTTAGAGTGAATATTTAACCATATCTGAGCCTTCTGTGGTGTCATTAACAAGACGTTAAAATAACGAAAAAATAAAGAAAATGTCTGTAACTTAATAGCCGGTGGGTTCGTATCAGTGAGTGATATCAAACAAGTGTAAACTGCTGTAAATCACCCGGGATGTAACAACCTCCTGAACTTGCAGCAGTAGGCCTGCAGAGCCAACAGCCTACGATCCCAGCAGCCTTGGGGGGAGGGGGGGGG
>NTHP01000186.1:176531-196292 GCA_003416845.1 Oplegnathus fasciatus
CTACAAATTGTCATTTTTACATTTCTGTTTGTGTATGGGTTAAACAAATAAGATATACCATGTTAATCAGTGAGCTTTAGAGGCCTATTTCAAACTTTGGACAGAATCAGGCTAGCTGTTTCCCCCTGCTTCCAGTATTTATACTAAGCTGAGCTAATCACCTCCTGCACTGCACTTAATGCACAGACGTTAGGTATAATTCTAAAAAGGATTATGTTTATTTGACAGGTGTGGTTAAGCATCTGGCATCAGATTGCTCTTTTAGCTAAAGCTTGACGGTCCCCCTTAGAACAGATCAATTTTAGGATACTGTGGTGGTGTGGTTATAGTGAGGTATCGGGAAGGGTTAGAGTCTTGTCTAGTCAGGTTCCTTATGGGCAGGACGGCCATGGCTATAAATCATTCCGATCAAACTGCCATGGCACAGGTAGTGATGGTAAAATGATTTGTTGTTAGGTCTAGATTTAATTACCACTAAACCTTATGGGCATAGCAGCTTCTAAAAGGCCACACACACGCTGAATACCCTCAGTTGCCACAGACAAGAAAAGGATGCAGGCCTTACCTGAATCCAGGTGAGTTAGCTCTCTGCAGTCCTCTTGTCAAGTCACCAACCGTGCACTGAGCTCGGCGTTGGCTTCGGTTCATTTAGATTAACAAACAGATACAGAGAGAAACTAAACCCAAATACTTCAGGGGGGATGAGGGTTATTATTCAATGTCCATCGCTGAAAGCGATTCCTCGCCATCAGCTGCACGCCACTACCCTCTCTTCTTCCTCTACTTTTTTTTTCTTTCCTGGCGTCTGCACTCTGACAGGCTCATATTAGATACGACCCGCCTTCTCGACGTTTGGCAACCAGTCAATAAATAAATGACAACCTGCGATCGTGACACTGACCAACAGCTGACTGCGACTGATTGATTGCTGCGAAGAGACCAAACAATCCTGAACACTATCGATCACTTCTACTCACTTTATTAACAACATTTCATTCCTCAGACGTTCATCAGGTAAAATTCGTACAGACAGACAACACATGCGTATATATAAATACATGTGTTTTATATACAGTATCTATCATGCAGTATTTTACAATGTGGATTGTTTTGTTTCTTCAGAGTCAAGAACGTTTGATCCTGCATCCCTGTCAATAAGAATTTCTGGTGTGCAAGAACTTGGTCATAATCGTTAACTGATAATACTCAGAGTACCACTGTTCATATTACAAACAGCTGTGATGAGAATAACATGCTGGATGTGGGACTATCTAAGAATACATTCTCTTTAATATATCTTTTTTGGTGTGAAATGTCCCATTCTGTAGTATCAGATAACCGAACAAAGGCTTTTGTAACAAAATGTTGTCTCTGCAGGGTATCTGTGCCTTGTGTGTTTTTCACACAGAGAGAATGAGCTAGCTTTGAGTGTGTGTTTGTATACGCCTTGTGGCGTGCTTCAGGCCATGAGCTAAACTGCTGGGTGCCATGGAGTAGCACAAGCTGCGTCTGCATGGTTATACTTCGCTAATCGCAGTGGCGTACCGATCATAATTATACATGCTGAAATCTGTATTTATCGACGAGCTAAAGTCTGTGAAGATAAGCAGAAACGTTTTGTCACATTATTTCATTGGAGATTGATAGTTTGATATCTGCAGAACCAGTTGTGCCACATTACAGCGGGTCCTTATGCGTGGCCAATAATACTACTTCCTGTGCAATCAGCCTCACTACTTTCCCAGTGAGCGGCCCCACGTCTCCTGCAATTACATCTTCCCTCTGTAATCTGTACTTCCACCCAAATGAGGCCAACCTGAGTAATTTGCGTGAAGATTCGCCAAATTAAGAAATATAACGGGCGAGAATCCGGTCTGTTCTCCTGGTTATTGAATACAGCAGCGCCAAAAGCGATGCTCTCTTTGTACCCTATTGTTTCTTGTTGGTAATCATATTCACCAAGTCCCAACCCCCGTGAGCCCGAGCCTCTCCCAAATGGAAAACAAAGGCGGTCATGACAATCTGTAATATTAATCTGATTGGGTTAACAGTGTCTCAGGGGCTCCTCCAGCCTGACTTCTCAACTACCTGTGGCTGTGTTTTAATCTGATTGCACTAATAGCATATTCAGAATCAAGACCTTGCCACCTTCCCCCACTGTTACACATAACTTCTAATAGAACATCCTGTGTTTCACATGAACACTCACAAATTTGTAAATAATTACTATCACATGGGGGGAAAATAATAGGCGGCCCCAATTCAAATTCACTAGCTCGAGGCAGTGTGGTAATCATGGAGGAGAGAGGGACAGGGAGAACAGGGGATATAGGGGGTAAGGAGAGAGAGGAAGGTAATCACATGGTATAACAACCACAGAGTCTGACAGTTTGATAAGAAAAAGAGTTCAGAGTGAATAATGAGCAACTTTGTACATAGTACTTATGACTTTATGTGCTACATCATTTGTCAGTAACAACTGTGTGTTCTTGCTTTAAAACGCCTGTTACCCATAGTTAAAACGAACTTGGCACAATCTAATGGATTCATTGTTCGTTTATGGACGGCTCCTTACAAATAGCCAGGTCTATTTCAGGCCTATATTTGTTACTTTAAAGCAAACAACACACACATTCTGGGAAGTTGGTGATGAATTGGATGTGTTATCTGCCTGTTAGCACAACAGCCCATTATCAATGTGCCCAGGTTACTGCGCTAGCTGTAAAGCAATAAAGACAGCCTGATTCTAGCCACAGCTGAGTAGGAGTTCAGTGGCTGCCTGCGTCCTATCACTTTCAAATGAGCACCACAAATCACTTCAGCGGGATGCCTGCACCAGTAATGTGGCCATCAGCATATGAAAATATGTATGGGAGACCATCCAATTTACTGACAGCAAATAGAAGGAAGAAACCCGCAGTGTGCTGAGTGATTGTTAGATGGCTGCTTGCTGTGCATACATACAGTATGTGTATGTGTGACTCTGTATGTACATGTGTTGTTCTGCGGTTGTTAATAACAGCAGAACAACATGTGATGGCATGAAACCCGTGCAAACAACCTTTTTAAAATTGTCAGAAACCAGACAGCATTTGTTGCATTAATAAGCAAATCAATTTCTCCCTGGGAAGAATCACAGTATAACAAGACAACCAGGGGAAAAAGTTGGGCTTGTTCGGTGTCTGTGTTCATCTGCAATTTGTTTTTGTGTGTGTGCATGCCTGTCCGCTTGTGATCATGTGTGTGTGTGTGTGCAGCACATGTTTTGTACAAACCAGTCCGATCGTCACAAGGGTGTTTTGTGTGCACTTTGTTCTCCACACTGATCCTGTCCCTGGCAGAAAATAATTACAGCCTGTTTGTGAGCCGCTGCGACGGAGGAAGGACAACACAGAAACCAGCTTCATTTTACTGCTTCAGAGGACGTCACAACGCCCAGGAAGAAGAGGAGGAGAGGGGGTGACGGAGAGAGAGACAATAGCAGGAGAGAGACGAGACCATTAGATGAGAATGCTAATTACTCCACCTCATATTGGACGTCTGTCAAACCACTCACCTCTCACAATAAATCTAAACGTTGCGTGCTTAACGCACACTTCACATGGGGGCACACAGAGGTACTGTACATTATATCACATTGTTTCATGTTCCAAAACAGCTGCAATAACACAGTTTGTCCAAACTAATAAAAAAAAAGAAAAGAAAAAGAAACGAGGGGCTCATTTTTTGGTAGACAAAACAGCAGGAAAAAAAAGTGGTAATAGCAAGCAAAGCATTCACTGATTTCAAGATAAATCAGACAGCACAGTGGTGGAGACAATGCTGCCTCTTTTATAAGGATTTATGACACACTTGCTCACACACCCACACCCACAGACAGTGTCGACCCCCCTCTCGATCACTCAACGCGAGGATTTACATATTGTACACTCAGACATGCATACACACTCATTAGGAGAGGGGGCTCGTGCATGCTATATGCTAGATGATGGTAGATGATACCCACCTTCTTGACAAGAGATCTAAGAGAGATCCCTGTGTAGGAGAAAACAGCGTTGAAGGCTCCTAATATCTTTGATAGCATCGTTATGGTAATGATCAGGCATAATGTAAAATTCATGAAGTGTACCTAGCATTTGAGGATTGCCAATACTTGTTCTGCTGGCAAGAAGGAGGATACAAAAAAATGTTACAGAAGTCGTGCATGCAGATGTTGTTATGCTTTGCCCTAATTGTTTTTCGACAGTTAAGTGCAGCTAAATGACTTTCATGTGTTGGCATGTATACACTGGGAGGGAATTGCTTCTTACCTTTTCTTTCAGCTGTTTGGCAGAGTGCTTGTTGGAACAAAACATTGCCTTCCTAATTATTCCAACCATTAGACCTATTAATTTGCCCAGTCAAACAATCCAGACAGACATTGTGTAAAAATACCAACAATAGAAATATTGTGATTTCCCAGCGAACATCTAAGCTTAGCCAAACAGAAGAAAATGCAAAACAATCAGAAGGGGTCTGCAGCGGAAACCTGGTCCACTCTGTCACTTCAAAAAGTCTCCGCATCAACCTGTCCATCATTGACAGTTATGAGTTTGGACTCTCTCTCTCTCTCTCTCTCTGATAGTCAGTGTGTATGCATGCTAGTGTGTGTTTGTGTGTGTGTGTGTGTGCCTAAGATCTCTAAGGAGTGTCTTTCAAACAAATTTCACATCGAGCACTCATCAGTAGGAGGTCCAGGTCCATTGGAGATGGCGTAGTCACTCTGAAATCACACAGCTAACCAGGACTGTCAGCCAATCAGGATGTTTTTGATTTTTCTTGAAATCCACGCTCAGTTCAGATTAACCTGGACTCCGACACAGACATCAGAATGGAGTGTGATTAGATGGCTGTGGATGTTCACATCTGGGGAACAATTAGCCCGGATGCACGGCCAAGCTGGAGTGAACAAAAGTGACAGTATTGTCAGATTTGACAAGTGACTCGAGCTGTTCCAAATTTAGAGCCATTGAAGTTACATGAGGGTGAAATCGGGTCAAAGACATGCAACGCAAAACAGGGTCACTTTGTCTTGGGAACCACTGTCACCTCACAACAGCATGTAAAATAACTGTAATACATGTAAATGTCAGGTTTGTAGCGGTTTGGACACCAGACATTTAAGAAAACTCCAGGACAGAGTTACAATATGACAACACAGAAAAATGTGCTGGAGGCTTAATTCTAATAATCCAGTCCCGATAATGGTTCTTACCCCAGTCCAGTTAGTGCGGTACCTCTTCAAGTTAGGGTTTTTGATCAACTAGGACTTCTGTATGCAGCTGCATTCGGTCTAGTCTTCATGTCAGCAGCTCACTCTTTTGTTTTATTGGGAGAGCTGTACATGAGAGATTTGTAGACCCCCTATATCCAGGAGGGACCTGGACCACTGGAAGGAATCACAGACTCACAGACAGTGTATAGCAGTGCTGAAGGCTGCCTATTAGGTGGCCTCAGTTTTTCTATGCAAACATGGATTATTACAAACACTCACTTTCCGGTTCACCCTTAAATAAACGGTGTAGATATTATACCATACAGACATTAACTGTAGCTAGCTAGCAACATGTGCACCAACTGTGTGTGCAGAGTGGCTGTGCTGTGTTTGTGTGACAGCTCAGCCTGACTGAACTTAACAGAAATGCATTAAAACGTACCAGTTCTTTCCGTTGTTTTCCTCCAGACCCCTCTCCTTTTCTTCTTGTTTCAATACATTCATGAACTGGAGTCATACAGCCCAGGGATGAGCACAAGTGTTTCGTTAAAGTTGAATTATTTTCAATTCGGGACACGTCATCGGCTCAATTTGTGCCACCCAGAACAAATTCACGTCCGTTTGCATCCATTCTTTCTTTGCATTGACTTTATATGCAGTTGCACCAAGTCTAAAATTTGCTTTAAACCTTTGGAGTTGTTCTGACGGCAAACACAGAACTACAGTTACATTATATGAGTATTAATTTGGCACCATGTGCTCTGGTCTCTACTGGGTAAAGTGTTCCTCAGAAATTATATATTTTTTCCTGTTGTATAAACTAATTCAAAGGCTACTTTTTTGAAGACTGGCTGCCTGTTATCAAAGCTATTGTCTGAAAATAAAAGGAAATCATTTCCCTGCAGAAAGTGGACACTGGTGAATTACCGATGATGAAATGACAAGGATGTCTGACAATTGGACGTTTGATGCAGGCTCAAACTGAATGAGAGGCCGTGTGCAGTGGAAAGCAAACACTCTTTGAAGTGCGCTATTTCATGACATGTTGTATTCATTGGTGGATGTAAGGTAGTGAATTAATGAGAGATGAAAAATGCAATGTTTTCCTTTAAGCACATCCAAAAATCTTTACAATAAGAATCAACATATGTGACTTCTACGCCCTACTTCATCCACTCCGTCAGCTGGGTTTGCCAGCTTTCTCTAAGAGGAAAAAAGTAGAATTAAAGCTGCTATAATCAAGATTTTTACATTAACAGTGGATCAAACGACAGCATAATGTAGTAAGTGTAATGTGAAAGAGGTTGCTTGCAGTAACAAACCCACAAATAATTATCATCTGACTCTGCAGTTCCCTTCAGCTCTACAGAGCGTTTTAGCATTTTCTTCTTTCAGCTCATCGTTTTGGTTTTAAGGCCCGAAATGTTATTGTTTTGATTCATTTTCACCACCCTCATTAGTGTCATTTGTGGACTCAGCAAGCAACTGTTTTCAGTGAAAAAGCTCAGATAATCTAACGACTGTCGGGTACATAAATGTGGCACTTCATTCACTCAAAAAGCGTAGCCTGTGTGAACATAATCCAGGCAGCAGTTACATTTGTCAGCACAACGCAATTTAGTACTATATAAACATAATGTCTAGGAGACAAATCTGCTGGATGTGTAAATATGCGACTGTTTGCTAACAAGTTAAAAGGTGATAATATGTCAGACTCATTCATAATGTGAGAACAGTTCTGAAATAAGTTGAATTGACTGTATAGATGTGCAGTCTTCTTTGCTCTGATTCAGAAAGCCTAGTGATTCATCCTTGCTCGTGCCATAGTGATTATTTAAGTTTTCCTAAAACGGACTTTAGTCAAACATCAGATATTACGAGGCTTGGTGAACTTTTTGTCTTGCTCAGAGATAAATTAGAGAAAGCTCATTAGGACATAAAACAGCCCTAGGGGTAGGAAAGGATTTAATACTTGCTCACCAGCCCTTGGCAAAAAGTTTCGGGAGAAGAAATTTGCTAGAGCAAAAGAGTCCAAAATGACCAGAATTTGAAGCAGCAGTTTGGCATTTTGAAAAATACACTTCTTTGCTTTCTTGCCAAGAGCTAGATGAGAAGATTGATACCACCCTCATATCTGTCCGGTGAATAAGGCTACAGCCAGCTTAGCTTAGTTTAGCATAAAAACTGGAAACAGAGGAGGAAACAGTTAGCCTGGCTCTGTCCAAATATAATAAAATCCTCCACTTTTACAGCTCACTAAGTAATACTTTATATCTTGTTTGTTTAATTCATACAAAAACTGATTAAAAGTGCTGTTTCCCCTGTTTTTATGCCATATTGAGCTAACCAGTTGTTGGCTGTAGCCTTATATTTACAGTACAGATGTGAGAGTGGTATCAATTATCTCATCAAACTCTTGGCAAAAAAGTGAAGGCGTATTTCCCAAATTGTTGTACAACTGCTTTAAATACGAGTTGAAAGGATTATTTGAAGCTGCAACACGGTGTGTGCTGTATATGTCTAATCTCACCTCCTAATATGTTGTAACTGTTTTTCTGGGTTTAAATTCAGTGTTCTTATAATGTCATTGCTCCTCTGCTCTAAAAGGCTTGTTCTCACCATAACAGCCATTCCCTCTTCTCCCCTCCCCTCCTCTGTATCAGTTTGACCTAGTGGGGTCCAACTCTGTCTGCTCCCACACCTGTACACCATTTTACCCTCACAGTTCCCACTCTGGAAACATGTTGACTGACAGCTGCACTTCAAAGATCTGCTCGCTCTCTCGCTTTCATGGTTATCATCTGTTGTGGGAGCAGTATGGTAGAGAGAGAGAGGGAGGGAGGGAGGGAGGGAGGGAATGAGTCTCAGGCAGCCGGTTGTGTTGTGGGGCCAATTTGGATGATTGGCCTTGAAATGCAAGCTGAAACGGGCTTCCCTGTGTTCCTTTAAAGTGACCCGTGCCCGGCAGTGTAATGTAAAATTATCCTCGCCGTGTTTGTGTTGTGTCAGATGTGGTGACTGGCAGAAACTGTTAGTAATTGTCTAAGTACTCCGGTGTGTCAGAGCTGTCCGTCACTCATCCCAGCCCCCTCCTCCTTAGTTCTGCTTCTTCAGCTTCTCATAATATTTTCACTGAACTGCAGAGGACAAACTACTTTCAGTGATGGAGTTGTCACTTTGGTGCTTTTGCTAGGAAAAATATTTTACCTTGGGAAGAACACACAACCAACTGACATGTGTTCCTGCTTTTTGGGAGAGAAAAAATGAGAGAGGCATACTTGTTCTTTCTTTTGTTCTTTGATACTTTTACAAATTCAAGACTATGAGCTTTTCTTGTCATAACTCATTGAAGTCGAAGCTAACCTGAACGTGGCATTATGAAAATACATTCCCGACTAAATCAACTCTAAAAGAATGGACACGTGTACATACTCTGTCATGTATACACTTAAAATGGAAACTATCGAGTACAGTATCATGAAAGACTGAAGCTGAAGTTTCATTGAGCTTCGTTTCACCGCTTGGAAATTATTTAAAGACATTTAAACACATGAGCTACCACACATCGCACATATACTATACACAACATATAAAACATGAAGCTAAAGTGAATCTAATTAAGTGTAAATTGCTCCGGTTATTAATCTTGTTAATCAGGGGTTTATTTAGGAAAACAAGAGTTTATTTTAAAGCTGTTAAAGAACATTAAGCTGTTTTTTTCATAACATAAATGTAGCCCTCCGATAACAAATTAAAACCAGGCATACTGTTCAAGTTATATTGCTTCTTTTTAATATTATGAACTTCATTATGCCTGTGTTAATATTATATTTTATTAAGATTTTTTAATAATTAATTTCAATAATTTTGCCGCCGGTTTGTTGACACTTTTTCCTTCTTCACCAAATCCAACGTGTAGCACTACTGTTTCTCTATGTATGTTAGACTACCAAGATTTTGTATTATTATTGAGTTTATTGTGATCTCATATAATGTGATTAAGTCCAATAGTCGGTGACTGCTCAGCCATATAAAGTCAGATGTTAGCAGAATACTTAAGTGTCCATATCACATCTTTATCATGGTGGTACAAATCCAGGACTTCCAGGGCTGTGACAAAAATGCATGAAATTCTTGCTAATTTCGTGTTACGAAAGCTTTCGTGCTAAGCACTCCTTAATGTGACCCTTTGAACCGCAATTCCCAGAAATCACTTGTCATAAAACGGTTCAACTGGTACTGTAAATCCTTTTCATCAGGTTGGGTATACTTACTACTGTCTTACAGCTTTGTGTAGTAGTGTGAGGGATTACAATTTAAAATTCAGTAACTACATCATGTTCATCATCAGTGTTAGCTTGGACAGGAGGAGAAAGGCACCTCCTGGTAAGCTGTCACCGGGGCTAACGTTAAGATAGCTGTTGATGGTCAGTAAATACCTCCAAAAGTTCGCTGGCTGCCTGTTAAACCACAAGAATCATTTTCTATTTCTTCGTGTGAAATAGAGAAAATGTGACGTAGCGGTGTGGAGGATCTTTGTAAAGTTATGTAATTACTTTTCAATGAGTAATTGATTACACTTTTCAAAAACGTACCCAACATGCTTTTTATCTGAATTTCTGTTGACCTTTGAGTTTCTGTTGGCAGCGCTCCTCACTTCGTTGGTGGCTATCACTGCTCATGGAAACCTCTCAGCACTTCTGTTATTTATTCCAAACGAACCTGTGAAAAGCAGGAAAAGGACAAAAACACATGTGAAGTGACTATATGTTGAACCAATATCGTGCTATATCAATCAGAAACAGAGAGGCATGTTTATTTATATGGAAACGTTGGGTATTATTTGTTTAATGTTGTCCAGTTTATTGCTTCCTAATACTGTCATATGCCAACATCATTTTTCAAATTTGTGATATAATGGGCAGTCTGCTCTGCGCTTTTTAACTGGAGAGCCGCCGGACTCAGGATGCTGGTCTGCCCTGAAGTCACAGCATGTTAACCCCCCCCTTCCTGTCCAAACACACCTTCTCCGCCTTCCTCTGGGGAGGAGAAAAATCATTCGTTATTTTAATGGGTGTCAAATATGTTTTCCAAATCTACTAAAAGGTTATCGTTGTTACACGCGGACAAGTGCTTATATCTGAATCAATGTTAACTTTGTTACTAGGGAAATTTACTGCCTTCCCGGCCGACCACGGTGCACAGACTTAATCGGCATGTTTTCACAAAGTGCAGCTTGAGGGTGATTTATAAGGTTGAGGTGACTGACTGCTCTTTGATAGAGCGGGAGAAAAACACATATCCGAGAGGTGCGATGAAGGCATAAATACCACTCTCTGTATTTTCATTTGAATGTCTGACACATGAAGATTATGTATTGTTAGTGTTAGAACAGCAGGGGGGTGGGGGAATTAGGGGCGGGTGGTGGCGAATGTGGTAATACGAATGAATGACATATGACTCTGCAGACAACCTCTGGTGGTTTTTACACAGCCAGAAACTTATTCAGACCACCTCAGACCACATCCTACCTCCTGGTCTCTCCTCATCTGACACTGCGGAGGTCTTGCCCTTCTTGCAATGATCACTGTATGATGAAATTATGAGTAAAAAAATCCTCATTTGCTGAAAAAAGGTGAGAGGAAGAAAAAGAGACAGAGAAAGGCAAAGAAAGAACGTGAGTAATGCTGTTACTCCAGAGCCTCGGCGTCACTATTTGTCTTGGGCAAGTTAGTTTTATCTAATAAAGTGTCTTTGTATTAAGATGGATACTTCAAACACTCTTTTGTCTCTATAATCACAGTGAAGGGAGGCAGAACTCACACATTCCTCGCTCAATTTATTATTAATAAGTACATCAGTGGGAGAAAGATATCCTGGGGACCAAAACACCCGCCGAGCGCAACATTCATCAAACGTAAACGAATATCACAATACACAGGATACAGAGGCTCCAATAACAGATAATTGATGAGAAAGGTCTTTGGGTGCACTGGATCACTGTTGATGGTTATCATTATATAACACCATTTCATAGTTTACACCAAATGATTAACTGTTTGTTGAAGGGAAACATTTTTGCTGCCTTCTGTATGCAATTAAGCGGTCTGTTTGCGGGGACTGGGGTCATTCTGTGCTCTTGTGATTAAACTGTGGTTAGCGGCATGACTGCGTCCACTCAATACTTCTCTTTTCTCACAAGACCTTAAGCTTTTGCAACCGCAGCAATTACCCTTCTGACAGGATAACAAAACACAAACACAAACAACATGATCACATCCAAGGCTTTTTTTTTTTAATAACCTCTTCATCTTCTGCGGAATGAGGCTTTGAATTTTGTTTTCTTTTTCAGACGCCGAATAAAATCTCACTTGTAATTTGATGAAAGATGCGAAATAAAATACAAAAACTCAGATGTACAAAGATAATTTAGGGAGATGCTTTTGCTAATATCCCCACTCTTATTTGTAAGTGATAATGAGGCTCTATTCCTGCAAGACCCTGACAACAGGAAAGCACTATTTCAGATGACAGATGGGACTGGCTGTGTGACTATCATAAAAGGCCACTCCCCACCCTGCTGCACAACCTGTGCTCCGGTGTTGGGTTTCCGACAGCCAGTAGCAGCACTGACACATGTAGCTATAGGACACGTGTGTGAGGGCAGGAATTCAATCAATAAAACTCACCCCTCTACAAGATATACCATGTTACAGCAGAGACACTGAGGGAAAGGGTGAACCATCTGTTCCTTTCTTTACCACTCTCCCCCTGTCACATGTCAATCTGTGCTGCTAATGTCCAATATATTGGGTTATCATTCATATGGTTTAAACTACCTTCTCTGGCTTTATGTAATGAAGCTGTAACTCAATTGGTTTTGGTTTACTGTCCCCCGGTGCCTGCTCTCAAATCGGCTTGCATCTGTCTCCCTCCCCTCAGGGACCAGTGTATCGCTGTGGAGCCGTTGTCACTTTTCAGGTGATACAACATTAGAAAAGCACTTCATTAACAAACTGCATGTATGGCTCGTCAGAAAAGCAAGTGCCGGATTAGTTTATTTGATTTTATTTTGCCTTAGCCGCCTTTTAATCGTGGCACCCACTCAAACTGGCTTTAAGTTCTGACAGCCAAATAGGTGCAATCGCAAATTGGTGGCAGGTGGAGGATTAAAACAAACAAAAAACAGACAATTCAAAGACAAACTTGATGATTTGACCTGTAGGGCCACTGAGGACACTTGTTCCAGAAGAGCCTCTACACAATCAGTGCTGCTTTTGAGTTGAATACAGTAATCATTTGGTAGACAACCTTCGAGTGCCTTAGAGTGAACCACCCACATAATGAGAGCATCATTAGTCACATCCCTACATGATTTGTTGAAGCCTAACAACTCAGGAGGTGTTGCAAATGTTATTGTTTTTTCTTTTTTTCAAATCCTATTTTTGACTAAAATGACATATTACATAGTTTGCATTTACAAGGGGGATGTCATTCCTTTTTTACAGCCTGTAAGGAGTTTTTTTGACATTTCCAAAGTAGTGATGTTCAGCAGAAAAATGCTGAAAATGAAGAATATGATTCCTGGTTTATAAGCTGAGAAGCAGATTCTATAATAATACTGCGCTTGAGGGATGTGTATGAAACACAATCTGTCATGTAACAAAAAAAAGAAAGAATTGAGAGCAACATTATGACCTGAATGCAGTCCAGTGGACTTTCATCTCCACACAACCTCAGAGCCTCAGCTCATTGGGACAATTTATCATTCGGGGTATGATAAGGTTCTCCATTGTTTCAGTGGTCTGCATAATTCTGCTCTCATAAGAATATGAATACTTCCCCATCTGTTTGGTGTTAGCTTTCAAAACCGCACTTAGCTGCAAACCCACAGCCATGCGAGACATCTACTGTTTAATTAAAAAAAAGAAAGGAAAAAGTCAGAATAAAATTATACTGCTATAAAAGAGTCTTGCCAACAATAACGTTATCGTTTGACATGCAGCATGTCAAAAAAACCAAAAAAAACCCCAGCTTCATATCACAGTAAAGAGAACGACCTTTGAAGAATGTGTGTGTCTGTGTGTGCGTGTGTGAACCGCTGAATTAAGCTTCAAAGATCGCTTTTAGGATACCACAAAAGAATAACCTCTGACACCCAAACAAACAAACATAAGCCACATTTAAATAGCACAAGTTGGAAAAGTCTGAAAGCTCACTTCTTTGGTGCGTGCGTGCATGTGTGTGTATGTGTGTGTGCTGTATGTGTGTGTCATAAAGAGCAGGGACATGTCTATTATGTGCAGTTTGATTAAAGCATGATGGCTGGTGTCCAATCTGCTTTCCAGGGGAGTGCTGTGACAGCCAGCAGCGCGTCTACCTGCTGCCTCCTCTGCGTGTTAGGTGATTTACGGCTGACTCCCTCCGTTTATGTACTGCCTTATTTTCATTTCTACCCCGCTGAGTGCCAGGTTCAGAACTCCTGAAGAAATATTATGCTTTGCTGACAAAATACAGTGACAGCCATCTCCCAGCCTTAAAAGAGTGCCAGAGTGTTTAACAGTACGAGAGCCTGGGAGACAAGGCGAGGTTGAAGGCATCTGTAAGCACGCGGCCCATTGAAACAACCATTTGATCTAAACCAGCTCTGATTGGGTGGAATGATGTTTATAGCCGAGTTAGAATCTACTTTCAATTAAAAAAATGACACAGGGGGGAAAGGGGAGGTCTGTAAAACAGACGGTAAAATTTATTGAACAACTTTTACTAGGGTCTTGTCTGAGAAACATGTGGCGCACAAATGAAATGTTTGTTTCGACAGACGGGTTCGCCTGCAGACGAGCAGGTAACTTGACGCCAGGGACTTTTTCATTAACCCAGAGTTCAAACCCCGCTGCTGTTTCAGGCTTTTGTGGGGAAGCAACAATTTGATGTAAACGGATGAATATAAATACCACTGTTGTTCAAGCGCCGCCATGTTGCCTATTCATTCCAGCCTGTTTTCTCCTTTACAAGAACTACTCTGAGCTGTAATGAGGTGTTGTAGCGTCCCGAGGCGTTATCATTTGCCGCATTATTATTTCAAAAGCTTCGACAACAGCGCCGTCTCTGATGTAATTCTCATGCATATGGAAGGTGTTCCAGTGACTTGATATCCTGGTTTTGAGGAGAAGGCGACCCCTCACTAAATAAAATGAGTGATCACAAACCTAATGAGGCAAACGAGTGTTTGGAGCTGTCGGGGCCAGGCGTCAGATGGACACACTGTTGTCTGTAATTAGCCTCTAGCTACGAGAGCATTGCTTATTTTTATTTAGATTCCAGCCATGAAATCAGCACCAGTTAATATGAATCTGACGCTACAAAAAACCCACCCACCTCCCTGCATCTGAGACCGACTATAAATAAAGATTGTCATTGTAACCTAATCAAATTATGAGACGTATTTTGGTTAGGTTGTCAGTTGTCTAACGCTCTCTGTCTCTCTCTCTCCCTCTCCCTCTCTTTCTCAGCAGACGAGGCGAAGCAAAGTGAATCCCCTGAGGTCCTCTCATCTCTCTTCAGGAGCTGCCGACTCTCTTCTCTTTATGGCACACCCAGAAGGATTAAGCACAAATGGCATTCACATGATTTCAATAAGCTCAGGGAGACAAGAACCAGCCTTTCAGCACATTAGCTTTTCGCTGTGGAGGACACAAAGCAGACACCGAGCAACTGCAGGGGGAAGAAAGAAAAAAAAAAGAACACACAGTTAATAATGATCATAATAATAGACCAGTCTGGCACCGCTGAAATGGAATTCCACTGGCCCAAAAATGGCCCCTTAAGTGGTGATGTCATCAATAATGGCCCCGATTGGTTTGGACGTGAACCTGAGGTGACACTGTCGTAAAAGGTGACCCCTCGTGGCAAAGTCAGACTCGCGGCCTTTCAAAAAAAGCAATGAAAAGTGTTATCTGGAGAAAGTCAACATATGTGACAGGCCACTCTTAAGCGTTTGTTTAAAGGTACAATCCATGATCAGAAAGTAAACAAAAGGGTCCCCTCACTACTAATATTCAAACACATGATTTGACCCCGCTATCACTCCCAAAGTGAATTATAATAACTATTAATACCTTTTTAATGAAGTTATTAATGTTTTCTGATGCTGCGCACGTCTTTAAAACGGGCCTATAATTGTTCATTAAAGCTGCTACAATTTATATTTTTGTATTAACGATGGATCATATGACTATGTGTGAATATGTGAAGGGGATAGCTCTACCCAACTCTGCAGTTCCCCTGAGCTGTATGGAGCCTTTCAGTTTCTTTCAGCTCATTGTTTTGGTTCCGGCCCACAACTTTACTGTTTTGGTTCAGTCGCACTGCCCTCATTAGCGCTGTTTCCAGCCGCAGCGGGCTGCTGTTTTCAGCGAAAAAGTTTTGATAAACCCACTGTACGCTACCTGCCCAGCATCAAACAGCAGACAGACAAAGTTAATGACTATCTGACGAACATAGCGGAGCATCTAGAACCCAAAGAGCCAGATATTTCCCTCAGGAGACGGTGGAGACCAAAGCAGAGCTAAAGGGAAAGTAAATATTGCATGTATATTCGTTAAGTGACTCTGAATGAATGCTAATGTTGCTCCATGTCTGCTCAGTGTGTAAATAGGCCACAGTTTGATAAAAAGTTCACATCAACTTTATATGGTGATAATATGTTAATTTTGGGTTTACAACTTGTTTCTGCCGTCCCTGATGGGCCAAAAAATCTGTAAATGCAGGTTTAACAAACAAAATGCTCAGTTTTCATCATTAAGTACTCTTAAATTAAATATGTTAATTTACGGTATCGTTTTTATGGTCAAAAAAATTTGACATTTAAGACTGTGTTCAAAGATTGATTCCTACCTTTTGGGTGCTTCTGTTATATAAATGAGCTTAATATCAAAAGTTACGCTCAGAGGGAACGCATCTTTGTCACCTCATTAGAGCAATTTCAACTGTTAGCTTGTCAGTATGGCCTCCTACTTTGCAACCTCCTCTCTTTTGCTTTTTCTACTGTTTTTCTCATTTTAGTTTTGCTTGATGTCCTCTCTTGCTGTCGTGTTCTTCTTGTCTACCTCTTTCTTTCTCCCCTGTGAATGTTACTAATCGCCTAGCTTGGCGAAGGTAGAATGGCTCTAGGTCTCCTCCTTCCTTCCTTCCCTCCCTCCCTCCCTCCCTCCACGCGCTCCACTCCTGCACTGTCAGTAATTTTTCATCGCCCTTGTTGGGGCCGTTTTATGCATTGTTTCCCTGATGCAGTGATTGATGTCAGGGGCTGGTAATCTGGGGGAATGAGACGCTGGATGGTGGCCGCCGAGTCCCCTCTGTCTCTGACACGTGTCGACTGAGCGGAGGTGCGCCGTGCCGCGCTGGGGCCCCCGTTTGGCCGCGGCCACTGCTGAGGCTGCTCACTTCGCTCACTCAGCCAGCCCTCATTTCCATTTCAATCTCAACCTCATGAATGCAAAAACTCTGGCCGAAAATTAATAACACCACACAGGGGAAAAGTGGGCGCAAAGGAGAAGGATGGAAAGACAGAGAGAGATGGAGAGGAGAGTAAGAAAGAGAATGTGGAGCTGGGGTCTTTTTCACCCCTTTTGTTCCTCCAAAAGTGCCCCTTATTTTATTCCCCTCTCTCTTTCACCAGGATCCTCCAATGAATGGGATTACAGACAATGCCATATCCAGAGTGACATAAATTTATTTCGGTTGCAGCACCATAGTGTATTTCCACAGAACCAGGGGCGATTTGTCTGGGGACAATTTGGTTTCCATAAAGGATTTAAATGGTTTCTGTGGAGATAGTGGGGTGAAATTTAATTTGTTTCTCATTTACTACAGCAGGTATGAAAAGGAGAAAAATTGGACGGCTGATGGGCTAAAAATTGGTGCTGTCCCTCTGCTGTATCCCCAAAGGACCAAGGCCCTGCATCATATAGATTGAGTTCGACCCCCCCAGCCCTCCCAACCACAAGCCAAGCCAACACGCGCACACACACACACACACACACACACACACACACAGCCTGCCTCCAGCCTGGAGAGAGCTGTAACCTTAAACCAACTTAAACAGTAACCTTTGGGGAGGCTGCCAATCACTCCTAAAACAACGTTTCCATCGATCGGCCTGTCTGCGTGATTTATGGCCTCATTTTACACTAATTGAGAATTAGAGGGCGGATTAGTGGGCCTCAACACTTCGGCCTGATATGCACTCTGAGCAGTGTAATCTGTCACGCCGGGATGTCCGACACTCTCTTACTCACAAAGGAGGAGAGGAGGGAGGAGAGCGAGGGGGGTCCTTTCTAATTGAATTTCCAGATAACACGGAAATTAATTTGACACCAGTGAAATTTGACTACAGCTCTGGAGCTGTGCTCTCTTGCTCCCCCATCGTGAAATGTATGTGTTTCTTCTCTTTCTTTCCTTCTGTCTTTCTTTCTCTCCCTTTCTCTCCCCTTCTCTCTTTCTCTCTCTGTTTCTGCTGTGCCTAGCAAACACTATTGATCCAAATCACTTTGAGTAGAGGGCCGTCTGAAGCATGGAATCCCTAAATCATATTTGTGCTCATATTAGGGCAGTTCATCTGCTGCTATCTTCGGCCAGATAAAGAATATTACCTTTCATTTTGTTTGACTGTGCTCAGATTATCTTTTTTTTTTTCTTTCTTTCTTTTTGTGGAGGGGAATCTCCTTTCTCGAGGCCGGCGAATGCATGCAGGCGAATGCCCAGAGTCAACAGTTGGAATTGAATTAGGGTCCCGGCTCGCCAGGTCCATTGTCTAGGTAATTTGTCGTATAAGTGGCAAAATGAAAGCACTCTCCACGGTTCTCCGAGCACCTGCTGTTGTGTCACTCATCACTGCAGATACAGAGAGGGAGAGGAAGAGAGAGCAAGTGTTTCAGATGGTATCAAAGATCACATGTTAAATTGCTTTGCCATAATCAACTCAGATGTCATCGCAGTGCTTTTTGTCATGGATTTATAATGACATCAAAATAATCAACAGCTGTAAAGGGGAATTATTGCAGTTTGAAAGATCTGTAATAATGCATGTGTAATATGCATGTTAATGCTTTTTCCCACCACATATTGAGCACTCAGAATCCCAATTTCCTCTCCACCTTTCATGATACAATGAAATCATTGCAGTAGTGGAAGATCACAACACCACAATGTAAAGTATTATGAGCAAAATGTACTGAAGTATCAAAAGTAAAAGAATTAATTATACAGAAGGGCCGATTTCAGAGGTTTTTGTTATCGATTAATTAACTTCTACCATAATTTTAAAGTTGCAGCTGTTCAAGTTGACACTAATCTTTACTGCTTTACATATTGCTGTATTGCTGAAGCCATAAAATCCATCATATTTTACAAATTGTTCACTTTTCACAGATAAAATCTTAATATTAATCACATAAATGTGGTGGAATAAAAAAACTTACACACATAGAAGTATAAATGGAAATACTCAAGTACTAGAGGTCCTTAAAATTGTAGTTAGGTATGTAGTTACTTTCCACCACTGGTGATTTGGAGGTACACAGCAGTGCTAACAAATAAAACGATCTAACCTCTTTAACTCCATCAGAAACCTTTTCTTTGTTGCTCGTATTGTGTGGGAGCTAAGTTTGCACGAGGGCTCTTTAGCGGGCTAAGAGATGCATTTATCTGCGTAATGAACTTTGGACGCTTGCTAACTTAATCCCAGTAATGCCTGCGAGAGTCAATTAGCGCAGCTAGATTCAGTGTGGTATTTATCTGATAGAGCAGATCCAGCAACTACACACACCAGAACACATGCACTGTATTGACCATCTTCATCTTATCTTTCGGGCTAATGGGACCAAAGGGCCCATCATCAGCTCCACTCTAAAATACAGCGTTAGGTTGGTTTTTTTTTTGAAAGGCCTGTGGGGAGTTTTGAAATTGAGTAGCTGTTGATTTGCAGCACTAACAAGTCTTTTAAGAGTTGATTTTTTTCTCCCTGGATCATTTCAGTTTGTGATCTTATGAGCATGTTAACCTGGATTCCCCTCAATCAATGTTCGCAGGATATTATCAGTGTAGCACACAGGTGACAGCATATTACAAGACCTGTAACAGATACCTCTGGGATCTTCATCTCCCCTATGACAGGGTCTACTATCTGGAGCAGGAGCCTGTATAGAGAATAATAAATGACAGGATGTGATAAGACTAGGCTGTTAGCAGGCACGGTCATGGTCTACATTGCCCTTCTTGTCTCTCCAGGGACGAGTGCATGCGTGTGTGTCTTTGTGCATGCATGAATGTGTGTGTGTGTGTGCTCCAGCTGTGCTCTTACACAGACCTGCTTAACTTTTGCAATAGCGTCAGTGGTGGCCATTGTCTTGTGGCAGGCAGCACACAGTGGGTTACAAAGGTCTCTATCTGCCTGCTTCCTCATTTCTTATTCAGACCCACAGGGACGGAGGGCGAGGAGGGTGGAG
>NTHP01000186.1:196405-218977 GCA_003416845.1 Oplegnathus fasciatus
GGGAGAGGAGGAGGAACAGGGGGATAACTGAGAGGCTGATGGAGACTAGGTGACAGGTTGGAATGGGCCATCAATAGATCCATCAGGCTGGTAATTTGGAGCGCGCTTAACATACATCAGTGGAGTCGTAGGAGCTGGTATCTGTCTTGTCGTGGAATCACAGTAAATAACAGTTAAAGATGGTGTCAGGCCTGACCTGGCTGACCCCCCCCTGCACACANNACACACACACACACACACACAACCCACACAACCCACACCACTGCAACAGAGCAGCAGTGGAGCTGGCACAGATGGGAAGGGATTAACACATAGATTAACAACATTTACATTCACACACGCAGGCATGCAGCCACAGATAGACACATTCAGACTCACACATATTGCAAAAACATCAGTCTTAGTGTATCTTTTAACCCCTTTTTTAAACTTTCAATACTTAATTTTCATGAAAGAAGAAATAATTGTGCCAATGAAATGAAATTTGATAATAATGAAATATGATCATTTACCTTCCCTGTTGCAACTTTCCTTTTTTTTTAAGGGATTTTGTATCTAAAACCAGGCAAAATAAAGCAGCTACACTAAAATAAAACTCTTGAAAATAAAAATCTAGATTTTTTGGCAATTTATAAATAAAATAAATTTGATTTAAGGACTAATTAATAGACTAAATAGACTCACACAGTCATTTTCTTTAGTAACAATCGTGGTATTTAGCATAAACTCTATGTAAACATTTAATAAATGGTTTATAACACACTATAATGTAATTGTAAGCAGATGTAAGGACATTTTAAGTGTTTATAAATGTACAGTTTTTGTCAAAAATAACAACTTCTCCTATGAAGATTTATATTTTTATATTATTACAACTGTATTTTACTATATTGTCGTTCATTATCCGTTTTTTACACCATCCACTTACTGAATGGGTGCCCACAGATGGCACTATAGTTGTGGACAAATACATAAATAAACACCTATATCTGTTGACAATTAACAATGTGTTATAACACACTATAATGAGTGTTACCACACTCTTGTATAGGCAATACAAATGCAGTCAGTACTTGTCATTTTAGAAAGCTATTTGACAGGAAAAATCTTAACCAAAAGAACAAACCTGCTCATAAGTAAGTTGACAAATAGGCTGGAGCATCTTTCATTGACAGCCACTCTCTGAGAAAACAAATGCTGCAGGTGCTTTGAAAACTGTGTATAGCACCAGAGGGCAGGCAGATGAGCCTCATCCCTGTGGAAGATGTGTCTCTCTTTGTGTAAAGGTGAGAGTGTGCGCTTACAGCTGAGCATGTGACTATAAAAGTGAAGCACCTTAGGCTAACTGCTGTTCCTGCCACTCACACTCCCCACTAACCCCTTCGAACACACACCATCCAGTCTTAAAGGTGTCATCTCACATTTGGGGGTAATTCAGTGGGATAAAGCAGTGAAGCTCGATGGCATTAAGCTGTAATTCATAATACTGATTTCTGTTATTTAGAGTATTTATGATCACTTTTATCGTCATGTTTAACACTGAGAATAATTGTGGATATATTCAAGCTGCTGGGCCTTATCGTCCTCGTTGTGCCGGCCAATTTTGAACAGAAATGATCAATGACCTCACTGTAGATCTGTAACTCTCAGTTTGCAGTGAGCCAGGGAGGTGAAGGAAATCCTCAAAAGTTAAAATCAAAATTTCCAGTGCAGTATATTGCACTATTAGACATATTATTTTGACTCTTATAAGCTTGTCACCAAAACGTTGTTTACAGAAATGATTCATGTCAGTATCTTATTATAAGGGTGTAAGTAGGTTATTTGAGGGTTTTCTATTTTTGGGGTGTGGTTTTGGAGGTGGAGGACTTTGTTATCACCCACCTGGCATCACAAATTATTGAAGTTTGACAACAAAAACTAAAGACATGCCAGCGAATCCACCAATGTCAACAGGCCACAGTGATGAAAACCAATGCTATGTATGTTAATGTCTTTTGCAGCGTCTTTGATATGAGATACTCAAAGCATACGACTAGCAGAAAGAGAACATTTTTGCTTTTGAGTTTCCCTTTGCCTTGCAGGGTTTTACAGGAAATCAGTTCCCTCTCCGCACCAAAAGTTACATAGCGTTACGGTGAAATAACAGATTAAATTATTTTTAAATTAATGACAGGGGCAGAGTTTTAGAGTTAAGATAACTGATGAGTAATATATACCCTCCATCTTCATTTCATGTTCTCTCACCAAAAGCCAACCACACACAAGTGCAACAGAACTCCTCCCTGAGAGCACAAAACTCTCTCTGCTCACCCCTCCTCATAATTTCTTGTCACAAAAGTCACTCCTGCCTCCCTTTTTTGAGTAGGACAGCTCTGTTTACAGTCAATAAAATGAATGTTTGGATGACTGGATCCCAGGTGGACAGGTCTAACTACAGACCTACAGTAACCATCAGTTACATTACGTTGTGTGACCATGGACATGCCTAATCAACATTGCAATGTGTATACATCACAGCAAACCTACTAAATGCTTGTATAGTTGTAATCACCACAATCCTGTCCTCTGGCCTGTGGTTGAACATAAATGCGTTTATTTTTTCAGTGTAATGGTTGTTGTAGTTTCCCTACAGAATAAATCAAATTAGTGGGAAAGGAAATCTGATCACAAACGCTCACTCGAGACGCACTTGAGATTCATTCAGAGTTGTGAAAAGCAATCTGTCTCAATTGGATCTGGACACAATCTGGATAGAAGATTCGTGTTCTGAGCAGAAGGTACAAAAACAGAGGTTTGTGTCCGTCTGGTGCTCCTTTTGTGTAATCTACATGATCATAGTAGCTTTGTATGACACATCTTATACATATAGGTTTACTATAAGCCATTTAATCTGATGTATTTTATACCTGCAGTGAAATAGATCTTGAGTACACAATGAACTGCCCCTTTTAATCCCAGCTAAACAGAATCAGCAACATTAACCAATATTTGAATTATTTAATAAAATGAACTAATGTGCTACTCAAAAGGTAATATTGGAGACTTTTTGGAAATTGAATTCTTATAGTCAATATGTATCTACACTGATGAGACTATAACAATGCATTTTACTCACAGCAATAATTATGATTACATGTTAGCCACCATCTAATGGCCAGACAGGGAGCAAGAGTAAAAGAAGGATAAAGATATGAGAGAATGCAAGACCAAGAAACAAACACTGATTACAATTTGATAAACTGTGAGCCTACGCAATGCGGTTTTTAAAATAAACACACATAACATGCACACGGACACACACGGAAACACAAACCAGAACTCCATGACTCTGACCTGTTCCTCTGTCTTATTGAACTTGTTACAGTCCTCTTGGCCCTGCTTTAATTAAACCCAATTAGCTAGTCAAGGTTCCACGTGCACTAATACTGTTACTCTGATGCAATTTGGCCTCTGCTTTTAGCTTTAAGTGTGTGTAGCTACCTTAATCAAAATTGTCAGTTAAAATGAAACTACAGCTTGAGTAATTAAATTTAATTGGATCTTGTCACTTCTTATGCTGCCGATGTTTTGATCCTTGTTGAGTGTTTGCTGCCTCTGCTTCATACCAAGCTTTATTACAGCATGTACCCTCGACCTTGCTGGGACCTAACGCATTTAGACCCGGTCGAAGCTGAAAATGCTTTGAACCCTGATCAACAGATCAGTGTAAAGAAACAGGCCTAATTTGGCATTAGATCATCAGTATTTCTAGATAATATATGGAAATACCCCTGCCTGATCCCGTACTGGGCTCCACTGTGGAGGAGTTGGAAACAGGTTACAACAAATCCATAAAACAACACCTCAAATTGCAGCAAAAATACAGATCTTTATAATGGAGAATTAGAATCGCGTGGATAATAGCTTGTTCTGCCAGTTGACTCTGTGAGATGCACTTTGTCTGTGTGTAGGTGGATAAAACAACCTTGGAAGGTATCTACAGTATTATTGCTTTGAACAAATCTGGTACATTTCAAAGACAATTCCGGAGGACAATTGTTCGTGTTTATAATTTTTTTTAATTTAAAGCTTGTACTGGAAGATAAATTGCCTCTTACAAACCAAAACCACGTGACTTTTTTTAGCCCATTTTCAGAAAACCATTTCCACTTGGCTATGTCTTTACAAAACTCTGATTTGATGGGTCATGAAGGAGATAACAATGACTGCTGATGTCTCCATACATTGTGCTTAACGCAGAGGTATGGAAAGCCAAAGGTGGAATAGCTTTCCTGGAGCGTTGGCTTCGTGGCCAGGTATTTGTGTTGCCAGAGGAATGAAAAGTCTAAATGAAGTGGTCAGGATGGGCTTGGCAGCATTGGAGTGACCTCTGAACCTCCAGACTTGGGAGAATATGGAGGAATTCAACATGCAGCCATGCTACCTAAAGCAGGAGTGGCGAATCTTTATTCACTGAGAGCTGCTTGCTGCTAAAGCACATTCCCTTTCAATCCATTAGAGCTCACCGTCCCCTTCCCCTTCATCACACAGTGCACCCCTTAATTTGACAATGACAAAGAGCCACTTGCAGATTTTAAATTTCATAATTTTAATCTGTCAAGTCTGACATTTAATTAGTGGCTTCCTAACCTGTGTCTGCCTCGCTCTCTGAAGGGCACCGTTTGTTCTGAGAGCGCTGCGCAATCTCTCTGCAGAGGAGAAGAGAGAGTGGATTAATATATATGTACATTACCAGCTGCTGCAAAGACAATACACAGAGAGGGAGGCCATTAGGGCCTAATGCAGACAGATGAGGTTAATAATATTTGGGAAGTGTTGCTCTATTAAGCAGAGCACTGATTAAGACCTGAGTGGGATCCCCCTTCATGAGGCGCTGATTGGGACCGGGGCCGCCTTTTGTTCTCCCACTCCCAGAAAGAGGAGAGAGGGACAGAGTAGCAGAGGAAGAAAAGGACGGGAACAATGTTGGCCGACTTTGTGTTGCAGCTGACAATGAGGATAGGCTTAATGAGAATCTTTACAGACCTGGATGGGGGTTTATAGAAGTCCAACGCCCACTGATAACTTCATTACAACCACAGAGCAAACAGATGGAGCCAGCTTTGGGAATCTTTCAGGTCTCCCTCTAAAGGAAGAGCTCCGTGATTGCTTTTAGTTCACACTTGATTTCTTTCCTTAGTCACTGCACATAATGTTGCCAGACTGACCTCATTAATTTATTTCCATCATTATATAGCTTGAAGTGTGGAGATTCAGCCCCAGTTGTAGTTTAGAATTCTTTCCTCCAAAAAAACCAGGCTCTGTGTGAGACTATTTCACACAGACAGCTCTGGTGGAGCTGCTATTGATTTTAAAATCAATAGAAAGTGAAGGGAGATGGGGTGGAAATGGCTTGGAATTGGGCTGGCAGGGAAAGTGTCAGGTGCTGCAGGTGTATGTGTGTGTGCCTGTGTGTGTGTAGCATATGTTTTTTGGTGTGTGTCAAATGTCAAAGTCGAGTTTTATGATCGTAAACATTTTTACTTTTCACCAAGTGAAATTTTTACTGGTTTCTGAAAACTCAAAAATATTTTTTTCTTATCTTCTCAGATTCATTCATCCATCCTTTTTGATTCAAAGTTCTCATTCAGTATTGCACTAACAAATGAACCAATAAATACCAACTCCACCCAAACCCATTGTTGTGTTTTCAAAATCTTTTTAATTACTGGCCCTCGTCTGCTGTGTTTTCATTGAATTGTCTCTGGCAACAGGCCCTTCTGCACCCTCCAACACCGAGAGAGTGTGTTGCTGAGACAGTAAGAGAGAGACAGAGGGAGGGGGAGTCAGCGTAATGGGGGTGGTGAGATGGTGGGAGGAGTGAGGACGTCTTCCTGGGGCCCACTAGTGGTTGCTCTGTGCCTCTTCAGCCACTCTGACTGAGGGATCAAGCAGATGACAGCCAGGAGGAGAGGAGAAAGATTAAAGACTGAGAGAGCGAGAAAGACAGACGGAGAGAGTAGAGTCTCACCATGCTCCGTCCCTCATACTGGACCTGGACAACTCTCGCACCACAGGGAGGAGAGACAGAAGTGAAAAAGGCAGACCCACCTGTTTGACTGTTTGAAATCATTTGTGTATGTGTGTGGGGGTTGTGAGCATCTGCATGTATTTGTGTGTATTCCTGCATGCACGTGTGCACTGGTGTGTGTGTGTGTGTAAATCACCCCCTTGGCCTAATTGGTGGCTGATAACGCTCTCATTTCCTGTGGAGGAGGTCTATAAGTCATCGGGGGCCTGCTGGGTCCCTCTGAGGCTTCGAACGCTGCTTGACCAAACCACTGCCTGTCTGACTGCAGTCCTAATCTGTACCAAACCTCTCTTTTCCTGTGACTCTTTGTGGTACGGTTTAGATTCCTGTAAGCGAACACTTTGGTGTGTCTGCAGTTCATGTGCAACTTTGTGTGTGTGTGTGTGTGTGAAAGTATGTGTGTCTGTTTGTGTTTCACTTGATCGCTGCCATCCCTTGACAGTGCTCATAGAGAGAATTAGAGAGCGGGTGAGATAATCACATGAATAAAATGCAGCCGGTAGCTCATTACAAACCCTATTATTCATTAATTAACATTATTAAAACGTCTAATAGACCACGGCACTCCTCCCTAGCCCCCCTGCCTCTTTTCAACTAGGTCCCTGCTCCTCGGTCCCTCCCGTTTCTCAACATGAAAAGAATAGCACATCAAACGAGGCCTGGTTTCAATGTGTTGGGGATTTGCAGGTGTAGAATCACACTGCGCAGGGGATCCGCTTGTCGGTCGCGCCACGCTCTATACTCTTCCACTTCGGCCTCGCCGTGACACACGCCGCTCACCCGCACCATAACAAACCCCTCATTAGGAGTGGGGAGAGAACTGGGCTGTGCGCTCCCTAATTAGGTCCCCATCTGAAACTTTCTGTCTACCCCTCATCCCTCATCTCCCCCCCTCCCCCCTTCCCTCCATGTCCCTTCATCACAGGGAAAAAGAATGCTGACATTTATGGAAGGAAGTTTAATCAACTGAATGAGGAAGGGATATAAGGGAAAGTTTTGATAACAGTTTGTGTCTGTGATATGCACATACAAAGGAAACACATCCCTTTAGTATTGTGAAGAGATTGAGCAAAGCTGCCTCTTTCTTGTCAAGATTTTGTAATATATGAAAAGTCTGTTACAAATGTGGCTATGTTTTACAGGTTTATCCACAACTAAGCTGCAGATTATGATTCATTTTTTCTTCCCCTCATCTTACTTTGCAGTCTTTTGCTTTTTTTATGTATATTCATGCATTAAAATACACAAACGCAGCCATGAGATGCACGAATGTAGCAGATTAATATGGTTACATCGTGGTGACCAATATTCAACTGAGAGAATAATATCTATCAAAAGTTTTTAATTGTGTTCTCTGAGAAGCAGATATATTAAACATGCATAATATATGTGTGCAGCAAGATCTGGAGAATTTCTGTCCCTGAAATGTAATGATTATCATGCATATTCAAATGTCCAAACAATACACCTTAGTTAAACATTAATACCATAATTTAGATACAATCAGTTTAATGTGTCCAGGAAAAGGAGTATTATTCCTCATTTTGTTCTCATTATTTTCAAATAAACAGGACACTATGTGTGGAGAAAAGAGGCTGAACAGACAAATGATGAATATGTAGACACTCTCAGAGATATTAGTGGGGTTTAAACTACATCCTCTGATTACTTTTCTAGTTTTAAATACTTGATGTTCCAGTTGTACTATGACCTTAAACTAGATTTTATTGGAACACAATATCCATACCATTAAGAGAGTCTTTTATCATTCTGAGAGGGACATCGGCTCCTTGTATCCTTTAGTGGAGTCTTTGCACATTAAATTACATTAATATTTCTATTTGTGGCACCACATTCACATGTAACATAATACACCACATGCATATTGTATCACGCTAAAAACAAATATTTTCTCTTGGGATATTTGATATTATAATACAATTTTTAACTGAATTAATTTCTGAAACACAGTCACAGACACACAGATGGATATAGATATACAGAAAGCCACAGAGAGAGAAAGGAAATTTGGGTATTTATCAGAAAATAATCTCCTTTATCAAAGCAGCCTTAGAATTATTGGCCATATATTAGTATGGAGACAGCTCTCCCTCTCTTAATCTCTCTTGCTTTCTTCTCACTCTCTCCCTTTCACACAAGCAGAGTGATGCTTCCTGACAAGTAAATCACAAAAGAGGCGGCGTTCCCCCGTGCGGCCGAAGAACCAGCATCCTTCGCTCAGCCCTCTTCTCTTTCCTCCTTCCCTTTTCTTCTTCCCTCTTCCTCCTCTCCTCTCCTGATTAAATCTGCTGCTCCCTGTAGGATTATTAGGATTCTAATTCGATCTGAATTTCAGGAACTTGTTTGCTTGGTTACCTGTCACAGCATATCAGCTTGTCATATTAGTGGTGATCGTTGGCTCTACCTAATCTGCTTTAAACAATTTCATTGGGTGCTGGTCTATAAATCATTCCGTAATGGGATTGACACGCACGGGCTTAGCTAGGTAAACAAATCAGCTTTGTTTTATGTTAGGCAGCAATGAACTTGGCTTTATCAACTTCCCATCGATTCACACACACCACAAGGTCAAAATCTCTCCGGCTGCTCATCAGTGGGAGTAGGGGTCAGCACTCAGCAATTAGAATATGTATCAGATGGAAGCATAGAAGCCCATCACATCCTGCTATCACTGTGCCTTTCTCCAAAGCGTTAATTCATTTCTTATCAAAGTGAAGGCATTTCAAAGTACAGCTTTGCAGCATTGGAGGGGAAGGACTCTTTATGGGAATTTGAAAGAGAAAATAAAATGAGTTTGTAGTTTATTGACGGGAAGTCCCGGAGGCTGCATAAAAACTCATTAACTTTCAAAACTAATTCAAACGTGTTGATTAACATCTGAGGGCGCAAGTTTTTTTTCTATAGATGAATGAAATATTTCAGGGCCGGTGTTTTTGGATTTTGCAGACATAGTAAAAGTCTTCAATTTGACCTGTTTAGAAAAGTTAATTTAAATATGATTTGGACTAACCACATCATAGCCTCTGCTGGCTTGTTTTGCAAACAGACTGAATCTATATGCTGTTCAATACACGAAAATAAGGAGCGGTCTGGCACAATATTCTCCAAAGCCACTAATATTCAACAGTATCCTTCTGCGTCTCATTAGAAGAACATAACAAACCTTCTGTATATACTGAACTATAAATTCAAACATCTGACTTTTTTTAGCAAATTCTAAAATGCAAAATTTCCTTGATTTCGAATTGTTGGGTAATTGTCAGATTCTGCTGCACAAATCTGGCATTCAAACTACTCAGGGGGATGTTGGATGAATTCTGAGTGAATATTGGGCTTTGCAGAATGATACATGTTTCAGTAAGATCAAAAGCCAAATACAAACAGCATGCAGACCAGAACAAGGTGTCCTTATCCGGCGTGAGGTTACGCAGCCCTGCCAAATGGCAGAAACTTTGGATCCTACACGTAAAAGGGCTTTAGAGTCTAGATTGTAAGCTCATTGTCAGAGTCACACCAACTCTTATGAAAATGTCTCTTGTTTCTTGTTCTTTTGTAAGACATATAAAAAATGTATGAGGAAGTAGTAAGTGATTTGGGCTGAGTGCATAGCCTAAATGAATGTATCTTCCTGTCACAAACACAAAATGACATTATTATCAGTTATATTAATGATTGTTATGTATGATGAATGTGAAAAATGTGGCATCTGCATACTAGTGCTGATATTGAGAATAGAAGAAAGCAAACAAACAGAAAAAGAAACCGATGACACCGTACTCCACCCCACTTACTTGCATCTCACTTCTCAAAAAAAAAAAAAAGAGGTACTTGTAACATAACTCTCTAACACACTTTTATACAGTTTATTTGGGACGGTTGCACTTCCAAATTTTTGACTGATTCTTAATCTAGCTCTTGTTCCTTTTAAGTTTGAATTATAGTAAGTGTACCACATTAATGAATGTAATATAAATAAATGTTTGCATTTGCACTTACAGGCACCAAGTGATACAATCTGATAATGATGATACAATGATACAAGCAAGAAATCTCTACCTCATTACTGTAAAGATATTTAGTACAATTACCCTTGACTAATACAAGTCACAGATACTGGCATCTTTTAGCAACTGCATTGTACTACACTGCATTATACATTGTACTCCTGGGGTAGGATCATACATATTGCTTTATGCCACAAAAGAGAAACTACTTTGACTAATATTCACACACAATATTCCAGCTCCACTATTCAGCTGTAAGTGGGTAATTAGAGAGATTAAATACAGTTTATATGTGCAATATAAGTAGTAATTCCCTTACTGAAAATGGTCTGCCAAATACGAAGGAAAAACAAAGACATAAACGCAGTGATTAAAAGGCCTGATTGAGGAGAGAAGTCAAAGGAGAATAAAAAGACAAGCTAACAGATGAGTCACAAGTATGCAAGTGACAACTCTGTATTGCAGTGATGTGCAGAATGGCATCTTTAGTGTGCACAGCTTATCGAACAAACGTATTGAGCTGCAGCATCACAGCAGCATGTTAAATTTCACTCATGTCAGCCACGACCAAGACGATAAAGCTACAATTTTTAGCAAAACTGGGCAACAGTCTAGTCTGACAAATCTGCTGTAAGATACTGATGTTGATACACAGGGTGTTTGTGTCAACAATATAAATTCCTATATCCATCCATTTTTAGGTATCTCAAGGAACATGACGGCATGGACCAGGATTTTTGGGGAGTGCTGTGTTGAATCCATACATCAAAGACTTCAGACAATTACTGATCTGAGACAGAGTCCTATCAGGAAACTTGGTAAATGGCCCTAATCAATAAAGACTTGATTCATGTAAAGAGACTAATTAGACAATCTTATTACAACTCTTTCTAAAGCAGACAGAGACTGAGGGAGAGTGGGGAAATGCAGGGAGAAACAAATAGCAGAGAGCTGACCTGTTCGGCAGCATGTCATGGGATCTTTTCACACCAATACATCTCCCTAATGCAGGCAATTTCCTGCAGCTTTTCACCCTAAGAGGGGATTTGACCTCTGTGGGCAACACTTAAAGTGAATTCTAATGTTTGCCAATAAGGAGGGATTAAGTCAGCCAGAAACTGTAGAAGAGTTTGAATGTGCTCTTTTGCAATTAACAACCGTAAGTACGTGCATATAAGAATGTATGAATGGACGTTATGTGGAAGGGAATTATTTATATAAAAATATTTTTGGATAAACACATATGCACATAAAAGCATGCATTTATGGTAGGTCTTCGCTGTTGACATGACTGTTTCTTAGCAGGGTGCAGTCGGGGGATTGGGGCAGCTAAGACCTCGTATATGGGGCATGCTCTAAATGCACATAAAATGCTGATACAGGCTGTCAGGTTAGAAGCTGAAGTGGAGGAGCTTGGATGAATATATATCTGCCAAAGTGGTTGACAAGGCATCTGGAGTAAACACAGACATGTCAAAATCTGTGCATTGATGTTTTTGGGAAAGCCTTTTGTGTTTTGATATTTGTGTGCAATATTTTGGAGGGAAACTTTCACCACTTGAAAACCTTCCAAATCATAGCTGGCACGTTGAGGATAATCTTTTCAATTACCCGTGTCTCTGTTTCTGAGTGTGATAGGCTCTTAGCCTTCTGATTCCCCCTGCACCCAAAAACTGTGTGCCGCTGTTGACAATGAGAGGTAAACAAGAAGGGGGAGAGAACTCACCAAATCCTCCAGAGGCCTGGAGGGGAAGCCACACAGCCCAAACTCCTTTCACTCCTCAGCTGTGAAACAGCAGCTGCCTTTAAGGCTGTGCTCAGGAGAGACTGACAGCAATTACAGCTTTCTCTTTCTCTTTCTTTCCCTCTCTCTCTCAGCTAGGAGAGAGCCACTCGATGGGAAACCACGAGAAAGGAATGAAAACCTCCCCTCCTCCTCCATCTTACTTTCTCAGAAAGAGACATTTACCTCCAGCTCTTGGTGAGGCGATGATTGTTTACTTTGAGTGATGTGCTATTATGACAGTTCAACAAATCAATGTTACACAGGTTTGTGGCAAATGGTGGAATTTTAGAGTAATCCCATGTAAATTATTAATCCTTTCAGGGGAAAGTTGCAACACAGAGGCATGCAGCACATCTCTTACACACTCCAACCTGACAGTTGCACTGCTGTGCCAAAACGTTTGACAGCCTGCTCTACTTTAGATTTGTTAAGAAGACATTGGGGCTGAGTGTGAGTCAGATTCAAAAGCTGATCTGAGATCATTGCTATGTCTCTTGCACATCAACTGTAACGGTTGCTTGGCTGGACTGCATGGCAATAAAACACAGAAAGGCTCTTTCACCCATTAGATGTTTAATTTACACAGTGTGCATCACGGTGTGCTTAGTGTGTGTGCACACACACTGCACCAGATAATTTCCTATTGTATCATATATTATGCGTCTTTACAATCTCAGAGATGATTCCTTTGGCACTTTTATTGGTCGGAGAACATTGAGAGTCCATGAAAGCTGATATGAGAAACATGGTAACTGAAAAATATAAGAATGACTCACTGACAGCTCATAACCATTTTAAAACTAGAAATAGATCCACAGTAACTGCTGAGGTGTATTTGCCTCTATTTTCCTCCTCCCCGCCTCAGCCTCCTCCCCTCCCCTTGGTGGTCAGTGCAAGGATCACGAGGTGAAGCAGAATCAGAGTGGTACACATATTACTCTCTGTCTCCCTCCATTCTCTTCTCTTGGTGGTTGACAGGGCCTGTCTGGCCTAACCTGGGTGGAAAGTGACTCTAATTGTCATCTCCACAGACAAGGTTCTGCAGCCATCCTACAGGCACAGGCAAAATATACTTAGCTACTTTATCATATAGACAGAAACCCAACCACCGAGGCACCTTATTGACATAGACTTTTATGCAAAGATAGACTTTTTGAATTGGCAGGTCACGTCACCCACTGCTTAGCATGCATACATAATGAGAATAAAGCTTTTTAGGCCTTGGCTGAGACACAAGCATCTGACAGGTAGGGTTTGGGAGTTCAAGGAAATGTATATATTCCCTGCCTCATCTCCTGGACCTGGGCTGGTTATAGATGATTGTGTTAGCTAGGAGTAGAGCATTTTACCAAATGTTCGGTGCTCGATAGCATTAGTTTGAGGCCGATACTGTGTCATCTCAACTGTAGCGTACACAGTCTTCTCCTAATGGAAGCTATCTGAGCTGAATGTTTGTGGTTATCATAGAAAAGAAAGACATTTTGAGAAAACCATGAGAAGAAATGTGACAATAAGGCACGCCAACATACCCAGAAAACATAATCAGGATGTCCTGAAAGTGAATTAAAGGCTAAAAGGCTTACAATAACAAGAATACAAGTTTACAGCATGCTAACGACTCTGTGAAGCCGTAATTTGGCGAAGCACGGCTTTGAGCTAAATGCTAAAGTCAGCATGCTAACATGCTCACAGTTACAGTGCGAACACGCTGATGTTTAGCAGGTAGTGTTTGCACTGGTCATCATCTTAGTTTTGCATGTTAGCATGCTATCATTTGGTATTTAGAACAAAAAGAAATTCCAGCTGAGGCTGATGATGAGGTTTTGCAGGTAATTGGTCATAAACCAAAGTATTGGACAAATTTAATTTTTCACCTGATAATGGAGCAAGAGATACATGTCGGGAACATGAATGTCTATACCAAATTTCATGGCAATCCATCCAATAGTTGATGAGATATTTTGCTCAAAATCAGAAATGTCAACCTCATGGTGACGTTATGGAAAAATCAAGGGATCACTAACATTAGGCTTCATCCTCTGGGGACCATGAATGTGTGTACAAAGTTGTCGTGGACAGGCCTACATTGACATCCCTACAGGCTCTGGGGATAAAACAGCTTTATATAAAACCTTTTAACATGTAGCACGCCCATCGCAATGAAGTATGATCACATTTGTTTCAGCACCAAGAACATCTTTTGACTAGCTTTTATTTTTTCCCTTTACTACAGATTTCAGCTGTTGCCCCCCAAAGGTGAAATTACCCTGCTTTTGTATGAGGCACAGTCAGCCTTTGAATACAGCCTGCGAATGCCTGTGGGCCTATAAATGTGCTCTGAGAGGGAAAGAGAAAGTTAAGCTGTCCTATTGAATTGATTGAACATTCATGAAACTAAAGTGTGCCCTCCCTCCCGCCTCCTCACATGTGGAAATGACTTCCAGACATCTCCAACGTCCCGTATGGAACACAGCCGTGAGGATCCCTACCTTCAGTCAGGTGCAGAGCTGTTGCCCTGCAGGCACAATTCAACTGTTAAATCTCTTATGAGTAGAGCAGGAGGGTTCATTTTACCGCTTACAACCTTACACATGCATGCTTTTGACTTTATTGGAATAATTGCACAATTATTTTACATGGTATCTTATTTTGTAATCATGTTCTTCTCAACTGTTCATAGTTGCATAAATAGGGGCTAAAAGAGCAAGAGTGCTTTGTAGTAAGGAACAAAAAGGTTATTACTCACTCTGCAAAAGAGAAAAAGTAACACACTATTTTAAATTCTTTGTTTCTCTACATCAAGTCCTCATTATTTGGTAATCATTTAGGAATGTCACAGGCACACACTATATTGACTTATTCTACTTTTATGTGGCTTTCTCCATTGCACTTTCATGTATCTAATCAAAATGCCTTATTACTTTTGCCTGACAATACACTTAAACAGAATGAATTGCAAGGGTTTCTCATTTTATGTCAATGTCTGTGTACTGTCAGCCTCAAAGGTGGCAATATTGAAAGCAATTTTCTATGTATTTAGGGGACAGTCAAACCATTTCTGGAAGAAGAACTAATCAAAATGCATGAGGTATAATCAATAAAAGTGAGAGAGGTTGTATGATTCGGCTGAAATTATGAATTCTTCTTTCTCCCATCGTGCGGATATCTTAATGCGTATGTGTGTCGTTAAAGGAGTGTATGCAGTGTGTGCCATCATCGCGCATTATATCACCACAGAGCCCTGTGCACAGCATGCAGTCCACCAGCAGACTACATCATGTCCTTCCATTAAACCATGCGACATGTTCCACCCAAGGTTACAGTCACAACCACAAAACAACAACAGCTCAGACAGCCGTGAGACCTAATCATTATTTGGCAGTAGTAGCGAAACCATGTCAGGGTGAAGCCCCCGACATCCTGCTTCCTAGTCACATTTTAATCATCTGCAATTAGTTTTGTTTTAATAACACTCACAATTAAAGGTCCTCCTGTTTGCATAATTCATGACACAGCAGCGCTGATGTCAGAAATCAAATGCAACAAATTAGAAATAACAAGTTTGAGACAGTGTGATTCAATTAAGATCCGGGGAAACATTGGGCCATGCATAATTGAGGGGCCGGCAAGGCAAGACTCATGTCAGGCCTGTCAGCCCTGCTGCAGCTATTGGATTTGGCCTGTCACACACACTCAAATCAGCCCTGTAAAAATTACAGGTTACATTGATTTCTTGTTTTTATTTGTGAGTGCTTGTGAGTGTGTATGCGTGTGCTAATGTGGGGGTGTGGGAGTGTGTGCACGTGTGTTTGTGCCTTCTCCGCTCATATGTGTGTGTGTACATACACAGTGACGTGTGTGCGTATGTGCTTGTGTATGTACTGCCTGTGGGTGTGCTCACATGTGCAGTGCTGTAAGAGCAGGATATAAATCAGGTGTGGGAGACCATTCAGGGGTGAGAGCTGCAGCCACATCTGGAGCTCCAACTCTTCTGGTCGGGTCCTTCAGATGTTGAGCGGAGCTGAGGCGAGCTGCAGGCGAACACACGAGGCTCGCAAACCACATGATCAATCCCAATTATTATTGTTATGGTAATAGTAAGATCATCAGTACTAGCACTCACATTCAACTTACAAAATGTGTTCTTGTGGATCCACTTGTGTGTACATCTGTGTGCCTGAGTACGAGTGTATGTACGTAATCCCTGGATACAGCATGATTGAGGCTTTGAAGGTACCTTGCACAGTGTGCCAAGTTGCAGATGTTGTGTTTGTTCACCACGTTACACATCAGCTGCAATAACAAACAAATAAGCTGTGGCCCGCTGAGGGGCTGACAAAACCCAGCACAGAGTGGATGTGGATTTCTATTAAAAGTTCTCCTCTGTGTTTTGTGTTTCTCATAGTGTCATAATGTACATAGAGATTAATAACAGACTCATGAGGTGGGTATATTTGTGCTTATTGCAGTGCTTATGTGTCCTCCCTCCTGTGTCTTTGTATTTTGTTTTTTTTCCAGTTCTACTTGCACTTAAAAAAAAAGAAAGTTAACTTAGGTCACTTCAGCAACATCAGAACACATAAAATGACTGCAGACCTACAAAGATTTTATCTTGGCCAGATTATATTCTCCATAAACTGTGTGTGTTTGTGCAAAATGAGAGCAAGTGTCAGGCCTTAAATATGCTCTCTGTTATGAAACACTTAGAGGGTTTTAATTATCACACAATTTTCAGGGATTGTTGAAAGCAGAGGAAATGGAATAACTTCTTTATGAGTTTGAAAACACCCCCTAATGCTTATTTAATTAAACAATCGTAACCACATCTCATAAAGTGCTCAGAGTTAATAAGATTTCCTAAGCAAACCCACATTAATGCAGACTGCTGCCATGCTTTTGAAAATCGGCATTCTCGAGATGGTGTTTGGCAAACTGAGGTAGAACTGGGGCAAATTACGCTACAAAGTTCAACTTTATGTGTGTACTTGGTAATTTAAAAAGTGTCACTGATGTCACACTTCATTTTGGGCTATCGATATTGCCATCCGAAAAGGGAGGAAATCAAAACCACATAAACATGCCTATCAAAACACTTCCTGTATAAAGTATTTTCAGATTTGGAGCTTGCTGCAAATGGATGCAAATGTTGGAAGGAAACATGTGTTAGTAAACTACCAGACGGAGCCACACGTTGCCTTCAGAGTCGGTAATTTCTGACTGAATAATCACTAATGACTGAGGACCAATAGCTCCCCGAAGCATCATCTCAATCTCTCCTGTGACTGGCTAATTGTAGCCAGACACACTAACCTCCCCGTGGCCTGTGTCCTGGCTGTAACCCTGGCACTTCTCTTTCTCAAATTCAGCTTTTCACTCTTCTTTTCTCTCTCTGTTTTATCAGCTTTTTCTAAAGTGGCCCGCTCCTGTTCTCTCCCTCTCTTTCTTTTGCTTCCCCACCACCCCCACCCCCACCATCTCAGCTCAGCTACGATAACATATGGGAAACTTTTTCAGGCTGATTGCTTCAATCTGATTAAGGGAAGTTATGTAGCTGCCATTTATCGCTGCTGTTGTGAACCGGCAAGCAGCTGTGACGTTAAGGCCCTCCGTTGAGCGCCCTTTTCTCTTGCTGCCTGTTCTGAGTCCAAACTTATCCATTAGATCCTGTTCAGACTCCTCCGATTGTTCTAGCTGCCAAGGCTGCACCATGAATCAAAACCCCTGGCAGACAGACAGATCTCTCCATAATTGCATGGTTCAAAACAATGCCATGCCCACTTAAAGCGAGAGTGGTTTGTGCTCAGTTAATTTAGAGTCTAACAGAAACAAGACGGTTGGGGATGGGGGGAAAAAGTGCTAGAAAAAAGAAAAAAAAGTGTTCCTGTGAGAGGCAATTTTACATTACATTAATGCAGTTGGTTTGGGTTCAACAAAAGGGGGACTTGGCCTGAGGAGCTGAGCGGAGAGGGGAATTAGAGCATTTAGCCATCTCCAGACACAGGAGAGAAATGAGCCTTGTGGCCTTTGTGTTATCTAATCTCGTTTGCATTTCCTTTCAGCATCATGAAAGAGAAATGTAATAGGGGCCTGATTGTGTTTGTTTGGTGAAATTCTCATTTAGGGCTGCCGTGGCTATGTGCCTCCACGAATAATTCTCTCCTGGCGTTTTTTTGCGTGTGCACTACTCGCACGGCGGTGTGTATAGTCTGCGGAGTGCTTTGAGATGATGAAAAACAGCAGCCTTAAAAACGAAGACTACATGCAAGACGAAAAAATTAGGGTGAATTTATGCAACATCACCACTTCTTTCTCTGACGTGTGAACAGCTCGGTTCATAGCTCCGAGTGATTGACTAGCGGAAGGAAAGCGCAGGCCCGATGACAAAAGAGAAGGGAAATGGACATGGAGTGGATTTGACATGATGAGTGCCAATGCCCCCATTGATCAGTAGCATTGGCAACCCTCCCAGAACCCTGGAAGGTGGGGTTGGAGTAGGCAGGCAGCTGAAGGTCACAGCTCGCTGTCACAGCACTGTCCAATCACATTACACATCATGCCATCTGAGAAGCTACTTGCCTTCTTCACATGATGGACAGATGACAATCATCCCCGCTCTATTGTTTCACTCAGCCTCCTCATCTCTCGGATACATGTGTTTCTGCGATTTTGTACCCATTTATATCTTAAAAAGTGTCAAACTATATTGTTGGTAAAAGTGTCAAGCTATAATATATTCGGTATCAAAACTTTCACGGACTTAATGGTGATTAATGATTGTATTTTGTTTTCCACCATCGCCGATTTTCACTTTCTGGCACTGCGATTGCACAGAGCTGCTGATTTATAGCTAGAGGTCAGTCAGAGAAGGTGTTTGTGTTAGTAGCCAATGGGCTCTTTGTGTTTATGATGAGGGGAGAGGATGGAAAGGTGATTTAGGTTGACAGCAGGTCTGCTTCTTCTCAGTGCAAACCTCCAGTAGACAGGCCATTAACAGAGGTGACAGGGAAAGGCAGTGGCAATCGCTTTGATTCTGATTTACACCCATGCTGAAAAACCCAAACAAATTAGAGGAACAAAATAATACACAGCGAGAAATAAATCACATTAATGATTAGGCTTTGAACGACAGTCAGACATGAAAGCGAGTGGTGGCGGGGGCATCTGGAGGAGAGGATGGCAGATTATGAGATGATATTAGGAGCTGTCTTCAGAGGAAGGCTGAGAACAATCAGGCACCAGCAGTAACGAGGAGAAGGTCTTTGTTCTTCTCTCCACTCAGTAACTAACATGTTGTTATTCAAGTCAACAGCCACTAGAACCTCGTTAGTAGGCCAAGCAGCTTACTGCTTATGAGCTGACAAAAGGGTGAAATTCATTGACAAGAAATGCAGTAAATGTAGCTCATACAGCTCTTTGCCAGTATGCAGACTACATGAAATGTTGGAATTCATAAATGACACACATAAAGTGACACATAGCATACAGCTAGGACTATAACACACACTCATTTCATGTCATCAGCAATGTTTTTGTTAAGATATACAGATACAGTTTTTTAGTGTCATCTGAAGATTTTCGGCATGGGCCTTTTATTTATTTAGTACATTTTATACATAGTTATAATGATCACTACTACACAGTAAAGCTTAAAATATTTATATAAATACAGTTGTATGCAAAAAATACATCTTGTTAATGTGTTATTCTGAAATGATACTCTTATGTCATGGCCTAATATTAATATTTTTCTAGTTTCAAAAAGACAAATAATGCAGGGACACTTGGTTGCAATATAAAATTATTTATTGATACACCCCAATTGTTCTCTGTTATTGAGATGTGGCACTTGTCATAACTAATACTTCACTTTGATATACTGGATCAGTGCCTGTGGTCTTTCTGACCTTACTGGCGGACATGGCTGTACCATTACGTTTTTTTAGCCATGCTAGCGGCACCGCTCTAGGGATGGCAGTGGCCCAATCTTTCTAGAACAATATTATAAAAATTTGGTATGGTATAGTAGATTTGACAAGAATATTGGTGTATGGACATCTTCACTTAGTTAACAGTAGTGGTTAAGACTAAGTAGTTAATTAAGGAATAAGTCTACAGCCATGTTAGGTCTGTGAGCCTGTACTTTGAGTGCTTTGAGCCAAGTGCTAACATCAGCGAACTCACTGTAACGCTAACATGCCGTTATGTTTACCATGTTCACAGTCTTAGTTTAGCATGTTAGCATGCTAACATTTGCTAATTAGCACAAAACAGTACAGCTGAGGCTGATGGGAATGTCATTAGTTCTGCAAGTGTTTGGTCTTAAAGCAAAGTATAGGACAAATAGAAATTTTAAGGTTATTAGTCTTCATCCTCTGGGGATCATGAATGCTTGTTAAATATCTGTAAAATTCAAAGGCAATCCATTCAATAGTAATAATAGTTGTTGAAATATTTCAGTCTGGACCAAAGTGGTGGACTGACCAACGCTGCCGTCCTTAGAGCCACGGTGGTATTCTGCATGACTTTAGGTATCAGAATCAGTATTGGGGGGAAAAGGAGGACTAGTGCTCCAATCATAACGTAATAGATGTTTCAATCAAAATGTGGCGGCTGTGCAGCTCAGAGAGGACTGCCAACCTCCTGCACATCTGACCTGCTGATAGACTGTTGCTGCTGTAAGCACTGTGTGCTGCTAAATGAACTGCTACGAGCCGAGCAGCTCGCTGCACTGTGGTCCCACAGTGAATTCCAGATGACAGCACTAATGGATGATCCTGTGATGCAATCATCTCTATCCCTGCTGCCTTGTTCAGCAGATGGGCTGTATTTCCCATTCAGACCTCTGAGATTGAGAGCTCCTTAATACAGACATGCAAAAGTCATTACACTTCTTACATATATACTCCTGCTGGAGATCCACAATGATTACAGTACATAATTCTATTTAATTTAAGGAAAATAGCCCCCAAATACTTTCCTACAATCACATTTGACAGTTGGTCTAGAAGGTGAAGCCTAAGATTATGTCTGTCTCCATCTTTGGAGCTACAGTATGTGCATTGTTGACTTACAGCCTTCTGAAAGAGGACTGAGTTACATCAACGTTCTTTATCAATCTGCACTGTAACAACTGTGTAAACAGAATTAACCACAACATCACAGAACGACCCAGTAACACAAACCACTAATGAGGTCCTGACATGAGCCATACAATTCATTATTGTTTATGACTACAATCCTCGTAGGGTTAGCTCGTCTTACATGACATTTCAAAAGCACACAGAGTGGCTGGCTGAATTTAAGGCCCGCTAAGCCAATGTATCTCTAAAGTGTAGCAATACATAAATCCTTCAAGGTGAGTTGATTTTTTGACAACCTTGAATGTGTATCTACACGGTGCAACAGTTTTTCAAATACTCACAATATTGGCAGAGAAAATGCAATTTCTCTCAGCTTTCTGTCAAGTTGCTTTTGTTCCCAAATCTGTTCTATCCATTCAGCCAACAACTTTTCTCCAGTGTCTCTTCAAATATAGGTAGTTGTTACCACAGTGAACAAAGTAAGTCCCACTGAAGGTATATCAGCTCAAACCAGGGCAGTTCTGCACATTCACACACTGACTGACACAGATTACATGCCAACAGTTTTCGTATTCTTAAAAATACCAATTTCTGAGAGACACAGAAGACTGCATTACAGGGCTGCAGCTTTATTTTCAGTCTCCTGCTCTGCTGGTATAAAGTTTGTCACTTATAAAAACATCATGTTCCACTGACAGACACCACTTTTCATCTGCAGGCAGCATTTCAAAAATGGTCTGAAACTGGCAGACACCAATCCTTGTAGGCAGCTGTCATTTAGACAAATACCTTTGAGGTATTTAAGCTAGCTGGGTTATATTCACTCAGTTGCCAGTTTATTAGGTACACCTAGCTAAAACAGTCCTACGTTAAATCCTACCTTCAGGAAGGTTGTAATGTTCAGTTTTTGTTGAAACTGTTTTAGAGAGGTGTCGATTCAGCTGTATGGACATTTTGAAGGATGTAGTTTGTGGTGCTGTTTAATTGTGTTGCGTTATGCTGGCAGGTGTTTCTATTATTTTGTCCACCCCGTTTATATCAGTGGAGGTAGGCTAAATAACAGAAGGAGGTCTCTCTCTTAACGAAGGTAAAACAATTATTCTGCTCACATCCAACAGCAACTAATTGAGTCTTAGCCAGATCCAAAACCAGTTGTTGAATGCAAAGAAAATAAGCCGTCTCTTATCTTTAGTAAAGTAACAGTGTTGAAATATTACAAGCCAGTGAAGTAGTAGATGGTATAGTATCAATAGTAGTAGATTTCCACTTATCAAAAAGAACGTCCAAACAAGCTTTCTATGAGAAACTGCATTGAGCAATGAAAGCTAGGGGAACAAAAGCTAACCCGGAAGTGTTGAGGGGCTTTGGCTGTCTCTATCTGCACTGATAATAACTGATGTACTTCCTCCTGTCACTGACTAGCCTGTATGTCATCCTGTTCAAGCATCCAGTCTGTCAGTAGCTTGGCAGCCTACAGCAGTGTCTGCCCTCCCTGGGGAGCAGGGTAACAGAATCCCAGGCTTATACAGACATCCACACAAAGGACAGGCCTGCACTGGCAGGTGGCCCCGGCATAGATAAGTGTGTTTTCTGTTTTTTTTTGGGGGG
>NTHP01000186.1:219841-258572 GCA_003416845.1 Oplegnathus fasciatus
GGGGGGGTGTGTGTGAATGAAGGAAAGACTGCTCACTTACAGCGCCTGTTCCTCTTCAGAGGGATGATGCCTCCCGTGGGCGTAACACACAAGGAGGTGGGACTCAGAGTGAGGCAGTATACGGTAGACATGCTGATCTGTTTATGTCTGTGTTAATGCATGAGCAACCCCGGCCCTCCGCACACATCTTAACACAGTCAGGGGCCACAAACTCGCTCATCATAACAATAAAATAATTAGTGATAATAATAAGACCTGCCCCCTTAGTTACTGTTGCTACACCTGTCAAGCTTTCCAATCTAGCACTGGACTGTAAGTAGTTTGCAGTGTTAACAGTGGCAAATTTACCAATTGAAAATCATGGGTCATTAATTTCAAACAGAAGTTGACAAAAGCAGCTGGCGTCTAATTGTTTTGTTGGTGACTGTCGATTTTGTTGGCTGAACAGTTGCCGGTAGATGTTATCAGCTGTGGGTAGCTGGCTAATCAATGTCAAACCTGTGAGTTAACATCAACTCTGTGATTTAAAAAAATCTGCAGTCGGCTTTTAAATGTCTTCGAGCTGACTCATATGAAAATCAAATGCTTAAAAGGCTCTTAAATATACATTTTATGGCTACATATATGATACCATGCTAATTCAGTGCCGTGTAATGTTGCAAAAAAGACTAAAGCTAACAAGTCCCAGGTAAAAATTTAGCAACCTCACCAGTTAATGATCCATGTAGAAGACATGGAAATCAATGGGCAGCATCGTTCTTGTACAGAGTTGTGATGTGGGAGGAGCTTTTTTGGCACCCTTGGTACCGCAAGTAAAAATTCCATTCATTTTCCCATAGACAATGTTCTACAGCTTGGACTGCCATGAAACTCTTGAATAAAAGATAATAATGAAAGATAATAATAAAAGTTGAGAAAACTGGTTTTACCATCTGCAGCTTAAATTCAATCACTTTTGGATTCTGGGTCAGTTTTGGAGGAATCATCAACTATGGCGCTGTGTTTTGTTCCACACTGCAATGACGCAGCGTTCTGAATTTGCTACAACTCTAATTCATGCCTCTAATTGGCTTCTTCTCCATAGAAATGGTGTACAATGGGTATTGTAGTATTTAGAGAAAAAACAGGTTTCCTCAGGAACGAAGTTGAAACAATTAAAACTGGTGGCCGTAACATAAACCAAAAGGATCATTACATTATCTAGGAGAGTCCTGTGTTTCTATGTTAAGTAACATGGAGGATATCATTTGAATCAAAAACTGAAATGGGAATACCGAATGGGGAAAAACAATTCCAGCACCTCCCACTTCACAACTCTTCGGCTCAGTCTTATTTGTCAGTGCACCCCTTCAGTCCTTCCACTCATCTCACTATTTAAACACACTCATCTCTCACTCCAGCAGGCCCTGACAGCAGAATTTGCTTTTTTGCTCAGAGGTGAGTTGCAAGATACACAAATAACACAGAGGTGTATTTATGGTATTTGTATAATCCATGAAGTGAAAATTACACGCTATTTAGATGAAAGGCAATTAGACAATTACAGCTAATGAGGCCAATCCTTTTCTTTCACCCCAAAGAGTCCACAGACTAATTATCAAATTAAAGAATGCTTCTTTTCTCCCTCTGACCCTGCGCTGTCGTGAAGGGAGGGCGCTTTGGGAAAGGCAAACATTGGTCTACTCTGTGGAGGCAGAGGCTGGAGAACAGGCAGGCAACATTTAGAAAGTGATGGGTGTATTAATCACTGCTTAAGTTAAGACAGCTTTATGGTCTGCATGGCAGGCGCACACACACACACACACACACACACACACACACACACACACACACGTAGGAGCCTATACAGACACTCCGCTGCTCAGTCCGTTATACATCATATAGGACTGTATCAAGAGGGCCACCAGCCAAACAGGAAACCTGGTTGTACCCTCAAGAAGTGGACATGCTCAGACGACTAGCAGACCCTGCTGGTGAAACTTCCTACTCTGCTGAGGTTAAAGGTCTTAAAGAAATCCACCTGACACACATGCATGCACCAAGACTATATGAATGCTTTCTATGCTGATCTATGATGTTGTAAATCCTAAAGTAAAATAATGCTCAGACCTCGTGTCAGATACAGCAGGGATGACAAACAACAAAATGTGTTAGGAGCTAACTGTGTCAGTGTGCTTGACTCAGGATTCATCTGCTCTCCCCTTCAAGCGAAAAAAGCTCCGACTGATGCTCTGACTAATCAAACAGCAGCGTCTGTTTTCTCTCTTAGTACTTGGAAAGCTGATCGGGCTCAATGGGGGAACCAGGGAAAATGTTTCCCAGTGTCCCCCTTAACATGTCTGTTGCCAAACGGTTCAGCTCCTTATGGTACAGAAGGTTTAGCTCCAAAACGGCTCTCCAAAAATTTTCACGGTCTGTTAATATCATCCCTCAATTAACTCTAACTTAACTCAGACCATACATCACCCCTGTCCCCCCCTCCGTCCCCCCGTCTCTTTCACTCTTTCGCTGGCTTAAACTACAGCTGCACCTACTGGCAACAGAGAGGCACGTTCTGAGTGCAGCTCCGTTTCTGCTACTCACCTACTGAATGATATTCGACCCAAGATGACTATGCAACAAAGCCTTAAGTGTAAAAGTAATACAGTGCTTTGGAAGGCATGTCTACTGTTTCATTTCGCAAATAATTCTCCCTCGTGCATATTAAAACTACCATAAAAATCCAAATAAAATCGCACCTTTTGACATGGAAAGCTTTAAGTGTCACACAGCTATCACATTTCTCTCAGCGCAGCTAACAAGTGTCAACTTAACTGCGGCTTTTCCTTCATTTTCCCACTCTCCCGTGCTTTCTTCATCAAACGTAAAAGCCATGTCTTCCTCTGCCACCCATTTTACACTTTGAAACAGTGTGAAGGTCAGAGTTCAGAGGTTAAAGAGAAGTTCTTTTCACACTCCCACGCCTGCCCTCGCTTCACAGAGCTGCACTACAGGTGCAGGGTGTCTCTGAAACAACTTAACGGCCTCCTGCCTCCAAGGAAAGACCTTTGCGAGGAAAAAAAAATACACTCCTAATTGTTCCCTGCTCTGTGCCAATGACCGGCCCAAACACTCCTTGTTATTGCATCTTTGCACAGTATTTTTCCAGTCATAACGTCTGACAGAGGGGTTGGTGTGAGTTCACAGTCCCTCCTCTATGACAGTAACTCCTCCTGTCACCTGCTTTCATATGGCAGGGGTGTTGGTGTATGGTGAGAGACTCCAGCTGACACCTCTGACATGGCTGGACTTAATGAGGACTGATGGGAGCCTGTCAGTGCAGTGACACATTAAGCGGCTTTGTCATAGATCAGCCGTCGAGTTTTATGCAAAACCAGGCCTTCCGTTTACTTGGAGATGACCTTCCGAAGTTCACTAGAAGTCTTGCGGATGCAGAGCCAGGTCGAGTTTAATTTTTCAACTTCGGGATGCAGAGCTTGTTGAGTTGAACACACACTGGCATGCATGTATGCATGCAAAGTTGCAAACACACAGTCTTATTCTCTCACACGCACACACTCTCTCTAAATTTCACCCGAGAAAGTTCAACTACGGGGTAAAGCATATTATTTTTAAGTACTGAGTAGTCATTACAGTTTGGACTCAGAAAGCCAGCGCTGCTTTACACATCCCTCTTGTGAATACAAATACTTAAAAACACTGAATGCCAAGTGAGTTTGTTAAGGTAAACAGAAAAGCGATTTGGTTTGCATGAGTAAAAGCTTTGGGTAAAAGCTCTGTGGCCTTGCTGAGGATGTGGGAGTTGGGATGATAAAAAAAATCTGCGAGGAAACAACACGAGGAGAAAAGAAAGAGAGGCTGCATTTTGTCTCTGTGGATTTCAGATATATTTTTTATTTACTTTCAAAAAAATAAACAAAACTAAAGTATTACATATTCAGCTACTGTCTCTGTCAAGGGAACATGAAAAATAATGTGTGTCTCAGAAATATAATGATTTGGCACAGCAACTTTTTTTTTAATTAAATCTTAAATTCCACTGAATTATTGTATGTTATGTGTGTATTTCCAGTGGCAGTATAAGCAGGGACCACATCTAATAAATCTACAAACAAATTTGGGAATCAAATGTTGATTTGTCAAATACTAAAGAAATTATTTACTTCCAGCTATGACATATTTAGAGCATATTTGTAGCTATTCATCAAGTGCAGATGTTAACTTTTTAAACACAGGCCTCCTCAGTTTCATGGTAATCCCTTAACGTCATAATTCTTAAGAATCACTCCATTTAAACTGGAAATGAGGGGGCTCCATGCTGTAACTCTCCAAAATACTCATATATTCCCATCAAGACTAACATGAAGTTATTTGCTCATTTGTCTGAATTGTTAGAATAATTTGTGTGAATGTGCTTTTATACCTCCCCAGTGGTCCATAAATCACAAACAGCTCTTTGTGGCCCACCAACATAATTTGTTTCCTTTTGTTTATCCCACTTTAGTCACTCAAAGCTTGATTCATAGTGAGACAAACCCCGCTTGCAGAATTTGTCATGTAGTCAGTTTGAATATATTTTGTGCAGTAAATTTCCTTTTAAACTGATTGCTCAAAGCACCAGTCAGATTTGAAATTTGATGACTTTGGTAGCGACCTGAGTCCCACGATAGTATTTCACATCAGCTGTCCCACAGACGGGTCTAACCCTCGTCCACACATGCACACTGCGAAGAGAACTCAAAAAACTATGCAAAGGAAACGCTTTATATGCTAGTGTTGTTCTGAGAGAAACTGTACTCTATGGCAGTATTTATTCAGAAAATGGATTCCACTCAGCACCTGATTTGTGCGCACGGCAGCTGCTGGGTGAGCAAGAAATAATTTACAGTATAACCGTGTTAGTTACATGCTAGCGAACCCGGCACAGAGGAAGGAGACAAAGGTCTGCTACATTCCTTGCCGAAACAAAACTAAAACTTTTGTTGTATGCCAATTACTCTAGAATTATAGTAGCTTCAACTACAATTTAATCACGTGGCTCTAACACTGTGCAGCACTTGCAGATGTGTGTGTCAACTGATTTTCCATCTAAGGTCGTTATTTAGCCCTCTTCTTGGTTTGGTTGAAGCTCCTTCTCTGTGCCATAAATCAGTCTGCACAGTTCGCAGGAAATTAAATTGGTAACATTTTGTACAGCTGTTTTAGGGTACCATAATGCCATAAATATTTATTTGCTAATTATATATTGAGGTAAAAATGCCACACATGCCACTTTAATTATGCATCTGGTAATGAGAATTGTCACAAAATGCTTTCTCTTACTTATAGTTTTAATGGTTAATTTAAAAATTGGGATTGTTAAAGTAGAAAGCAATACATTCAACTGTTAAACTGTAATGTATCATATATGAAATTATTGGGCTGCTGATATAAGTGTAATAACAGCTGCAGGACCTTATTCAAATGCTAAAAATTTAGTGAATTAAATTTAGAGATTTAGAATGAAATCTAAAATCTAAGAATCATTATTTGGCAACATATATGCTTAACTTCACTTGCACTTTGTTGTCTGGCAAAGTTAACAATATTCTGTCCTCACTAATGTCATACTGACTCAAACCTGTGTTTGGTATTCTGAGAAGAGACAGAAAGCTCCAGGATTTTTTTCGTCTCCAAAGCAGACAAATTTGGATCATCTGTCTGAGCATGTGCAGTTCTGTGTGTCTGCGTGTGTGTGTGAGACATAAAGAGAGAAAACTATTCCACGTTAGCTGCGGGAGTGGGAAAACAATTGTTCCTGACTGATTTTCCTCTAACCCCATAATGAAGCCCATGTGTACGACTGCCCTTTCAACAAGCTGCAAATCTGTGCCCGGCCCACTCTTCACTTGATTAAAGCAACAGCCACTCACCTGCTCCTCATTAGCCTGGACCAGGAACATACCCAGCCAAATAAGTTAGCACCTGTATGTTCCAATTCCGCATGCCTTCTACATGTATGTAATATTTGTGTGTATTAAGCTGACAGCCTTATAAATGATGGGATGGATTCAGCCGTGGCGATTTGCTGCTGTGTGTTGTGAGAGAGATGAAGAGAGATGGATGTGTGGAAGCGAAAGGGCCATGGGTGGAGAAATAGCAGGGACAAGTTCTGTGTTTTGGGTCTGTGGAGATAGATGAGGGACTGGGCTTGGAAACACTCATTAGCCATAATCAGGGTCCCTAAAGGAGAGCAGATGGCGGCAGGGGGGAAAGAAAATAGGAATTGCTCCACTATAGATATAAGTGTACATGCATGAATGCAAAAAACACACACAAAATGACCCAAAGAAAAAGAATATAGTCTTCAACAAAAGCATCAAGATCATTCAAAAGTGTGTGTGTGTGTGTGTGTATGTGTGTTGGGTAAACAAAACACAGTTCATATCCAATGTGGATATATGTAGTGTTAAATGTGCTCAGACATGCTGGTCATTACAGAACAACCCTAAAGGGCATTGTGTGGGATGGGATCATCACAGCGCTGTTGTTTCTGTCTGGTTCCTGCTAACCAGTGACTCCTCTGACCTCTGCCTGCTCTGAATGGAAGCATATTAACACTCCAGGCTCTCAGCAACATTTAACCAATTTGGTAAATTATCTGTGAGGCCACTTTTATAGGGCTTTCTTATTATTCAGAAGGAGGGGGAGTGGAGAGAGAGCGAGAGAGACAGAGAGAGAGAGAGAGATACAGAGGCTTGATGAAGGGATATGGGCATGAAGAGCCTGCTCCCATTTACATACATTACCAGTGCTGTGCCTTTCCCAGAGTCCCACAGAGGAAGCACCTGTTAGCCTCTCACAATCTTCCCCCTCTACCCCTCTCTCGCTATTCTTTCATCCCTCCATCACTGTAGCTTCTCAGCCTCGACCCCCTAGAATCACCCCACAAGCAGGTGTTCTCTGTCAAACAGCCGATTCCCCTCACAGCCAGCAGAGAGGGAGAAACCCAAAGAGAGGGAACTGACCAGGAGGCCAAACTGGACCCATGCATGGGAAGGGGAAGACTTAGAGGCCTGGCGCTGGGGGACCCTCCAGCGGGGTAACACTGAGCCCTGCCTGGTCCAGGTGTTTGATACCATCACTTCTTATTTACCACATGTGGACATACAGTTGTTCCTCAGGCTTCGACTCAAAACAAATTGCTGGAGCGGAGGGTTTGTAAAAGAGATGTCTGTTCTGTCGGCGGAGGGGTTAAAGTTAATTTGATCGGGCATGTGTACTCTGGGCGAGGAGCAGAGAACATCTGCATTCAGTGGCATGGCCCCATTTGTTGCAATTTTGGGTCTCATTTCCATTTGCAAGAGAGATAACTGCTCGCATATGGAAGCAATAGATAGAAGAGGTCAATGCAATTTCTTTCACCGGGGGGACGTGGCAGGGAGAAAAACCCTTATGCAGTAATCTCAGTTGGCATAGGAAGAAACAAAAATCTGGGGTTCAGGGAAAGGAATGTCTTTCAGTGCAGCGATTCCTTGATTCCTTTACCAGCCAATAACAATCCCACACCCCTTCCAAACCCACTCCAATCACTCCTATTATCGCTGATTGGATCTGGTGACATGATGTTGTAGAGGTACTACGTGTTAAAGCTGTCCCTGGGAGTAGCTTTTCAAATGGCATACTGAAAATAAATTAGAGAAAGGATACAGCATATTAGTCATCATCTAATACAGAAAAACTGTGGAAAGTCAGACTTTAATGTGGCAAAAGTAAAAAAAATATAAAATTTAATAAAGTTTGTAGATACCACTTTGTCATTTCCAGTTATTCAAATGTGTTGGTGTAGATGTTCTGGAAAAATAATTTAGATATTTTAAAATTACACAAGAATTTAAAATGTGAAACTCCTCTCTCTCCCTCTTCAGCTATTCACTGAGCAACACGTCCTCCAAATTAAAAAACAAAATATGTCTATCGGCTGAACAACATCATTCCATCTCCAAAACTATTACAAATCACTGTTGTAAAATAAAACTGTTTTATGATGTGACTACACTATGGTTAAGGTTTGGTTAAATTTAGGAACAAAAACGACTTGGTTGGGTTTAGGGAAACATCATGGTTTGGGTTAAAATGTCTACTTCCTAAGGGGACGTTCATCGTCATGGTTACAATAATAAACATGTGGTTAAGGTTATGGAACGATCGTGGTCATGCTTTAAAAAAAGGGGAGGACAGACTCTCACTGACTTATGATATGCCACTTGCAATGTCATAAATGTGGTAAATAGGAAGTCTAATTTTAAGCAACAAATCTGTCATTTGTGATGGATGTTATGTTTTTTCTTTTTCCTTTTGAGGTGTGGAATTGACGCATGGGAGTAGGAGTACGGGGTCTGTGTATGCTGGCATGCAGTGATGGCAATGGTAGGGGGTACTCTGTACTGTACTGGTCAGTCATATGGATTAAACACGCAAGTTGAATAACATATCAAATGCAGCTACAGCATCATAAAATCTCTCAGTAGGCATCTGAAGACTAGCTGTTATTCACTGGAGCCTTTCCCCCCTGAAAACCTGACTAACTAATGGAAAAACTCCGGGCACAAACTCCAGACATCATTATGTTGCAGACGATAACTTCACAACATGACGCACAATAATCAAAACAAGGGCCAATCTAATCTTCATACACTGTCTATGGATGATTCCAATCTTCTCTTTCATACTAGTCAGTCTAAACTCAATACACTCAATCCACGCCGCTCTGAAAATCCCCTAATAAGGCAAGTTAAACCCCAAGCTTGCAACTGGTATGAAGTCACCAGAGAGCAATTACGCTTTAGCTTGATAGTTAGCAAAGGACCAAGAGGAATGTCTTTTTTCCCCCCCATAATGCCAGGACTTTGGAGACTAATCTAATTGAGTGTCTTTTTTTGTGTGTGATTATTTATGATTAGAAAGTGTTAGTGGAAAATCTGGAGGAGATATCTGGAAACGGGGAGTGTTTGATGCGGATCAGTGTCGTGCCGCTCTCCCTGATTAATTATGTCCGGAAAGTCTAATGGCTGCCTCTGCTTGGGAGGGGTTGCCTCTCTCAAAGACAAAAGCCCCCAAACTTTTTTAAGTGTTCTTTGAACTGAAATGGTTTTTGGAGAACTGAGTAGTAATTCCTGGTAGTAAATTCTGAGCTGCATGTTGAGTTCAGACAAACTGATTTATGTCGAAGAATGAAAGAAATTGCAAGAAAGACAAAGAAAACGCGTTTCTTGGCAACTGCCTTGTTTTCTATCAGTGATCCATTGAATATTATCGTTGGATTCTTTCTTTTAACATCTGCTCTGGGTGTAGAGTGTGTCTGTACCCCTCCATGTGACTCAGCCTCCCGTCTCCGTAGCAGTGCCCCCTGAAGCCCTCATTTCCTGTTGGGAGTCTGCGGAATTGGATGAAGGACAGGGCTAGGGGCCTCTCGGGGCCCGCATTAGGGCCTGCTAGAGCACAGTTAGCCAGTCTGGACACATCTCCATCCATCAAAAATCAAACTGACTCAGGGACCCATTCAATCCCAACAGCAGAGAGGAATAATGTCCCTACAGCCAAAGCAGGTGCTTTTTATTTTTCTTCAAGGAACATGAGCACTGCAGTTGAGAGAAGGGGATGGTTAAGGTAATGGTTTCAGCTGTAAGAACATTTTCACCACAAACAGTGGAACAATGGCACTCCTCCACCGTGTTTCGGGAGCGCGGGTTAGTTTGAACGTCGGGGTAGGACTGTGCCCAAGAGCTGACAGAGAGACGACTGTGTGCGTTGAGAGAGAGCTCATTAAGAGGACCCATGTGTGTTTAACAGATACCAAGGAGTCTCTTTCTTCCAATAACAACTCATTAATGAAGGTTTGTGTGTGTAAGGGAATTAGAGTGGCTGTAGTCATGAATCATGAGACACATCAGTCTTGTGTTATTGATCAGATCCCAAACACCAGACTGACAGAGATAAACACAGCAGCAATGTGAGAAGCAGGAGGAACAACGGCTGATATTATATATGTCCATTTATCCAGATGCTTTCATGAATGACTATTGAGTGGCTGTTATGCTTGACTTTCTACCCAATAACCAGATTATCCTGAGTAGCTACATAATACATTTAGTAATACCTTTTGAATTAGCTTATTGATGCTAATGTGATGAGTGTCATTTTACATGATTTAAGCCATTTACCTCAGAAAGCATACTTTACATTACTGGCAAGCCACCATTTTTCAAAACATAACATGAGTGTTTAAAGCCTGGCGATATTCTATATAATTCTTTTATTGTTAAATACCATGGAACGACCAAAACCAACAATGGGTTAGTCCCTCTTTCAATACTTTCCGACTGCACTACTCTGTCTGTGTCTGTGTTCTTGGTTCCTCCTGAAGACGTAAATCTTTAAAAGTGGGTCACAAATACACACCTTCATTTTCAAAACAGACTTAATAATTTCTTAAAACAGCAAATGTTACTCAAACAGGAGTAATATAGTAGTTTTGCGGGCCTATTTTCAGCAACGGTGCTTGTGGGATCGACTGAAAATAAACTACAGTTTCCATGATCATCATAATGACGGAGCAAGTCACTCAGTGTAACGAAGTGTATCAAGTTTTTGACCCGTAGTAGCGCTATGGAGCGCTGTCAGTCTGTCAGTCCCCGTTTTGTCTCGTGCAAACGGACGCACATGCACATACGCACGTGGATGACACAATACACATTCCTGCCAATGATTTCACACTATCCCACTGATCTACAGGTGATGCTAATGCGCAGGTAGCTAGTTATCATGGATGTAAACAATGCTGAATTTAAAATATTTTTAAACAATTGGCAAGGAGGAAAATGTTTTCAACACTTTTGTTAGACCTCAAGGATATACCCATTGCTTTATTGTTAATAACTCTGAATGTAAACACAACTCCACAGGGCACCTTTAAACACATGTGCTTGTTAATGCCATGTTTATTGGTTCTCCTGACTACTAAAAATCTGATGTTGGCTGCCAAACAAGTTTCAACTCTATACAGGCTGATTTCTGTACGTAACTGAAGATAACTGTAATGACGGCAGTAATGTTAAGTATACAGTCTGCTAAAACGTGCAAAAACACTGGTCCTAAAGAAAAAAATCTATCCTAAGATTGGAGTTAACATTGACCATCCCATGTCATACATTCAGTGGGAACAAACGCATCATGCACTGTCACATGTCAACACCACCACAACAAAGTACACTGATTCAGAATTGGTGGGTGGGGGACGGAGGGTATGAAGTGGATAAACTGAGCGACTGAGAGCAAACATATGGACGGGAGGGAGGGAGAGAGAGAAAGAGAAGGAGTTGAGAGTAATCAGTTATCACTGCTGTGATTTATGGCCTGTTTTCACGTTAAACATGTTATGTGTACAATGACAACACCCCAGTTTATTGAAAAATACCTGCCTGCTTAAAATAAAGAAGTGTTCCATTTTTCCCTCTTCAAAGAATCTGGTCTGCTGCAGGGAAGGAAACGCAATTATAGAACAATAATAACATCTAAATGTAAAAAAGGAGGAGAAACGTGGGTTGTTGTGGGGGGGAGGGAGGTGTTTAATGGGCACTCAGCTTGGTATTCCTGTCTGTGAGATTTACATTTGGTGCCCAGTCGATTCCACAGTTCTCCAGCTCATCTTGGCTCGTGCAGCTTCCTGTGTGTTATTACCTATCAAAAGGTTCATAGTTTTTTATGAAGTTCTTTACAGAGCGTTGGACAAAGGGAAAAACTAGTTTAACGGCTTGCTAAGTCAAGGCACGGCCCCACAAGATTCCACTGCTTCTCTGAGAATGTCTGGAAATGGGAAACATATGTGCTTTGATGGCACTGATTCCTTTTATTATTAGTTTGTTTTGAATTAGGCTTGTGATTGCAGGATCCTGGGAGGCTTTCACTATCCATTAAAATGTTGATTTGACAGAATACACCACATTTTGGATAGATGCCTTTTGCACACCTCAAAAGGCTAGCTATTGTTAATGTTGATGATCAGACTGAAGTAATGTGATACTATATTGATCCTTATGGGGAAATTCTCCTTTTTCCCCAGATGTTTACAGGGAGGTCAGGGGTCACCAGCAGAGAGATCAGACTGTATGATGAACAGAAACTGAAATAATCTGGCCAGGTAAGAACTGAACTATAGTAGCACCTAAAGCTATCCTAAATGGACTGTATTTATATCGCATTTTTACCCAAACCCAGCGTTTACACCAGCTGAACCACAGCCACTATCTCATCAAGTGTCTCACAGCAAATACTAACAAAGTACTTATCAAAATACTGTCAGAGGTAGGACTTTTCCATGACATTATTTACCATTATATATATATATATATATATATATATATATATATATATATAAAATATATAATATATTATATTATAGACCATACGCATGCTATAACATTATTTTAAATTTTATTTAATGTGAACACATTTGTGCACAATTCTCTTTTTTTTGCACTAAGGCCTTGAGGTCCTTGAATCCAAGGTACAATGCTGTGCAAGTCATGCTGTGACCTTTAATTCTCTAATCTAACTCTAATCTCACACCTGTGATGGGATGGGCCCTAAAAATAAGATATACCTTTGTAATTAGAAACTGTTACATGTTCACAGTGCCTTGGCAATCTGTTAAAGACTATTAAGAGACTATTATGTGATTTTAGTGTACTTATGTATATGTTACCACCTCGAGTGCTGATGTAGACACATGCTAAAGATGGGCTTGAACACTGATGATCTCATATAAGACCCCTTGCCACCCAAAACTGGCCTACTACATAAATAAACAATACAAAAGTTCCATCCATCCACCCATTCATCTTCCGCACCATTTATTCTGCTCAGGGTCACAGGGCAAAACTCAGTCAAATCATGTAATTCATTAAAATTGACACAAATCATTTTGTCTGTGACTCAGATGGTTAGAGCTCCTTCAGATGGATTTTATGAAACTAAGCCTCCAGTATTGGACACTCCCTGATCAGCCGGGTAAATTGTGGCAGTGTTGCATCTCATACGCCATTCCTTGCACAATAGCAGGTAGCCATTCAAAGTGACAGCATGGTCACAACCAATAAGCCAATGGTGATTGGGCCTCTTGGGGTTGGATTTATTTTAATTCACTAATCCTGTAATGGTGGAGCCGTGTCTCCCTGGCTGTGGGGCTCCTTACTAAAGGATTGACAGCGCCGAGCCATGGCCAGCCTGTCTCATTGCTTCAACAGAAAACTCACAGAGCCTCTAAGCGGTATTTGACTCCTTAAGCTCCTAGAGGACTAAGGTTAGGGGCTGACGGGGGTGCAGGGATAGAGGAAGGATGCAGGGTTGTTGCTTGGTGTGCTGTTGGTAGTGGTGGTGTTTAGGCCGGGAGGAGGGAGGAGCGGTGTGGTAGGGACCTAACAGACGAAACATTCACCCAAAAAGTGCATCGCCTGGACTAATGGGGAAATTATTTATGAACTATTTGCAGTGCACCTGAAAATACCTCCAGTGAAATTATGTTTGGCAACCTGAACTGCTTTGAAGTCAATGGAGTGGCAATAAAAATTAGGCCTTCATTAGAGAGCTGGGCCTTTCAAACTGAATTGGCCCAGTCTCGGCGGGTCAGGGGCATTTAGGCAGCGCTCCGCTTCCTTTAGCTCTGGCAGCCACAGACACATGGAAGCAATTTTCCTGATTCTCTGCTGTTTTTATGATTTTCCCCTTTAATTTTTTTTCTCACCGCACTGCGCTCCTTTTATGTTGCATTTAGGAAATTAACACTAACCGACAAATTACTTAGTAAATAAAAAAGGTAGAGCTTTAGAATGTTGAAACCAGGAGTAGCCCAAGGGCCAGTGTTCTCCCAGCAACAAAGAAATCCTTGATAGCTGTTTAGATATGTCATCCCACAGCCTGGCTTTATTTTATCAAGTGTATATAATTTTTCAATTGAAATAAATGTAAGGCATTCATCTCCCATGTGTGCAGTACTTGTGTGCTGCATGTCCACTCAGAAAATGGTGCACTTAAGAAAAAAAAAAAATCACTTGAAGGGATTTGGGGGTCATTTGCAAACTGCTTTACGCTTTGGTCAAGCACAAATCTCATTCACAAAAAAATGAAGGCAGCCGACTGAAGTGAAACCGTGTAATCTTCAGAAAGCCAGATGCCCCAAAGTCCAGGGGATTGTAATCTTCAGAGATGTAAGCTAATTACTTAATCACTTGCATTTGTAAATCTTATTATTGTAAAAGAAATTGCTGTAGTGATTAAATTACTGATATTTATCTCCTAATAGCGCTGATTAGGAGGTGATGCTAATCTGTCATTCTGAAAGGCTGATATTAACGGCATCAATCTAAGAAAACAATAAACACTTAATGTGAAAGAGATGTTTTGTGCACTCGGGGACCAGATGGCCTGCTTTAGTCTGGAATGTGCAATATTCTGGCCCGCTTGGCTACGCCGCTAATGATGGGAACCACAAACTGTTGACTTATTTAATAGAGTTGTTTTGGCCCATTAACCTGTTGTCTGACACAGCGGACACGTGAGATGAGAATGAGAATGTTTTGACTTTATAGCAAAATGGAAACAGTCTTAGATTTTCCTCTGTGCAGTGTTTTGGTTCTTATGTTGTACTTATAATGCAGTCAAAGATCTAGTTAGTTAAATCATAATAAAAATGTCTCTAATAAATAAAACATATTCCATGTGCAGTAAATACACCATCTCATAACTTAAACAGTGCTGCACTGACCTGAGCAGTTGAACAGTATTAATGCTTTTCTAAAACATGCTAGATTTTTATCCTCGTCCTGATTTTGGCATATTTTGTGCACCTTTTCTAAACGCTTTGAAAAAATCGCAAACTGTGGAAGTGTGTGAAGCTATTCTCCAGTGCTTGCTCTAATGCTACAGAAGTAGCCATAAATTATGCATCAGGAATATGTATATGTATTGACTTTAATAAGAGCTATTTCCTACATGCCAGCTTTTGTACCTGCTGAAGAATCACTAGGGTGCTTCCCAACACTAGACACACACGCTTGTTCTCTCACTCACACGCTCCTCCACTGACTTTCAGCTGGGGGAAATGAAACAAAAAAGGGCATAATTAAAATAATAATGGAGTCTCCTCTTGTTTGGGGATTCAGATATTTTTTCACAGTTGCATTTGGCAACGTTGGAGGAATTTGCAGGAACTGTCGAGGAGTGTTAGTGTAAATAAGTAAACTCTGCTTTGTTAGATTGTGATACCCAATCAAGTCAGCGCTGACAGGAGTTCTCTTCGTCTTTCTCTCTGTTTTCTTCTTTTTTCCCCCTCTTACCTGGATCTCTGACGTGTCACTCCATCGAGTGTTAGTGCTGAATACTTAATGACACAGAAAAACAACAATGCCACTCATTTAACAGTGAAACAACAAGCTTCGGGCCCCGCAATGCACACTGAGACGTATTCACAAACAAATGTTACCCTGCTTTACTCATGCATATTGCCCAGTTTTCCACCTCCTTGTCCCCCTTCCCTGACCCCGAATGAGGTTTACCGTGCTGTGCATGTCATTTGTCCACTTCTCCTTCCTGTTTTCAGCTAGTTGGCCTCTAGTGCTTTTGTGTCTATGAATGCTAACATGTCTTACCTTGCCCTGGGCGAGAAAGAAAGAGAGTATACCTGGTATTTGGCCATTCTGCTCCAGTAGTCTCTCTGGAAACCTCAGACAATGAAAAACATTCATAGACTCCCACAAACACACGCGCTCTTACAAACACACACACTGACAGTCAGGCTGAGGTCTCGCTGGCGCTGGTTGTCAAAACCGAATAACTGCTTGTCCTTTCCATGTGTGCACTGGCCATGTGGTGCCCTTCTCGGTGAGAAGGAAGCTAAAATGGCTGTTGACACAAGAAGACAGCAAACTCACTGCTCCGATGTGGACTCCCAGTCCCTCATGCCATTATAACACAATACACTGCACAATCAACATTCCACATAGTAGCGCTGCTAAAAAGAAAGGGGGTCAATCAGCGGCCTGAACTGTGAAAACCACAAAGAAGATGTCATCAAACAAAAATGCTTAGGTACACATGCTGAAAGATGGATGCTAAACAGAGGGGGCTGGGCACTATTAAGATGACATCAGGGACAACCTCTCAACAGCTGCATGGGAGTGCCGTCTGTTATGGAGGACAGAAAATGGAGGGCAATACAAGGGAACACTGATAGACTAACAGCAACAAGGGGAGGGGAGTCATCACCAGTCTAAGCATGTGCTGATTGAGCCTGGCTCTTTTTAACCAGCAGGCCTTTGGAGACCCGGTAGTTGGCAGCGGGGTCACAAGAGTACCAGCAGAGACACAGAGCTTCAAAAAGCTCTCTGTGCTTTATCGAGCAACTGCGTGTTACGTGGAATGCGTCGCACTGAGACTCACTTAGTCGTGGTGGGACCTGTTCTGATTGAGGTAACAGCTGGGATATGACATCAGCCAGAGTGTTGGCCATGTTTTCACTCACTGGAGCAATTCTGCTCTTAAAAGGCTCCATCAGTACCACTCTGGCAAGTTGCAGAGAGTTGCTTTTCATCTCTTTGGCCGTGCAATCCACCAGCTGGTCAGAGTGCCCCTTGGTAGGAGGGACAGAGACGCCAGAGTGCTGTACTCATAAGTGGCTCATTGTCTTTATACGCTCAGAAATGCACAAGTGAGATGTGAGCACTCGTATACATTAAAAAACACATGCGCACACACACATAGATATTAATATAAGACAATTTTAACCATCAGGAGATACATTTTTCCATTTACGTCTGCTCGTAAGAAGGTAACTGAAACCAAATGGCACCTATATCTCTCGCCTATGACAAAAATGGATTTCATGTGTGGGAGATGTTTTGGCAACATTTCCCAAACTTTGGTTTGACCTCTGCACAGGTACTTGTGAATGAATTTTCATGAGTGGTGCTGAGCTGCACTGCGCTTTGGATTCAGCCTCCAGTCACAGTTTCCAACAGGGGCCTCTTAAAAAATACTAAACTCAACCTCCTCAGAGCACACACTGTGATTTAGCACTTGAATATTTCTAACATAAAAATCCCTTTTCCCCCTGTCTTCTGTCCAAGTATCTTTCCACTGTGACACCGAGGGACCAATTGAGACAGAAATCTATTTGCACTGCTCTGTGGTGTGCATAAGTCTATGCTGAACAGAAAGCACACATTGCCTGGAGTGAGTAAATCACCAGGGTGGAAGAAAAGAATGGTGAAAAAAGAAATAACAGGCAAAACGCAGCTACAAAGCAGCTTATCACATTTAGCATGTGCTTATTAGGCCTCGTGCCTCTGTGCCGGCTGCTGAGAGATTGAGTTGAGCTATTTGAACTGGTTCAGACTGATGGTGAGTCTGGGGTATTCTGATGAAATGCAGTGACATAGTCAAACTCACAAGGAGGCCTGCTATTTGGGCTGCTCTCTGAGTGAATGGGGAAAAACTAAACGCCTCAGGAAGATGCACATTTTTCATACATATTTGTGTAGAAGCACTGTGAGCATCTGACTAAAAGCTTACAGGAGCTGTTAGCAAACTAGATTAACACTCAGATTGACAATTTTCACATCAGTTTGGCTATGAATGACCCCCCTGGCAACCATTAGGAAACGTTTTTAAAGGAAAAACCGAACAGTCTGCCCAGTGGTAAACCAGAAAAAACATTAGAAAAGTATTACTTTCCTGAATTGCCATTTCATTTCACTTCATTCATTCAGCATGACATCGTGTTGCTAGGAGCAGTTAACATAACACTTTTCACATTGATCAAAGAAATATATTGATTTAAGAGTTGTTATTTTTTTTAGGTTGTCTTGGACCAACTTGTACAGCTGCGACGATCCACGCTTGTCGCCTTTTTTCTGTTGCTATTTTAGAGCTATGTAGGAAGATGACATCCCCATTCTTCATCCTGTCTACTAAGCTCTGATTGGTCAATATTGTTTCCTTTACTGGCGGAAACAGCGGTCAATGAGCACAACATTCTAGCATTTTCAAAATAAGACTGATATTGGCCTACGTTCTACAATGTTGTAAACATGGACGAGGAAAACATTTGGTCCTTCCTGGCGGGCAGATGTCTCATACGGTGGTAAACAGGACACTGTAAACACAGTACTGGTCAACAGTTTAAACGCTGTTCTAAATTAGTGTACAAGGAATACTTACAGGTAACCGTAGAAACGGTAGTTCTGCTCCAAACTGGTGAAACTGACCAAACAAACTTTAGAAAACCCTTTTTTTAGAGCCAGTAATATCTATGCAGTTCAGAATGAGTGGGAAGCATCAGTTTATGCTAACCCAATGCTATTTAGTCATTTAGGCGAACGTTACTGGCATAATGCTTTGTAAATTGAGGCATATTGTGTTATTTCTGTAAAATACTACTGAAAATCTTCCTAGTTAACTCATCATTATCACACAGCATTTTGATCAAGTGTCAGGTCAGGTATGTTGACCATATTCCATACCAACTCTTCAGTCTAAATGGATCATATATTAGCAACAACCGAACTCTACGTAAGAACTAGTTTGTGCGGTGCAACCTCTTTTAATTTACTGATGTGTAAATCTCAAATTAGTAAACGCTTATGTGATAACTGGACTAAGTTTGAACTTACAAACAGCTGGCTCAATCTGCTCCAGGGCCCCAACACAGAGAGGGCTCTCAAGAAGCCTGGAATTAAAAGTTTGTTTTTTATCTACAATTATTTTTAATGCTCGAGAATGGATGCATTAAAAGGGAGGTAGGGCTTACTGAGACTGGTCCCAGAGTTTTTATGCTACACTCCTCATCATGTACATGTTTCATCATGTGTCTTGACACAAAACACAAGTTAATGATGTGTGTTTTCATCCCTATCTGGAATTTTTAAAATGGGCAAAGACTGACCCAAAAGCATGAGTCCTTGGCTGCTGTCTTGTTCCCCAAATAAATTCACTTAATTCGTTTAATTCAAACCCTCTATATTCTTTTGACTTCCCTAAGGGTGGGTTGATGATGTAGATACTGTACAGTAGTTCTGCCCCATCAGCTTTAAAAAGCTATGGCAGGTTCTCACAACATGCTACCCGTCCTCTGAAGCCTAAAGGGAATCAACAGCATTGTGACTGTCTCGGCTAACCTAAGCTTCCCTTTGTTTCCTTGCCAAAATAGGGCTCATAGAGCAGTCGCATGTTACTCCAGCCCATTCTCACGTCATTGCCCTGTCATACAGAATAAAGTGCTTCCGACAGACCTGCAGTGTTGTAGAAAGGTATGAGAAAGAGAGAGATAGAGTGACAGAGAGAGCATGGAGTACCTTAGGCCATACAGTAATTTGCCCAGGAAGAGAAAAAGGGGAAATAATTACTGTTTCATCTTTGCTCTCTGATAAAAGTTACTGTTAACCCTCCAAGCACCGACCATTCAGTCTATCTTAGCTGGAGGTCAGCCATCAGTGGTCGTTCCTCAGTAAAGAGAAACTGATTGATGCTAATCAGAATAATGGTTTTCTGTTTGCCCTGACAGAATATACAGTCATAAATAATAGCCTCTTTTTTGACTGCAAAAGAGATTTACTCTTACCCGTCTCCCCCCCCCACACACACACACACACACATCTTTTCCTCCTTGTTTCCCATCATTTTCAAATCTCGAAGCTACATCTCAGACAGACCTAATCTGGAGCTGGAAAATTCCTAAAATGCCCCGCTTCTTCCCCACTTTGATCTGAGGAAAGTTTTGCAAATTCTGTGTGTTGAGAGCAGCTCTCAGCCTGCCCCCCCCTCCACCCTGCCACCCTCGCACCAACAGCCTCCGTCAGCCCCCTGGTTCATTAGCCGACCTTTAGCCACCGAACAACAATTAGGCCTGTCGTTCGCTCGCTGGCTTGACTCTGCCAGGCCGACTGTGCAGCGAGGAATAGTCCCTGACTAATGATTGGCTAAAGAGACCTGACAGCATGTTACAGCCGCAGCTGTAATTGAATACAAGCTCTAACAAGCCTTTGAACAGGAGGAAGAAATATTTCATAAGCTTGATGCAATTTGGTGAGTGCATGTAATGAAAATAATGAATGTGATTCCCTCACATTTTTAACTTATAATTGATGGGGTTTTTTTTGGTATTTTTTGGAAATAATAAAACAGATCGAGACAGACACAAGGAGTGAATAATTTGAAGATTTTGATCCCTCTTCCCTTTCGGTGAGGCAAAATGATTTCTTTGGCATTTTGTAGCTGTTTACATACTAATTTGTTGTTTTCAGCTTTTATAACAAGACTGATGTTTTGCTCTTCGAAACAGCCGCTGATACGTTAAACATTGGGTGCTTGACAAGCAGCTTATTATTTTATGGACAGTTCACATCCCAGGCTCAATCCTCCGGATAACATTAATTGTTGTGATACATGTTTCTGTGCTGTCCTTTCTGATGCCACTGGGCGCCTGGACTGCTTACAGCTTTTCCTGCCCAGCCGGGGCTTACATAGCTCATGTGTTTTCCAAGCATACATTCCAAGTATTCCTACGGTTTCTAAAACATGCACTAATCAAAACACGCTAAAACAAATATTTAGATTATCTAGCTGTGCCCTTATCATAATTTTGTGAATAATTTAGCTATGTCATTTGCAGGGCACAGCAAATATACTCTGCAAAATTTGCAAAAGTTGGAATGGAGTGAGTGGAAAGTTTTCTGCGCTCTCGCTGTGGCCAAAATTGGGACAAGAAGACGAAGAAATTGGACATCAAAGGCTAACACAATATCAGAGTCCAGTAATCAGGACATCCACATTAGACAAATGTCACAGAGCGAGCAAATGAAAGGCCCAAATGATGAATTGGACCAAATTACACAGAAAAAACAATCAAATATTAAAAGAGGGCACACCACTTTTCCCCTCTGACATCAAGGGTACACAGCAAGTAATCAAACGACTGAAATGTTCATCATTGCCTCCATTTAGTGTAAGAGTAATAAAAGACATGTCAGAGCTGGGAGAAGAATCCCAGCCTGGCCCCTCATTACCCACGGGGGACAGAGAGACTTTTGGGCCTAATAAGGACATGATTTAGGCAAAGTGGGGCCTTATGATAATGTGGCTGCTGATAATAAGGCATTTTTGCTCTTGTTTGTTTTCTGATTTTGTGGCATATTTACCCTGCATTGCCACTGAGGAAAAAAGGATGCATCTGATTGGTTCTTTTCTTTGATTTTAATTCTCTGAACAGAGCACCCTTGATGTGTGCTTTGAATTCACCAGGGATGAATCAAAACGGGGTCTGAATTTTTAAACAAGGTCTTCTTTGCAGCTTATTTTATAGGATTATCACTGTCTTTGTGTGGGGGTAGTCCATGGAAGTAATTACCTGTGAGAATTTAAGTTTTCTAAAGTAGGTTAATGCCTGAAAGTTGAAGGCACTCACTGAAAGTGCAATTGGTTTGACACAGCAGGTGATGCATTTGGTGTGCGTGTCTGTGTGTATTTAATCTATGAAGGGCTTCATAAACAAAGAACAAAGAATACTGCGCTGCAGTGCTGGTACTACACAAGCTATCAACTGCAAATCCCTCTTTGGATCTCTTTGTCCAGTTTAAAATGTTTGCTAATGGGATTATAGTGGATGCATTTAAACATAAGATCAGTCAGCCGACTCATGTGGAATGGATTTATTATGCGAGTCAAAAGTATGCAGAGTTGATATTTGGCGTCCAGGCTCTGACCTCGTCAGTCCCTGCAAACTAAGCTCAACACAGCAGACTCTGGAGAGCCTACAGGTGGATGCTAGAGTACAGTTGGGGCTTATTAAATTCTATATGACCAGCAGCATCAGCAGAACCATCGGTTTGCAGAAAGTGTTTGCAGAAGAGTTTGCAAATGAGCCGCACGGCAGCAGCATAACAGAAAAAGAAGAGTGTGCAGAATATTGATGGCTTAAATAGACCACCTTATTGCAAAGGGTGTGTTGGATATATTCTGCTGCCAGTAGAGCATGTCGTGTGACTGTAGCAGCAACCCTAGTGCTTGTGCCAGAAAAACTGGACGATCCTGCAAAACCCAAGACTACCATCAATGCCAGTGTTTTTGTTTTACATCCAATGCCAATGTTTTTATTTTCTACAGTATCTGCGCATGGCAACCATGGCATGGTAGACTTGAAATGCTCACCCAACTTCATGTTATGGCAAATAGGCTATGCTTAAGGCAAGGCAAATAAAAGACGTGGTCAAGGTCAGGAATCATGGTTAATACGGTTAATAAAAACACAAATGTTAATTACATGAAAGTCAGGTGTGCTACAAACTAATGATGGGTCGTGGTTTTTGAATTTTCGAATAGTCAGTAAATTATAAAAAATCGAATAGTTTATACAACTATCATCTTTTCTTAAAAAATATATTTTCCCTTGTTTTTACTGGCGCCTGCTGGTAAAATGTGAAACAAAACGGGAAAGTGAGAAACAACGGGCACAACCATTGAACTAAATCAGTACAGCCAGGACAAGTGCCCACCCCTCCACACCGATCCCATGGACGATATCCCGAATAGCCGAATAGTTCCCAGTGAAAACTGAACAGTATTTTTGCTTGAAATGCCGATCTCTACTACAAACCCATCCACCATCCTGACCTCCATACCCTTACTTTCTGCTTTCATACATGAAGGCCTCTCTAAATTCTGAGGTGCGTAATTGTCCAGTTTGTAAGTAATTTGAGATTGTCCTCCCAAATGGCCCATAACAACATTTGTTTATGTTCAAGAGACAAAGCCCTCAAGCAGCCATAGGAATTATGACTGCTGTCCGTCGAAAGCAAGTAAAGGAGGGAGTAGTGTGACGTTGTTGTAGGGCCAAAAAGATGTACTTTGACATGGGAGACAACTGCTTGCTTCGTGTTTCCTACCAAGAGTCAATGTTGATCTCTTGTAACGACGACCGCGATCGTTCCTTGTGCTTAACCACGTGGTTATTATTGTAACTATGACGACGAATGCTCTCTAACCTTAAAAAAGTTGGAATTTTAACCCAAACCATGATCTTTCCCTAAACCTAACCAAGTCATTTTTTGACTAAATCTAACTAAACCTCAGTCATAGCAGTGTAAGATCAGAAAACAGCTTTATTTTTGCAGAGGTGAATTATAATGGCTAAATATTTTCTTAAAGCAAATGGGCGCTATATTGTCAACAAACATTACTTAAACAGAAGTACATAGTGTATTTGTTGGTGACTATTTTTAGTCAGAGCCAATACATCAACTCATGGTCTGCATGCTAGCACGAGCTGTGAAACACAGTTCATTTGTAACATATGACATATATCCTCTCGCACCACCTTCAGGACAACATTTTAGCTTTGCACAGATGTCCCAAATTTGCTAATCTCGTTCATGGTCCCACGGGTATAAACTCATTTGATTGCAATGGCCCTGTGGCTTTTCCTCTTGCACAAACCTCAGGACAAAATTTACTCACTTTCGAACTGAGGACTGCAATGAGCACGGTAGCTTTTCTGGGGCACTAACGGAGCTTTTAGTGTTTGCACAGCATTTCCTTAGACATGGAGGGAGACACAGAGGGAGAAAAAGACAAAATAACAGGGAGACACTGCAGCCACTCTGCCATAGACAAAGGCAGAAGGGAGAGAAGACAGAATTAATTTGACAGTGAATAAATGACAGCCATTCCCGTCCTTTAGTGCTGCGCTTTCTTCTCCTATCCTACCCCATCCCAAGTCACTCTTCTATCTAATTGCACGGCGGACATCTCGGAGCACGTTGGGGAATTTCACCCGCGATCTGGCACAGATTAACAGTCCCACTATGCTTTGTTGCTGCTTTATTTGCATGATAATTAGTTGGTGGCAGTGTGTATTCTAATTAATTTATTATTTCACAAATATAGGTACACAGGGAGAGGGAAAGAGTGAGCTAGAGAAAGAGAGGGAGAGGAAAATAGAACAATGTGCATTAATTAAAGTGATTAAAGGATTGACTGAACTTTGCCTTGATGTGTTTATTCAATTAATAAGCAAAGTGTCAGATGACTGTTTGACTTTTATAACGATTAATTGTACCGTTTTCGTTAATTTAGGCTCATTCATCTTACACTCATCCTCTTAAACCATCACATCAATCTTTACCCATGTCCCAGAGAACCCCCTGTCTTCAATTCCAAAAAAAAACCCAAAACTCTATGTATGAATAACAAGTTAACACACTTATTATTCTTGCATTTTTACATTAATATATCAATTAATTAGTGTTTGTGATCACACTGAGTCTTCAGAGTTCTCATATAGCACCAAGACACACTAAGAACTTGTCTTTATGTACTCTTTTAAAACATTTTAACATTTTATTTTATTTCATTTGCCTTTTTAATGTCCTGATAATCTTTCTCGACTGGAAATGACACTGGTGACAAATTATTATCATAACATAAATTGTAAATTGCCTCCACAAAAGGCATCTAGAAAATTCAAATTATTTGGGTGAGCTAAAATGATTTATCTAATCTTCGCTGAATTTGGAAATTCTACGGATTGGGAGTCATATGAGGAGAAGTATGATGCCAGTGAAAATAAACGCAACAGCTCATCCATATTACAAGGGCAGTGGGAGCCTTTACTGTATACAAATCACTGCATGTGTCCATCAGCATAACAGGCACTCATTAAACTCTCTTTCTCACTTGTGCTCTGCTTTCTCCCTCCTAAGTCTGGGACACTGGGCAGTGCTACACCCCCGCCTCCACCTCCTCTTCTCCACCCTTACAAAAGGCCTCTCTGAGGGTTTGGACGCCAGGGAGATGGAGCAGTTTGAGTTGAGTGCTTGCAAAATCAAAACACCTCTTTATTGTCCGCCTCTGTATCCGCCTTATTCCCACTGCATTGTCCAGGGGAACAAAGGGAACCATCTATTTCTCTGATGGAAGCCAATGGTTGGTAAGAGGTTTGATTTGAGTGTTGAGGATGCTATTTGCCTAGAGAAAGCCTGAGGATGAGGGCTGATCGCGCTGGCAATAGAATCGGGCTGTCAGCTGGCATCTAGCGATAATTGCTTCCCATGGCAGGACCCCGTCGGCCGGGAGAAGAGGAGCGCAGTGTGGAGAGTCAACGCGGGAATCCATTTTCACCGCAGCCCAGTCATAATTGTTTCGTGAGCACGAGGATACTTGTTGCCAATCTGCGTGAGGGCCAAGCTCTGATTGACACCCACTGACCAGAGAGACCAGGGGATGCAGGGAGAGAGGGAGAGGGGTTTGGAAGGCCTTGAGTATCGCCATGATTGTCACTCAAAGATTAGAAGTGGAGGAGAGAGGGGGGTGATGGGAAGGTGAGGGGAAAAGCAGAGGAGAGAGGAAGAGGAGGGGAAAAAAGGACCATGATAATCATAATTCCAATGTGTTAGTTTAATTATCCTGTTTCTTTACTGATTGTTTCCTCTTTCATTATTTATCCTTTCAAAATCCAACCTCCTCCCCTGTGAATGATCATTTACACAAGTCAATAAAGCAGTAACCCTGAAAACAAGCAGCACGGCCAAATGCAATGATTTTCTCAGCACTTTACTCTACAGGGGCAAATGTATATTTTATCCACTTTAAGCTGCGGGAGAGCTATTGATTAGTAATTGATAAGATCATCTCTTTAAACAGACACAGATGCCTGTCTGCTTTATCAAAGAGATTCTTAACACTGATTGTGATTACCATATGCTCTATAGCTCAATTTGCTTTTGCGGGAACAACTTAATATCTGAAACCCGCGCCTCCACTACTCTGTAAGATGGCTTAGATCTATTTGGCGAAAGCACCCAGGGAACTTATCACTCACCTGTCCAAAGCTAATTCCGCCTGGTGTCAAGCATGGAATTGGATTTAAGGACAGAGAAGTTGCGCGGGTCCGTCTGCTGTCAGCAGGTCCCAGTGCCCCTCTCGCATGTCACTTCAGCACCGGGTGAACATGCTAAATTCCTAACAGGGTAAAGCGCCATCACAGGTTATCTGAGGCCCTGGGCAAATCTCTGATGACATTCTCTATTCCCCATATACCCCACTACTTTGGACCAGGATCCCTGAGTATCTTTAAGCAGAGGCAGCACACTGTACAGGGAATAGGAAGTCAGTGGAGATCCTGCCCCTGTAACAGTGATGTCCTATTATCTGTCAGGTGGACACACAAGAAAGGTGCTCCTGGGTAGGGTTAGACTAGGGCAGATCCACCCTCAGTGATAAACCGGAAGAAAACTTTTTAGCTGACATTAACTGACTATTGATACCTTAAAAACAAGCAGGTCATGCTTAAAAACAGACAGCTTTGTATTCTCAGTGGCATCAGTTTGGTGCGTTTTACCATTCAGAAAGCAGTAGTTACATCCATACATCGACAGAGTAATTGCTGTGGTAACAGTGTTGTTTAGAGACCGGTCAGGGTCAAGGGTGAGAGATTACCCTGAAACATTTTTTCCTGAGAAGAAATGGCTGCCTGAGTCGTCAGCCACGGCCTGCTCACTGCTTAGCCTTGAGGCATTCAAATTGACAGGTCTCATTATGTGTGAACTCCCAATATTCCCCTTCGTATTCCATGGCCTGTCAGTCTCCACCTGCCTGTCCATCTTGCTGCTGCATCGCCTCAGCACCCACTCGCTGACAACCACCATCTCCTCGCCAGCTTTTAGGCTGGGAACGAGCTGGAGTGTGTGTGTGTGTGTGTGTGTGTGTGTGTGTGTGTGCTTCTGTATGTGCGGGAGGGGTGTGTGGGTGTAGGCAGTGGCAGGCTTTATAGAAAGGGCCCAGCTATCTGCTGACAATCTGACAGGGGTCCTCTTGTAAACAAACTGCAACAACCAGTGTGATCTAACCTATAGCACTGTACTGCAAATTAGAAGGGGACTCATACCTCACATGCATACACACATACAAGCACCAACATATAAATATACGCAGGTGCATACACATATAAGCACACACACACACACACACACACACACACACACAAGCATGATGGTACCTCAGCAGAATCTTAAGTACCTAATGCAAACTGTATGTTTGTTGGGGAGGCACAGGCAGAGCACTGATGAGTGGCTCATTATGGCAACACCAGCACTACACACTGGGTATCGCATAATCAAAGCCTGAGGGTACGTATTAATTATCCTTTTGAATAGTGATGAAATTTTAAAAAGCTTCTCCTTAAGGCTCACATCACGGATAGATGAAACAAAGCGCAGCACAGCTTGCGCGCCCAGGCTCACATGTGTTTTTACATCTGTTCAGGATATTTCAATTTGATGCTCAACAAGCTGAGACCGAGATTAAAGGATAATAATGTGTCATCCTCCACACAAGCATCTCTTCCAGAGCGAGTAATAGCACATCAGCAGGCAGGCAGGCGGGCGGGCGGGCGGCTCGGCTTCTAGAGGAAAAGCTAGCTAACAGCCATCACAGGCGAAGTCGATCCAGTCACGCATGTGTCTCCTGCTTGTCTCCAGTCAAGGTTGCTGAGGCACTGTCTCTCTCTTTCCCCCTCACACGTACCAGTTGACTGGGAGAAGAGAATGCTGGGAGAGAGCAGGGATGGGAGGGGTGGGGAAGTTGTGTTGAGATTTGCTTGAAAGAAATATTTATGAGCCGATTTTTTTTAGAGAAAGCGTTGTCTTTAATGAACATGTTTAAAGATTGTTTCACCATCTATAATTCATATGGTAGGGCTTCGTCAGGGAAAAAGGGCTAGTTTCAGTTTGTACATGTGAATCCCTGATCGTGACGGTGAAGAGCATCCCGAACATCTGCTTTGCCGGAGATGTGTGACTGCTTGACACCGCTGTGGCATACAGAGGGACTCATGGGATACAGGGGCATTGTGAGCGTAAAGATATTTGTTGCCAAATTGTGTGAGGAGCTGCTGATTGACACTCACTGACCAGAGAAACGAGGTGATGCAAAGAGCATGGAAGGCCTTGAATGTCAGCCTGTTACTGTCACTCAGAGAAGAAAGGCAGTGATGGGAAAGTGAGGGAGATAGCAGATATGTTGTTGTTGTGTAGAGGGATTGTTCTTCTGTTTAAGGTGTTACTGATCCTTTCATATATCCAACTTTCTCTTGTGGTGTACAATTCCATCAATAAAAGAGTAAGCCTAACAACAGGCAGCACAGGAAAGCCAAGTCATTTTTCCTTTTGCTTTATTTGATCAGGCAAATGTATTTTATCTACTTTCAACTACAGGGGAGCTATTGATTGGTAATTAACGATATCAGATCCCTGTCTGCTTTGGATTTAGATTTTTTACATTGATTGTTATTATCACACCAACCGTATGATGAAAAAGAGTTTTCTTCACTAGAATGTCTTTAAAGGGGCACTCCAGCCATTTAGCACTGCATTTCCATAAAATTAGGGGACTCACAAGAGATTAAAGACAGACATCCTGACTTTTAGTATGGGGTCAAGCTCCAAAAACACTTAACCCTACATTTCCCATAATGCAATCAATGGCATCATTTTGTTTGATTCTCCCTGCCTGATAAATGCCACTCCACTCCCCCAGTTTGTAACCCAGGCTTTCTGTTATAATTTCGTCTCCAAGCCCAAACTGTGATGTTTTTCACACTTAAAAATGCTCTTACAGAACCGCATATACATCTTTTTTCAAAGGCTGAGTAGAGCTCCCCATGACGAGTGACCAGTTTATTAGGTACACCTGTACAGTCTAATTGAATTCCCAACCAGGGGTACTTGTACCCCAGGGGGTGCTTCTGCAGTTGCCAGGGGGTACATGTAAGGATTGTGGAAAGGCTCAATTAGGGAAAATAGTTGCAATGGAGAGTAGCTGAAGACTGACGTTGGCATTAGTTAGCAAACGAGCAGAGAAACTGAAACTGTTAGCTAATATAAACTTATATAGTTAATAGTGTTAAATAACCTCCATATAAAATAAATTCAAATGAACACATTTGGAACATGAGGGATGGTGTTGATGTGGGGGTACGTCAAGCTCTGGTAATTTTTGAGGCCTTATTTTATGATGGTGTTGAATGATATCATATTGAAATGTTTTTTTGTCATGTATGGGAACAGAGGTGGGGTTAAATATTAGAAACACCTTTCAATATGCATTGTTCTGTTAGAGGTGTTTGTGATTGCTGACCAAAGAAGGGCAGTACGGCTATGATGACAAGCATCTCAAAGGCAGTACACGCCTGCACGTGCAAATGGGCTGGTTGCTTTGTGAGCTTTTGAGAGGCAGAGTTGTTTTTTTTCCTTAAAACAGGAGATATGAAAGTGTTTTTGCAGTTGAACAATATCAAAAGTCAAGGAGCCAGCCTTCATGACAACATGCATCAGACCTCCTTTGGTTCAGCGGAGCAGCATTTGTCTGGATGTCTCCTTCTATGACCAGAGTGGATGATCTAATCGCCTGCTGCTGCTGCTGCTGTAGATACACCCTCAGTGATGACAGCATGGGTGAGCAGGTGAGGTCACAGCCAATTGTCACTAATAGGAGCGAGATCAGCCGCGGCACCAGCGACTGTGTAAAAACTCTAACCTTATTATTTACAAAGCTGCACCTCGAACCTTATCAGTCTCAAACGGAGGTTTGCCTTCAGCACACACGGCTGAGCGAAGATTATCACAGTCAAAAAAAGAAGAGAGGGGAAAACAAGCTATACTGTAGCTGTCAAAATTTCATCCTGTCTGAATTCCTCCTTTACAAGTGCCTCACTATATGTAAACACAAGCACCCACCCACACAAAGACACACGCAAATACACAGCCACTAAAAAGTACACGCCTATGCACACACACGCTGCAATTCTTCCAGTCAAGGATGTTGGAAAACCTGTCAGACTTTCACAAAGAAAAGCAAATTTATTTATTTATTTGAGTTCAGAGTAATTACAGGCATTACCGTGGCGCTTGGCTGTGACATCTCTTTATAAAATCAGGTTCAGAGTGCGCCAAGTAGAGACGTGCCAGGGAGGAAATGTGACTCTTTTCCTCTTCTAATCTCTAATCAAATTAAATAGGTGAGCACTTTTTCCTGCTCTTGCTCTCTCTCTCTCTCTCTCTCTCTCTCTCTTTCTCTCCCTCCCATCACATGAGAAGGGAGAGGATAAGCTTTGCCTCAAACTGCCAAGTGCAAATCTAGATACTATGAAAAATCCTGCTTGTCAGCACTTCCATAATTTTTGGTCCTGAGGAATTTTTCAATGTGACTGCGTGAGTACACATAGCAGCAGCTCAAGGAAAACACCAGAGCCAAGAATCCAATTGAAGGTATTTGTTTCCATTTCCGGCTATTTGGCAAAGATGAGACTAGATAAATATGTTATTCATTCCTGCCGAACACAGTGGCTTCTGTGGAAATATGTTACTCTTGCCTCTTTTCTTTGACTCTAAATAATTGAACAGAGAGAGAGGAAGGCCTCTGCAGGGTTCATATTGAGTTTTCACTGACTTTCCCCACATCTGTTCCTACTGGCTGTCTTCCTTTACACACACACACACACACACACACATAAAGATTCACACTCACACAGATCAGATGACAACACGGCTGTCTGAAATTCGCGGCTTTGAGCTTTTGACAAAATAAGCGAGATGAAGACGAGCGCAGGTACAATATGGTCAGACTCCGCTGGGTTTGCAGATGCTTACACTCCTCCTCCAGCACGAGCACCACCAGGCGCCCCAGGGCCCTGACAGAAAAGATATGACATATTTAAAAAAACTAGAAGGGGAGGGGAATGAAAACAACTTCCCCCATGAAAAAAAAAAAGCCTGTGTTTTACATCTCTCTCTTACAACGACAGCTTCAGGGACAGTTTATGTGCGAGAGACAAAGATACTTTGACACTGTCAGCTTCTGTCACCGACGCTACCAATGGTTGCTGGCGAGGAGTCGCTACAGCAAAGCGGCCTGCTCCTCTTGTGCATGTGTTGATCTGTGTGTGTGAGATACTGGGATGGCTGGGTCTTTTGTGTGTGACTTGATGTCTAGAGGCCTTTATGATAATGAATGCTAGGTCTTCCCCCACTAAAACATATCAATAAATAAAACATAGGAACTCCTCCATTGTGGTTGATTCACACACGGAAGAGGCGCAGGCCCCTTTTAGCTCACTGCCACTTTAAGGGAGCGTAGCTTAGCTGTGATACAAATACACCATCATAAACACTTAAGATGAACAATCCACCTGAGACCGAGAAAGCAGCCCTTTTATCCACGGTGAAGGAGAACTATACATAATTAAGAGAGGAAAGTGTAAAGATATAATTGCTACGTTGTTGATAATCTTGATTACCATTATTAAGTAGTTTTTAAAGATACATGACTCTGAGCCATATTTAGAGGACCTAACTTATTAATCAGGCAGCTGTTTGCTGTAGCTCTTTGGAGAAATGCAGAAGAAGAGGTACAGTAATAACTCAGTGTGTAAAGGGAGAAAATATATTGTTATTTTACACTAAATTAATAATCTAGTAATAAAACTAAACCGAGAAATTTGTTGGACCGGAAAAAATGATACGTGCGATGATTAAACAAAACATTCATGAGGATATAAAAATCACTGTGCAAAAAGAAATGGAGCTGACAACAAGAATTAACACTATCAAAACCTATTATTAATCACTGACTACTACAAACACAATTTTAAAAATTACTCCACCACAATGGTGTGCACAGAGGGCCAGACAAGTTCCCCTTTGTGTCTCAGTAATCTGGGCAAAAGTCTTTGTTTCTTTGTGTTTTTGCTCTGACTGCAGAGGTCATGTTGTGGGTCTTGCCCCCAGGTTTGAGGTTCGCTCTCAGGTGCTGTCTGCCGTGCGGACTCAGCTCACCCCCAACCGTCCCCAGGCTCCACCGCTGCTCTTCAAACACTGCTTGAATCAAAAACAACAAAAAAAACAAAAAAAAAACGAGGTTGAATGAAAAAAGAAGATTAAACATTGATTAGTAAGAAAACATTGGTAGATGTTTATTTCCAGAGGCAGAGTATTTGTATTTGAATTTAGCAAAGAGGAGAAAAATATCTAAATGAGCCATTCAAAAATGTTTGATTTAAACATAAAAAACATAAAAACATACATCATATTAGTGGACAAATGACCACATATTTCAATATGTAAAAATCTGTTCTTGAACCTTACTGATCCATCAACATTATAAATTGAAAATTATAGTGAAAATCTGATCAGAGAACGATGCTGTGAAAGGGGAAACCAACTTTTGAGCAAATGGACTGTAAGTTAAATACCAGGAGTATAAAAGGCATCCTCATTACAAAACCTGACTGCAACATACTGAGGCGATAAATCACAAAATGTTTTCAACCTTTTTTGACTTAACAATCTAACATCTTTCATTCATCAGTTATAATAACAGGGATCCAAACTTGTTAGAGTGTCACATCTAAATGGCAGAAGACACAAAATTCACCTTGTAGTTTATATATCATGCACTATACACCCAAACACCAGCATTTCAGGGTGTTGAACAGAGCTTATTGGGGCTTTTAGCCTTTGTAATGATGCTTGTCATCATAGTCATACTGCCCTCCATTGGTTAAAACTCATATTACAACAACTGTGCTGAGGGTAAAAGTCAGTATTGACATTCCAATTTGACTAATGGCAGTTCAGGGTTGTTAGAGTCAGGTGTGATAAAATTATTGACAACGGTGAAAGGACTTGAGATCTGCTAATCTTTACAAGGTCCAACTTCCAACACCTTGTTCCCCACAGTACATATAACTCATGTTTGCCACACTGAGGTACTGCAGCAGGTCTGCATCAGTTAAAGTTTCTGTCCAAGGTTTTATGCCTCTTCATCTCATCTATACTGTTTTACTCCCTGTAATCCCCTTTTCATCCAATCTCACAGTCTAAAGTAATAACAACTCCACTGTAAATAAGTCAACATTAGATGTGGGTATCATATCAAAATTTAGTTTCATTCTGTTTGCCAATACTGATGAATTTCAGCTCATAAAACAACATTGCTGTGGTTTTGTGCAACCCCTTAGGCAATATTACACTACACATAGCTGAATGTAGTCATCACTGAAACATCAGTTTCCATTAATTTAAGTCCTGTTCGCCCCTCTCTCCCATCTCATAATATGTGGAAAAACAATGATCGCATTACTGCTGAAACTTGTTGCATTACACACATGGTTGTCATTGAGGGTGAGGAGTTTTAATAAGCAATATATTCCAGCTCATACTCTTCTAACTATCTAGCCTAAGTGCTTTGACACCTAAGGAGGGTGATCAAAAAAAAAAGGGGAGCCACTCGCTAAGTTTTGTCAGATATTATTATGATGGAAGGAAAAACTGATACACCACCGACTATTTTAGTACTTTCTTTCATTGATCCCCATCATTATCATCTTCATTAATTTACTCAGTATGTATTAAGAATAGTGAGGGGAAAAGAAGAGAACAAAGGAAAAGTGGTTACTTATTCATCCTGACTATATTTATCTTATTTTAAAATGCTGCACTATGAGCACTTACTAAAGAAAATACTAAAATATATTTAAATGCCATATGGCCCTTAAGAGTATTAAGAAAGCAATATTTTCCCAAAAGCTCCCCATCAGTGTCACAAATGCTCCTTAGACTTATGTTGCACTCGTGGCAGAGGAGCTACTGCACTGTGTCATGTGGGTGCTTCCCATAACACGGTGCACAGCAAGATCAGTGCATCCACAAAGTGATCTAGTGATTCTGTTGAATTGCTTTAAAAAGCACATCTATGACATGGCTGAGCCGTTTCTCAGACTAGAAGTGCACATCTCTTTCTTTTTTTTTCTTTTTTAAATCACTTTAAGAAATGAAGTTCTGTCTTAAAGGCTCTTCACACTGTGATACACCTACACAGGTGTTTTGACTCACTGTGCCTGATTAGACCTCTTCTCTCGTCTGTGTGGGAACGTACAGACTGTGCTCCTGTTAGCTTTGATGCACCTGTTTGGGCGGCACAACTTACACCTTTATCATTCTGATTGGTGAATGTAGTTTGATGATTTTGAATCTTTTCCAGCACAGCTCCGCCCAACTCCAACCTGGGCAGAGGTCTAATTAATGAGCATAAATGAAAACACCTGCGCAGATGTTCAGGGCCTTTTAAAGAGTCTATATTAAATGTATGCACAGCCTCCCATACACGTACAAAATGCACATGAGAGAAAGAATGCCATCCCATCTGTACCTACTACTGTAACATATGCATCTAAGATATAGCCCGATCTCACTGATTGTCAGTGGAGGTAAATGTGTGACTTTATGAAAGGATGCGTTAACTGGAGCTGCATACAGTAAAGCTATATGTAAGGACTGGGTTCTAATAGCTGGAATTATCCTTCAGGGCTCAAATCAAATGGCAACGCCCTCTTTGCAGCAGTTAGTAGTGAAGTTTATGGGAAATGTGGTGCTGATTTAACAGTGCATCTGGCATGAGACAGAGGCAGGCATATAGACCATACAGTAGTTTAATTTGTTAATGGTTATTATGCCAAGCGATTCATTTTAAAATGATATATTGATGTTTAAAAGCTATAGTTCCTTTAAACAGGACGGAGCCTGGAGTTCATGTCACATGTTGTTTAATGTCTTTCACTGACACGTCTCCTCGCCCATACACAAGAACACAAATTAACTCAACCCTGTGAAACTGTGCTCTGACAAACAAATGCACAACTTGAAGTATATACTGACACCTCACCGTCTACGTTATGGCTGTCCAAACTTCAGGTACATGCTCAATATCCTTACTCTAGTGCTTGTAGGTCACTGTATCCTGCTCTGAACATCTTCTGTCAGCTCACCAGTGAGTCGACACAAAAATAATAATGTAATGGAGGCTGGTGGATATATGCTACATTACTTTACACATCTTACGTTTGTAGTTTTGGCTGTCATTCCTATTTATTGTGACATACTGCACATTACCAGTACGAATTACGTCCCAACATTATGAACACGAGACTCATGTCGTAAACAACAGAGCTCAGTGATTTTGTTATAGCACCCAATGGCACACCACATTCCCACACTTCCTTTTGAATTACAAGTGTCGAGTTTTAAAACATCAACAGTGAGCTGGGTAAGAATTTGGGGATTTCAGTGTGCTATTGGTTGCAATAACAAAACCAGGAGGGGGTATCTTAAAAGTCAGATCACCCCCTTGTTATTCACAGACTCAGAAGTACCTCTGAAATATATGCTGGTCATTAAGAAGTGATAATCAGCGCATAAAGGCTGAATTATGTCCATTTTTTGTGTGACGACAGTTAGATTCTAGACGTGCATGAATCGAGGTGAGCAGCAAAAACTGTAAAATTATTAAAAGAGTAATATTTTTCAACTTTTACTGACTGCGTTGATCAACACAACGGTGAAAACAGCTATTGTAAAGTGATTATGAGGAGAATAGCTGACTTCTATTTGGGCTTTACTGGTGAAAAAGTTAGACTTTGTGTAGCTGTTGGAGAGGCCTGACTAGAATAATGAGTGCATAACGTCTGGGAGGCAAGCTGAGGGTAGCTGATTCAAGGGACTGGTCATGTTTAGGATATTGCCATGATTGAAACCAGATGATGCTGAGAAAACACACACTTTTCATTTTTCATTACGTTCTCATTTGGTGAAAGTCCTTTAGATATAATGTCCCCCTCTTTTGAAGACGAATCTTAAAACCATGTCAAACTGCCTGCAATGATTTTCTCAGTGGAATCTATAAGAATACACTCAAGGCTGCAACTTATCTACAGTTCGGCCAACAAACTTATAAGCCCTGATGAAAAACGGCCAATGAATCAAAGTCCATTCTGTTCATTCATTGTATCAAAGGCCTGGACATGCAGAGGAATCTACTGCAGGAACTTGTCTTGAATAAACGCTCTAAACCCTCCATGCACCCATGTAATGTGTATGCTTGTGCACATACATCCACAGTCCCCCAGGGCCAGGAAGATGGTTTGGCAGGGGATCACGATGGAACAGGTCAACATGAGGAGCGGGGGAAGGCAAGGCAAGCGGAAGAGTCAAAAGAAACCCAGAGAAGTCTTTGAATCCAGTGGAATTCCTCTCCTCCTCCGCGGCTCCTCTGGGAGGCGTCAGGAGCCTGTGGAGAGAGCGAGGTAAGACGGGGACTGTCAGGAACAAAGCTCCAAATTCACATGATATGTTTAGCTAAAAGGGTGAAAGAGAAATGAATCAAAGCTTGGCGGGATCAAAGAAACGCAACAATAAAGTCAAGGCGGTTGCCATGGGACCAGCAGGAGATGCATATCATTTATAAGTATTTCTTCGGCTCTGTCAGATGTGGAGGGAATTGATTGTTATTGTTTGGAGGATGAACTGCTGCTGGAGGGGGTTAAGAGCAAGGGTTATCATCGCACAGTGAGAGGAATATATCTTCTCACTTGTTTTAAACGGCAGCCGCCTGTGATCTGTGTCAGAGGCCACTGCAGAGGCACCTTCAACTCGTGATAACAGACAACAAGACAGACACAAAGACAACTTTGTCAACCCCATAAATATCTTATCGGCACAAACCATTGATAGGCTAAACATTTGTTTTGCATCTTACACTGTCAGAGGTTATGATCATTGTTACTGTTTGAATGTGAAATCAAATAGACTTAAGCTGTTAACTGGAGACTTTCATTTCCATTCACACAGTGTAATTTTCAAACGCACAACCGTGGCAAGGAATATGCTGTTTGTTTGTTTTTGTTTTGTTTGTTTTTTTAAATTCTTTAAAGGGTCAGTTTACCTAAATTACAAAACATTTCTCTCTCAGTCCTAGTGGTATCTAACCATGCGGATAGTTTTTTTATGCTGAGTATTTAGATCTTACATGAGACATAGCTAACCCTAAACCTCTAAGCTACGCAGTGACCCGCAGCTTAGAGGCTGAGACGCCAACCAACAACAGCAGTGTCCAGTTCAGTTCAGTCCAGTTCCAGTCCTATGTCGCATCTCTTTCTCCTTCATTTCCTGTCTCTCGACTGCCCAAATGCCCAAAGTAGCACATACACAAACAAAGCACCTTGCATGAGACTCAAATGTATTTCCAGAAATTACATTCTTGTTACTCTGGAAAATTCTGAAACGTCACTGAAGACTGTTCACAGCAAATTTTGTTGATTATCAAGATATCTCAAAACCATGACAGATAAAATAAAAAAAATTAAAAGTGGCTCCACCCCCAAGGATAAGTGAGCTGAGGCCTCGGTCACATTGGTGCAACAGAAGGACTTTAACTTCCACAAAATAAAACAACTCACGCTAAGCAACATAAAAACAAGCCTTAGTACTCATTCAAGTCTTTAAATGGGAGACTTATACTATTTCAAAGAATAAAAATTACACAGTGATCCCCCAAAACCCCTAGTTCACTACAGAGACTCAAATCTAAAAGCCCAATTACATCATGAGAAGAAAAAACAAAACAAAAAACCCGGACTTGATGAAAATAAAGATGCGATAAAAATCATGATAGGTCAGATTTTTGAATTATCAGATAGTAAGTCAAACTTATAAGAAAAGTAAAATTTTGACTTACTAATTCTTACGACATCAAAACTATTAGATACAATGTCAAAATGACATCTTTTTGACATCTTTTCTCATAATTGAGACTGAGACAACTCATAATTTCAAAATTTGTAAGTCAAAATGTCTTTTTATCTCATAATTTTGGCTTCACATGATTATTTTTATCTTGACTAACTTTTAATTTTTTTTTTTCTTTTCACAGTTATTATATTACAGCACATGGAACAAATAATTCCTGTTTTGAAATATTCTACTCATGCCTTAATTACTGAGAATTAATGGATTTTCCATATGCATACATACCTCCAGAAAACCAGCCAATTTGATTGACATGACAGTGAGCATGTCATTAAATTTTTTTGTATATGCAGGTGCCTGTTAGTGTGTGCATGTGCATTTCTGCCTGTGTGTGTGTGCTCGTGCAGAGATGAGACCCGTCTGTCTGCTGCTCTCTCAGATTGCACCCATGAGAGATCCCAAAATAACAACAAAGAGCCCTCAGTGGGTCGGATGAAAGCCCTGTCACCAACCATTTCAGCACAGAGAGTCTCCTCCCCTACTGTATCTCTGAGTGACACCTCACACATCACATGGAGACAGGAAGGGGAGACAGTCTCTCGTATTTGACCGCAACAAATATTTCCATATGTTAATGAGATTGTTGTTGGCTTTTAGCGGGGGCCAAATGGGTTCTGATTGTGAGCTGAATGGTGGCGTGTTCGCTGCTTCACTGCTGATGTTCACATGTTCCTGGGTTTGGTAGTTGAGAGTTATGAGCAATCAGACGGATGTAAACGTGTAAACGTTTATTCCAATTTCCTTCCTTGCAAAAAGTTTGATGATGAGACTGACACCACTCTAAGTATGCCGCTAAAGCCAGGAGGCCATTAGCTTAGCTTAACATAAAGACTGGAAACAGGGGGAAACAGCTAGCCTGGCTCTGTCCAAAGTTCAAAATTACACCTCCAAAGCTAATTAATTAGCATGCTATATCCAACAACAATAAACAATAAATGTTTTAACATTGCTGTACATGTATGGATTAAATAAACAAATTAGTGAGCTTTAGAGGTGCTGGTAGGTGTTTTTTT
>NTHP01000186.1:258784-276744 GCA_003416845.1 Oplegnathus fasciatus
TTTTTTTTTTACTTTGGACAGAGCCAGGCTAGCAGTTTCCCCTTGCTTTCAGGCTTTGTGCTAAGCTAAGCTAATCACTTCCTTACTCCTATTTAGAGCACAGACATGAGAGTGGCACCAGTCTTCTTGTCAAACTCTCGGGGTGAAAAAAGCGAATGAGCGTATTTCCCAAAATTTGGAACTATTACTTCATATTTTACCGTCATCTAAAGTCAAACAAATCAAGAAATGTTTAAATCATATGAGGCATTATTAGAGTACAACTGTATAATTTACTGATCTGATACACCAACATAAAGCCCCATCTCCAATGAAAAGTAGCCTACTCTTTTACACAGTCCCAAACAGCAGTTAAATCCGCAGTGAAAATCCCTCCATGTTCTACTACTGATGTCAGGCCAAAAAAACTACAAACAGCAGAGAAGGACTCCATTGTTATTTCTAACTGGTAGAAGCCCTGAGGTTATTTTTCCTCTGCCTTGAAACAAATCAATGAAGCACAACTCACTTTGAACAACTGCACATTTGCTGAAATCAGATGTGGGTTGAGGAGCCAGCCATCATCGCACTTATTCTGTTTGTTGACAGAGGAGGCCTTTGATAAACAGGCCTGTTCTTTGAAACAGGTGCCCAAGCATGAGTTCAGTTTTGAGAGGCAATTCAGAAAAACTGACTGATTAGAGAGTGTTTGTTATTCTGCATGCAACCATTTGGATTCTGCGTATCCTTCCCAAAGTCACAGAGATCCTTTCGGTACAAACAACGATACTATTTCTTTTTCAACTGAGATAACACAAAAGTTTGACACGGATACTTGCAAAATCTCAAACATCTCAGCAGTGAAATTGTCTGTCCTCTCCTGTCACTTTGATAAGAGAGTCAACAAACAGTATAACTTGATAAAATCAGCATATCAGGATGGAGGTTTACTTTAGCCAACGTTGCCCCCAAGTGGTTACACTGCAAGTTGCATGAGACTTCACTGAAGCACACGTTTACATTACAAAGCAACTCGCATACTAAATCTTATGAAACTTTCCACTCTAACAGGCTTTGATTACATCACTCTTGTTAAATGTATAGTCTGCTTTCTCAACTGAAACAGTGAAAAACTGAAGTCATGACTTTGCCATGATGTGTTTTCACTGGCTGCTCTACAACAGTGAACACAACATGCAGTCCACCCGGTTCACAAACCCAGCTTATCCTCACTATCAACATATGGAAGTGTTTTCAAATCGCTATCTACTAGCAGCAAATGGTCTTAAATCAGTCATTTTAATATCAAAGCACTTAACACTAGAATGATGATTACTTGCAGGTGGATATCCATGCTGCTTGTCAAGACTGCATTTGAAGAAAATGACTGAGCTCTTATCCGACACGTACAGTACAGCCAGTGTTCAATAGGCAAGATCACATTACAGAAGATTACTTTGGAGTTTCAGCAATTTTCCCAAATTACACTGGCCTTTGGTCTCTGGTAAACTTGATTGACTTGAATGGTTTTCATTAGAAAGCCTCACAGAGGCTTTGCTGTTGATGCTCGTACACAAAAGTCGAGGCATTTGAGGGTGAGCGGGTGCAGATGGGAAGTGAACGGATATGCAAATCCTTTCATGGATATGCTTCATCATGTTTTAAGGGAACACAGACTCTGCAGTTTGATTTGTGACGCTCATCTGTATTTCACAATCCTGACGTTCTCCTACTACACAACCATTTGGTGTCACTTAGCTGTCTTTAAAAAGAACTGATCAGTAATGCAATATGTATGAAGTATTGAATTTATTGAATCAATACAGGCTTTCACAATCACTGTGGCAGGAAAGTATTGCAATATATGGTGTTTTGATGCATTCACTGTGTGTTCACAATAAAACGAACCTTATGAGATTTACACTCAGTGTCATATTTGAACTTCAGTCCACCCTCCCCTGTCTCTCCTCATCGAAAGAACAAAATCTGAGTAATGGAAATCAGTTAGATGTCACAGAGAGCCTGAGCCCAGACTGACAAGAAAATAGCCATGAATAACATGACCACCCTTATTACCCTTCAAGAAAAATACTTAGAGAGGGATCCAAAATGAAGAATAATCCGGATACACTTTCAGTGTCACAAAGAATAAGAGCTATTTATCCTGGCCAGAGATATTCCCACATTCCCATCAGCTGTTTGGCTGCTTTACCCGCTGCCTCAAAACTGAAATCCAAGAGATATATCTGTAAGGAATTAAGGGATGGTGTCCTGTATCTTGTGCTTCTATGCATTAAGAGACTATCCAACCCAGCCTATACGCATAAAGCACATATTAATTCCCAAACTTGACAACATAAATCTTAATTCTGATAGCTCGCTGTCACTTCATGTTCAAACGATCTCTACAGCACTCATCTAGCTGCCACTGGAAAGAATTAACAAAAGAGGGAACTCTGTGAACTTCGAGAGATCTGCAGGTTTGTGATGCCACCTTGAGGAGGTTTACCGACACAGCAAGGAACTAAAGCTCCTTGCAGTTCTTTCAACTGCAAAATAAATATTTGGGTTCCATTTCCAGAGTACCAAATATCACTCAGGAGGTGAGCTGCATCAACTGGAAGTGAAACAGTGACAAGCAAAGTATTTTCTCTGCAGCTTTAATTTGGGATGGATTAACGTCAGAGGATAAGCAGTCAGAGTTTGATCATTCTTTGCAAAAATGGGTAATTATGGTCAAAGAGACCAAATGGGGCAATAATATATGCTGTGGTTAAGTAGTGCTTTGATGGATTTGTCTATTGGTTAGTGTGACTCAAGGCAAAATTTCTTTGGGAGGACAGGAGGAGGTTAAAGCTTAAATACCACTTATAGGGTTATGTGGGTTGCATCTTTTTAAGCAATTCCAACTTTTACATTATTGAGTAAATCCTACAGTACGAGGCTTTTATAGCCAGACTAAACCAATTAGTTTAGTACAACAAGCATGATTCACTTTGACGTCTAAAGGCTTAATTAAGTTGAACTTAAACTTAATATTAATTCAAAAAATGTGGTGGTAACATCAACAAACGACCGACACACACCACAACACAGACTCACAACTCGACACAGGCAACACATCTTATTTATAATATTCCGTCTAGTCTATATCCGGGGTATGTGGCCCACTGAATATGTGCAGTAGTGTTAATCCCATGATGCCTCTGGCCCAGCCGGGCTGGTGACGTCGTTTAGAAGAAAAATTACTTTTCTGGGCTTTGGAAAAGTTTTACAAAGATTAAACCTCCATGGCTTAAAAATATACAATACAAAGAGTAATAATTGACCATATTTATACTGTAGCTGGAGGTGTCCTGTCAACAGTTTTACAGAGGTCTCTTTTACAATGGTGGTCTTTGGGGAAAATGCTTTTTGGGCCGCAGGGAGATTTTTCATTGCAATACCGCGAGCGGCCACTGGAAAAATTGAAAGCAAGGCTGAGTGGCGGCGCCATATCCAGGTCTGATAATACATCCACGGTGTCACGTCACTGTTTAAACCGATGCTGGCTCGCGCCTATGGAGTGCGAACACACATGCAAGCAACAGGATGCTGACTGCAGTTGACTTAACAGCCACAGGTGTCATTGTTAACAAGCATTTTCTGAATGTTACATACAGAACCTTTAAGTCAGAATACATTTTATTTTATTTTTTATTTTATTTAAACCATGAACCTTTTTATACCATCGTCTGTTCACACATGCTCACTATCATCAATAAAAAATAAGGCCAGACTGAACTTGGTCCTCATTCCTAAATGGGATTATCTTATCAAAGTAAGTTCAGGAGCCTCAGATGAGCACATCAACTCAAATATTTGCAGGCTTTTACCAGGAAGTTGCCCTCAAACAAAACAAAAATGACAACATATTCAAACTATTAATATGGATTTTGACGGACCGATCCCCTGAACTGTATCCAGGTCTTCACTCTCTGTGCATATTAAAGAATATAATGGAAAAACACAGCACACTAAGTGCAAAGGAATGCGTTAATGTAGTGTTGCAGGTGTTTCCAGCCCGCCTCTGAGCAGCAGATTGCATGTGGAAACAGAATATTGTTTCTAGCTCTCTTTTAAACCGATATATCTTTCATGACCTAAATTTGTTACAGGTTCAGCCATTAATGTTAAACAAAGCACGCAGCTGTGGCTAACGTAACCTCAATCAACCCAGCATAAACTTTAAATTAGAGCAAAGCAAAACACCAGTACTCTTACCTTTGCAGTTTTACAACTGATGCTACACAAGTTCAGTGCTAATTAACATCATTTGGCTGCTACTGTGAAACAAACAAACCCCAAAAAGACTACTTTGAAGACACTGTTGCTGCACCACTAAACGGGATGCATTCAGGCACAGTATTGAGTGTAGATCACCTGGCTTTTGGCAGCACTCAGAGCGCAATACACATACAGTATATTATACCATAACATTAAATCAATCTCTGAAACCACAGCATTTTATCAAATTCTGTACACAAAGTTCAAATGTAGGAATACAACCTAAACACAGTTTAGGGCCCTTGGCCTACTTAACAATAGTCAAGTTTCCATCCAAAAGCAGTGCAAATTTTAACTGCATGGAGATAAACACTTGGTGATGCTGATTCTCCAGTCGAGTGTCACTAAAGCATTGCAGAAGAGGAGGATGCTCTGAGGGAAAAATAAGAATGTGTTTGTCTGTCAAATTTTGTGAAGGCGAAACTCCAATCTGACACTGATGGGGATCCAGTCCCCACAGGGGTGTTTCTGCAGTTTTGATGGATAGTTTGGCACAAGGTTAGCACATCTGCTTTTCATATCACAGGTGTGTGTGTGTGTGTGTGTGTGCGTAGAATGACCTGCAGCTCAGACTTTGTGGGATATCCTTCAGTATTCCACAGTATCATTAAATGCCTCAAGTAAATGTCTAATATAAATAAACTTTGACTGATTGACTGATTTATTAGTTAGTTAGTAACTGTGACTAATCCACAATTTCAGACAACACGACAGATCAATTCATTAACAATAACTAATGATAACAGGAAACGAATTCAACATTGCAGCAGGCAGCTTATCTGCTTTTGACATGATGAGAGTGTGAGCCAGACCAGAACCAAAACAGGCTACTCATCTGTTTGTTTTCAAGGCTTTGCTCAGAGATTATGTGGGCTGATTTACTACAACACTTAAGTTGGAAATTCTAAAACAGACCAATTTAACCAGTTAAAACACTTAATTTTCAGGTTTATGTCAGTTTTCCACAGACCTTGATGAACCTGCAGAGCACCTGCCAGCTTCACCGGCAGTGGAGTGGGTACATGAAAGAAGAAGTACTACTACAACTACTCCAGAACTCTAAATAACTTGAGTTTCCACTACTTGTAAAATTCAGATACATTCGCTGTGAGAAAGAGCTGCTCAGTCAGTCCTCTGTTGGTTTGCTCAGACACACACACCAAAGAAGAAGAAAACAAGACTAGGTCAAAACCTAGTATATGGCTGGACCGTGTGTGGTCAATGTGCTCTATTGTGGCCACACTGTTACAGGCATAGTCAGCGGTCGTGTCTATAATGTGAATTCCTGGAAATTAAATGTTCATCTGCAATTTTCTGTAGTGATTCCAGTAATATTTGTTCTTAAAGTGTACTGAGGAAGCATCACATGACAAGGTTAAGCTCTGTTTGACTAAAAAAAATGTTATAAATGCAGGTGCAGCAACAAAACTTTCCACTCATATCTTAAGAGGTTTGATTTGAAAGAGAACTTATTCTAATCATCTATTAATTCCCTGCTCTTTCATTCGTTTCTATCTGCAGGATGTCTCTTGTTTTTCTGACTCACTCTGTGTTGAGTGTTTAGTCAGAGTGGTTAAATTTTGAGCTGCCCCTCACTCTCTGCAAAGCTGATTTCCTGTTGATCTCCTACTCTGTTCTGTGCTGGACTCTTACAGTCTGTAAACATCTTCTCCGCCTCTCACAGCAGCAGATTTGACCTTGTTTGACAGTTTCATTTCCTCATGGTGAATATCAGGTATGGTCTCTGTGCCATCTGTGCTCATGTGATGTACTGTGATGCGCTATTGAGTGTCCTGGTCTGAAATATATATTCATCCTTTTGATCAGCTACTTCAACGGAGTGTGTGACTATAAGCTGTAAAACAGGAATAACAGCGGTAGTACGAGGTAGTGTAGTGTTTGTCAGCCACCTTAACTACACACTGCTGGGTCGACGGTGTCGTATACGACATCCTAAATAAATATAAAATATAAATAAACATCTCCAGGACGCTGCACCATTACCGTTGTGTTGTTCCAATAGCTTTGTAATCCAGCCTTGAACTGCGGTGTCTTTTTGGAGACTTTGTAAAATAAATCCATGATGATAAATCCAACACTGAATGTCTGCTGTGATTAGTTATCGATTTCTCTGAGTTGAAAACAGCTATTGTTGTTGTTAGCCGTCCATTAGCAATCTCATGATGCCTTGGGTTGAGTCTGTCGACCAATCAGAGGCTGCGTTCACTACTTGCCGACCAATCAGAGACCGTTTCTGACTGGGGTTACACGGTCACACAAAGGCTACCTAATATTAGCCTCCAGGCTCTCTCGTCTGCAGTCCCAATCAATCCCGTTCAAAACTCCACACGGTGTGGCTGCGACGGAAGGGTAGACCGCTCCTTCTCCTTCTCCTGTCATCCTTAAATTAACACTATCCACCCGTAATACTAGCGGTAGTTTTAGAGGGCGGCACCGGTACTCATAGTGTGCGTAGCTACGTAACTAACGTTCCCGCCTATTCGCTTTGAAAGAGCAACAGCCAATGGGGAAGCTCCAACACTCGGCTGACCAATGGTATAACTTCATCACTCACTCACTCACTCACTCACTCAGTGACAGACTTTTGTAGGGCTGGCCCTCTGCGGTCCAGCCAAAAACAGTTAAGACAAGTAAGTCTATCTTCCAAAATAAGGTTGAGGGTAGGGGAGAGCTCTGATTATTGACCTGTTGCTTGTATATGCAGATTTACAGTAACGAGGTTACCAAAGAGCATGTAAACGCATTCGTCAATTATCTGCATAACCTGGTTTCTCACAGTAACCTGGTTTCTCGGGTGCATGTAAACGTACTGGATGTGTCATTGGTTCTTCTGCAGGTGAACATGAAGATGAGGGAGATTACAGAGAGGGAGCACAAAGTCAAGCACCACCCCCTGAAGTCCCCCAGCCACTAAAAAAGTAAAGCCACTCAGTGTCTTCCACTTGCTTCTTTTAGAAGAGAGATCCCAAAAACCTAAAATGCCAGAGCCAAGATGGCCAACTAGTTTCTGCCCGTAGCTCCATATTTCTGGCTTTTGGGGACTTTTATTAAAAACGTTTTCCTCAGTAAATCTTTTTCCAGGTGGGTGTCATCACTACAAAATCTTTATCAAGCAAAAACTTGGTTCACTTGCCTCAATACAGTTGGCACGTTTCATTAGTTTGTGTTTAAAATAAAGCTTTGATCTCTTTATTAAAGGGTTTAATTGTTACTGAAAAATATACTGGGTTCTTACAAACTATGTAACGGTGACACTGTTTCCAAATTACCTCAAACCTAGTTTACAGTACAGTCTGCTTTGGCATCCTGCGTGGTCTATATATTTATGTTGCTCCAAATCATGTAGGTCTATAATTGATTTCTATTTTTAGTTTCTGTAATGGGTGCACAAGCCTTTGTAACAATCTTTATCGTGTGTGTGTTGTATTTAGTTAATCTGTGCTGGTTGAATTTGGTCAATGAATTGTGGAAACTGGAATAAATCCTGAAAATACCCATCCTCACAACTGTATAGAGCGTGTATCCAAAACTAATACATCTGGGGTGAGTGAGTTTCTGTACTTACCACACACTCATTTCCCATAAGTGGGCCAGTGATTACTCCAATTTCCCTCCCAGTCAGCTGGCTCACATAGCCTGGTTTCACTGGGCTCCACTGCTAGCTGCCTTTCCAATAAGGCCCCAGGAAGGCTGACCATCCACTCTGTGTTGTTTTTTTCACTGCTCTAACACCTCCACCTCCATCTCCTCATACTTAACCAGGTCTTCAGGGATCTCCCTAAACTGCGTGCTCATGGTTCCACATTCAGCATCATTTTATTTTCGAAAATTAGACTGAACCCGCAGTTAGTCAGTTGAAGAGGAGTATCAGCTTATATTAAAAAAAAACCAAATACCTTTTCTTAGAAACTCCCAGGGAGCATCAGGCAGTCGTTGTTAGCACATTGTAGTGTTTTTCTACTGTTTAGTGAAGGCAAACTTGACATATTAATAAAACATTATTCTTTATTTTCATTTTAATTCATTTTGCATTTAATTTAAGTTTTATTAACTAACCCAATGAATACTTTCTTAGAGTGTACCAGTTTTTAAGGGTTGGAGAATGAGGGTCAACTTAGAAAAATGTACTGAACCCATCATACAAAACCAAGACAAATACTCCACCCATGCCTCAGAGCATGTTTGACAGGGCCTCACTGCAGAAGACTTAGCCTCTCTCATCGCTGGCAATCTTCCTCCAGCCTCCAATAAAGTTGAAGTAAACATGAAGTCATGTCCCCTGGCCAGACACTAAACATCAGTGTGCAAAAATGACATACATTGGCGATAACCCTGCTTAGATTTTATTATTTCTCCTTTAATCATCTTTCTCCCATTGCATCCAGATTGCATCATCATAATATGACACTTCAGTGAGTGTTTAAGAAGCAGGATGCTCTCTCCAGCCACAGCCGTCATCCAGCTGACCACAGTGCGAGTGTTTTTGGGATGAGGAAGCAACACACCAAACAATCACAGAAATACTTTTTTTTACTTGTAACTGCATCATAGATAAATGATGATCCCCTTTATAAAAACAATGAAGCCCTGGGCTGGTACAGACCTGAACAGCTGCTGCCCACATTAAGATCCAGTGGGTTGTAAAGATCCAGCAACACCACCAGAAGGCAAGTTACAAGAAAAGTGTCTCAACTTTGGGTGATTATCCAATCCCGCACATGTACGTTCTTAAAGCAGAGTGCTTGGGGTGGGGAAGCATGTGAATAACATAAAATCATTTCCACACCACAAGGATCAGCTTGCTTTTGGGAGGATGCACAATGTCCCTTTAGTGCGCAAGGCAAGCACAGATCTGATTTGCATCCGCAAGTACCACAGCAAGCCTTGAGTCATTTTGCTAATAAACAAGCACAATTTCTCACGGTTGTACATCAGCATACAAAGAACAGAGTCAGCAGCTGCACCACAAGCAGGATACTGTTGATGTTAGATCGCTTATCTATGTGTTATGGGAAGTTCAAATAGTTACTACTGTGCACAGTTGCATTTAACACCAGGTGTGCATTATTTCTGCAGCAAGTGGAAGGGATGCACTTATGATATATAAATGGTACAATAGCTCCAACAGGTGACATACCCATACATTCAGTTAGCACTGTTTGTTGTAGTGGTAAACCACATAATAAAAAAATAATACATATTCAATATTTATAAGATAACTACCCCACAGAATATAAAATTCAGAGTTCACCTTTGATGCTTGATTACATTTTCCTGATAAAACTTCTGTACTTCCACTTAAGTAAAATTTGGCATTATGTATTGTGGTACAGTATTACTACTTTTACTTAAGTAAAGGATCTCATTATATCTCCCACCACCGATCAAAAGGCCAAAAACTGAACAAAGACTGCCTGTCATTTGTAATCAAATCAATAAAAAACATGACGATTCGTGTGCATGATTCACATGCTACATTTTAATGGCAATAAAAGCATCAAGGAAGTTCATAGTGTGAACCACACGCGTGTCCCCAAATCCATGTTTGCTCAGCAAGTCTGCATACTGGCTCTCTGTCCTCTCTATCCCCTCAGTCTGGGCAAGCATGTTCAGAGACTGCAGAGCAGAGTAGGGTGTCTGTCCATCCAGCATGGTCTCAGCTATGAGCACTGCACATCCTAAGGGCCGACAAAGGAGATGGTTCAAGACCTTAATGTATAGGAAAACCATAAAATGCCTTATAATAAGACATCAAAAACAACATACTCTGTTTTGTGTCAAATACCTCAAACATAAACAGATTTTTTTTCCACTTAATCCGTCTTTACACAATGCAAAAAAAAAACAAATGTTGAATCAAAGACACCTTTTACTGGATCACAGAAGCAGCTTTACAGACTCACACTTCCTCATAAAAACACTGCGGACCTTAGTCCTTGATTTAGGCAAAGGTTACCTGCAGCATATATCACAAAGTCCTTCCATATAGTAATGTTGAGGGTGTTGTCAGTCACGCTTTGATGCAGACCATTGCATCCAGGAGGTTGTCTGTATGTCTGACATGTGCTGTTATAAAACCATGGCTCTTCAAAAGCAGACTGTACTCTGTCGCACTTCTCTGTTTGCCCTCGCTCATGCTGAGGGCCTGGAGCAGCCCACGACTCGGACCCCTTCTGTCTTCATCCAGGAAGATCTCACTTAGCAGGAGTCCACAGCCTGGGAGCATGGTGCAAGTGCACGATGTGTATGCAGATGTACAACTTTAGAGAACAATAGTGGTGGTTTTGTAATCCCTTATCCCCTTGCATTCCTTTGCTTTAGGCAAAGAATAAAAATCAAGAAGAACAAGGAAGAAAACAAAACTAGCATCAAGTTGGTATTTTGGCTTGGCTTGGAACTCGCTGGCTTCTTGTTTAACATGTTACAACAGTGCAATCATTTTCAGCTTTTATATCAGTTGAACACTGATAATAACAAGTTACAGCTGCAGTTCTCGAGTCCCACTGGGGCCTTAGAGTCTGCAGGTTTTCGCTGAAATTAAACACCAACCGATTTTACGAATGATTTACCACAATGTGCCAACTAATCAGTGAAACCAGTTACCACTACCTCCTGCTTTAGAAATGGAAAACTGCAGACTCTTGAGTTTCAATGTCACACGGCTGAGAACATTATACTGAGCATAAATTAATAATACATTTGAATTATGTTTGCATTCACTGTTCAGTCAAACTATGTAGTAAAAAAAATGAAAAGACTGAAATAGCTATAAGAATTTTACCTGGTGTGCACACATCCGCGATTTTACTCAGCAGAATGTGCACTTTCTCATCAGACCAGTCGTGGAGAATTCTCGCCAGGATGTACAAGTCTGCTTTGGGCAACTCATCTTCAAAGAAGTCTCCTGTTCATGCAGAGACGACAAAGCTGTGAGTTATGGTCCCTCTGATATCATATATAAGACCCACAGAATAAGCTAATTGCACTGCATTAGCCAGCTTTTTGTCGTTAAGCATCAACTGTCAAGACTGTATTTTGATGCCAGATACACAAACTGACCTGCTACAAATGATACCCTGTTGTCTGTGTGCAGAGGATGGAAATGTTCACTCATCTCAACAACAGCTGGCAAGTCAAACACTGTCACAGACAACCCAGGATGGGCTTTAGTAAACTCACAGGCCATGGCACCAGTGCATCCTGGAAAAACAAAACAAAAAAGATGATATGTGAAAGAATGGTTTATTACTCAAGGACACCATTTGAAACCTTTACGTTCTCTCCTTACCTCCAAGGTCGCAGGCAGTTTTAAAACTGGAGAGGTCAAAGGCTGTTGCTACAGCTTTTCCTGTAACTTTAGCAATGCTATGCATGGCATTCATGAATCTCAGTTTGACCTCTTGACTGTTGTAGAAAGTATCCTTTAAATGCAATAAAAAAAAAATAGCATCTGTAAAATATTTTAAAATGCATTTCCCCACATTTCATCCATCTGAGGCAGAACTTGGAGATAATTACCTGAAACATATCCTTCGATTTCTTGCCAAAAGCCTTTTCGTGCTGGTTGGTTCCCTCCCGCACAGCACTCTCAAGGTGGGAGAAGAGAGGCCACACTGTGTCGTTGCAATGCTGGATGTAGCCCTGCAGCGAACAAGGAACACCTGACAGCAAAAAACATACGGCCAGATCTGTGTTCCCATACACTGGCTTCTGGCATGCTGGGAGTAGAGACACCATAAAACATGTGAGAGATTAATTTTAAGTTAAGTATTAAATGCTATCTCTTTAAAGGTATGAAAAAGTGATCATCATGTAATGATCAACACAGATGAGTGCTGACTAACTTCTTGCTTTGCTCCTCAGCAGTCCCAGAGACACACAGGCTTCCAGCAGGCATTCAGTCCCCTTCACAGAGGCTTTGATCTCCTGGGCTACCTGTGCTGCATCCAGCCCTGGCCTGCTTTGTAGCAGGTCAAACACACACATCTTGGATGCGGTAAATAGTGCCTGAAACATTTTGAGAAGGGCAGAATGGTTACAAAAGCAAAGTGCAATTTTATTTATGTGATTTTAGACTGCCTGGTGCTTGCAGATTGCGTAGATGAAGAAAGACATGCAATTTTTTCATTTCTGTTCATCAAAAACAAAATCAAAATCATAATCTTCTGTGTTCCACTGCAGTTCCATACCAGCGCACTATCCAGTACATTACAGATCAGAATAGGCCATTTTTAAGACTCTTAAAGGTTAGATGAGAGTTAAATAAGATAAATAACATCCTGTCGGCTAAATATGAACCATCGCCTCTAAAGCTCACTGATTAACATATCATATCTTGTTTGTTTGATCTGTATTCTGGAGTCTTGTGGTCACCTTAAGGTTTCCAGGTAACCAGCTGAGTTTCCAAGAAGTTACTGCACCTGCAAAAGAAATAGCCGTGCACCTAACTTCCTAACTAAAGCACAACATTTTTACACTTTGGTTTTTGTACAATAAATTTAACATGTTAATTACTGAGCTTTAGTGGTGTTGGCACACACTGTTTTTATCATGTAAATGTCATCACTCAAACACAAATCTATGCACGCTGTGTATACTGTGTCATATCCACCTGTCTCATGTGTATATAAAGCAACCTGTTACAGCAATATATTTATTTCAGCACCCTTTATGCTATGCACAATTGTACTATTGTCTTACTGTCTACAAAGGTTATTGCTTTTGTTGTTTTATATACATATATACTGTATATACATTTACTTTTTTGTATATATTTATATCTGTACATAGTAGTTTAATGATTATGTTTACCATGTCGAGCTTGTTGTCTTTGTTTTTGGCTGTCTATTTCTGTGTATGTACATTGAGAGCAACGAAAAAACGGAGTCAAATACCTTGTATGTGTACACATACCTGGCCAATAAAGCTGATTCTGATTCTGATTCTGTACAGGTAGAGGTGATTTATTTAACTTTGGAAAGAGACAGGTTAGCCGTTTTCCTGTGCGCCCAGTCGTCATGCTCTGCTAGGGTGAGGTCTCCTGGCCGTAGCTTCATATTTAATGTACATACTGTATATTAAGAGTGGTATCAATCTTCTAATCTAACTCTCAGCAAGAAGCAAACAGGTGTATCTCTCAAAATGTCGGACTATTCCTTTAAGTTGAGCTAAATGCTTCAATACATCCTCTAGAAGTTAACTTCAACAATGGCAACTATTAAGTTATATTTCGCTATGAAAAAAACATCACAGAGAGCTTCAATAATATAAAAATATACAGTTTATCCTAATTACCTTTGAGGCTTTGAATCCATCCATCAGTTCAATGATTCGCTGCAAGCCCTCTTTTTCTGGCTCACTGTCCTCGTGCTCTGTCACATTGAGCTCAATCACCTGCCTTCTGCTGGTCATCAGTGGTAACGTTGTATTCTCAGAGTCTTGGGACTCAGCCTCTCTATCATCTGTATGTTTAGACAGGCTGTTGACCAACGTCCAGGAACTTTCACCCACTTCACTTTCACTGTCGTTCCTTTTCACCTATAAGGGCAGACTGTCACTTATAAAGAATGACAAAAAGGTAACAGATTATGCTGATGGGGTGAGAACCAACCTTATGGATGGGACTGGCTGAAGGGCTGGATGAGGGGTTGTGTTTGGCACTGTGGCTAGTCTGAGCTGGCAGGTCGGGTAGGGGCTGAGCGTGTATGGAGGCGGTGTGAGTGCCATTGTGACTCAGGCTGACAGACGCACTTTCCTGGTACGAGAAGGAAGTGCAGCGGTTGAAAATAAGGTCCAGCTGTTTGCAGAAGTGGTTGAGGGGAAAACCCACAACATTGAGGAAGTCTCCATGGACGTACTCGACCAGCATTCCACCGAGAGCCTGAATACCATAGCCGCCAGCCTTATCCCTGACACACAGACACAGGCCACATGTAGATTAATACGAAAACACATACACAAAGGGGTCGTACAGTAAATGTAATGACATGTTCTTCAAACGCAGAACAAATAAAAAAAAAACCCACTCTCGCTGACCCGAGTCCAGATTTTATTTCTTGCTGACACAATCCCTGTCAAATAGGACAGGGCAAACAAAGCTGGAACAAAACTCAGGCATCAAAGTCCAAAGAGCAACAGGTTCATGTAGCTCACATACACTTAACTGATCTCCATTCATCAAATGCTTGGTTAGGTTACTACACCAAGAGAAATCAATAGCTGTTACATATGACAGTTCAAATGTTCGTACTCACATGGGTTCACCGCTATTGATGTACTCCCACAGCATACTTTCTGAGAGCTCAGCAAACTTCACCTTTGTTTCTTCGTAGAAGTCAATCAACTGGTAATCCACTTCTTCGTCTGGGGGTCAGGGAGGTTTAGAATGAAATGTTTCCACCAATGGAAACACTATTACACAATACATTATATTTAGGGAAACTTGTATGAAATCCTACATTACTGTATAGTTTACCCGCACACGTATTCTTGCTGGACATTTAAGAAATAGAAAATAAAAAAGTACCTGAAAGGGCTTAACTGTTCTCACAAGTTCGCTTCATCAAATTTCTACAGAAAACAAACTGTACGTGGAACCATTATTCAGTTGTGACTTACTTTCTTTCTCATGGCAGAGCACAATAGCTACACCAGTGAAGACACTGTGCTCTTTACCACTCAAGCTGGAAGAGAAAAATCAAGAAGAGAGAAGCTGTAAACAAGATCTGGGTCTGTTTTCTGTGTCTGATGTTAACTCAGTACATCACACTAACCTCGACAGCATCCTGTAAGCATCATGTTTGTCCACTGGCTTCTCCAGAATCATGCCATCTACAGTCTGTGGAAATGAAAAACAATCAGAGTGGATAAAAAAAAAAACATACAACCTATATTGCAGAGCAGATAAAATGCTGTAATGCTTTCTTCCTCTTACCACAATAGTGTCTGCTCCGATTACTATGTCTGGAGTCTTCAGGTGTTTCTAAAGCAAATGAATACACAATTTGTTGTCAGTGTGTCATTCAGGAGGATAATACACACTGTATACCGTCGTACTCACAAAGGGCATCCTCCTGGCCACCTCAAGGGCCTTCTGTTTGGCTGTCTCAACAGCATACTCATGAGGTGCTTTGAAAAGTCCCTTGTCAAGAGTTTCTTTGAACCAGGATGGTACCACCTCAAACCGTAAGCCCTGAAATGTAGGAGAGAAAAAAAAGCAACAAGAAAATGATACTCCAATCCTCCAAAAATCTGTGATTTTTGAAGCTGATATCAATATTTGAATCATCCTGTTGCATAAACACAAACATTTTTTAAAGAACTGTGACCAAAAATAAACTTGCTCTCTGGTGGACAACATATTCAACGACAACACTGTGTCTAAATGACCTCGAGCACATACTGCAATTTCTTGTTACTTTCTGACCGACATATACATCGATACAGATATATCTCTGATAAGCTAATATTGGCCAATACATCGGTCTGATTTATTGGCCTAGTTATAAATAAAATACTCAACATAATTTTGTTCATTATCATTAAGACAAAGTAAGAGATGTGACAAATCATTTATCATTCATTCAGCCCAGGGTTTCTCAGCCTTACTGTTCGGACTGCACGAGAGCTTGTCTGATATACTGGTTGAACCATGAAAGATTTACAAGACTGATACACCTGAATTTGTTTGATTTGTTATCATTTTGTGCATAAAAATCAGTAACTTTGATTTCAGTAGTGTTTATATGATGCATACATTCACATAACAGCTTGACAACTCTCTTTTTTAATTGCTGATGTCAACATTTTTGAGCTCAACTCTATATGTTTAACCAGAGGGAAACATACCGCATTGCGGAGAATCTCAAGTCTTCTAGGGGAAGCACTTGCCAGCACGACCAGTTTACCGGCGAGCTTGGAAATGACAGGGTTCAGCACCATGGTGGCCTTCTCGTCTAACTGCCCTGTAAGGTGAAGAACAGAGTTAAACATTACAGATGTGGCCTAGTTTACGTGACATGTAAAAGTAATAAGGAATCAGACGACCGCAGCTGTTCAGCCGTGCACCGTCACTGAGGACAAGTCCATATAATGCTGAAATTAGATGATTAATGAATTAGTCAATTAATATGACATAATTTTTGATAATCAACTAATCATTTAGGTAATTCATGAAGAAAAAATGCCAAACATTCACTAGTTCCAGCTTCTCAAATGTGAGGAGTTGCTGACTTTTTCTATGATTTAAACTTTTAAACTACTTTGTGCTCTGCTCTTTTTTTTGCTACTTCCTTACAGTTTATGGACTAAAAGATTATTCTATAATCAAAGTAATCATTAGTTGCAGCCCTAGGACAATATTTCCCATGCATACATTCAAAAGCATTCAAAAAAGACAATGAGCTGCTGTCAGTAGAGTAAATCTGACCCAAAATAAGACCTTGCAAGAGCTTGACACAGTCTCTGTCTGCTGTCAGCACTGTAAAGACATCTAACCTCACCGTGACTCACGTAGAGTAACTTCATGCATAAAGGCAGCCATGTAAACAACAAATAACTGTGTCTAATGTCCGTGTCTTTACTGTGACTACATAATCAATATGTGGCGTATCTGAAAGTAACCAAAGTTAATCACCTAACGCTATATAACTGTAATATAACATGCGACACACATAGTTCACAACTCTGCTACCCTGAATATGTTAATGTGGAGTTAGCTATCAGCTAATATGGGTTGTTTTGTGGATTTTATGTGCTGTAGTTAGAAAGAAGAAAACGCTCCTGTAACTGCAAGTGAACGAAACATTACTGCAACGTTTGGTTAACGAGTTCTCCGCCAAGTAATTACGACACAGCTGAATGAACACAGTCATTAAAAATGAATGGTCTGCGCGTTATTTTAAAGTAAATACGCAGTATATCGCTTACCTGCACACGCCAGGAAACAGACGGGGATAGCTGCTTGCTAGGACGACCGACGTGACGGCGCCTACGTGATGACGTTTCACAACGTGGGCGGATCCACTATTTGCACGCTGTTGGAACAGCAGCATGGAAGTACCACATGTACAGTGGTGGAAGAAGTATTCATATCCTTTACTTAAGTAAAAGTACTAATACCACGTTTTGAAAGTATTCCACTACAAGTAAAAGTCCTGCTCTCAAAACTTAAGTAAAAGTATGTAAGTATTATCAGCAAAATGTACTTAAAGTATACTCATCGTGCAGTAAAATGTTCCCTGTCAGTGTTTTACTATTATATCTGATGTTTTTGGATTAATATTACTGCTGCATTAATGTGTATGTTACATTTTATTGCTGTAGATGTTTAAGGTTGAGCTCATTTTAACTACTTTATATACTGTTTGATAGTTTAATCTACAACAATGCATCATGGTCTATAAGATCATTTTCTCAACCCATAAAGGAACACTTAATCCTTCAGTTTATCAGTTTACCAAATTAGGAGATACATGATTTTAACTGGACAGGAAGGGTATAAAATATTGCAATCTTAAAAGTAACTAAAGCTGCCAGACAAATGTAGTGGAGTATACAATATTTACCTCTGAGATGTAGTGGAGTAGAAGTATAAAGCTGCATAAAATGTAGATACTCAATTAAAGAACAAATAC
>NTHP01000186.1:276794-286845 GCA_003416845.1 Oplegnathus fasciatus
AATAATAATAATGATAGGTGAGTAGTAGTAATAATAATAATAATAATAATACATTTATTTTGTAAAAACAAATAAAATGAAAATAAGAACAGGGGGAACTTGAGACAAGTTACAAGGTTAAAAGGTCAACTACATCCATTCAGAGTTAAACACAGTACACAGACGTTTACAGAGATATGTACAGAGATAATGTTCAAAATGTAAAAAAGTCAGCTGTGTTCCTTACACAATAACACAATACATAGATTTTATTCACATTTTATTTACGCTTGCGCGTGCTACATATTTTGTCAAAATAACGGTTATGATGCTCGTGGCAGAAACACATACACATACAACAAATGTTTTTTTTTTCATTCTTCAAAAGAACACATAAGGTAATGCAAGAATAATGATTTCAAAGAGACTCAGCTGCTGTCCATGTGCATTTGTTCTGTGGTGCTCATAAAAAAAAAAAAAGAAGATTGAAAATTATTTTGAAATTTGATGTCGCAAGAGCTTGACACACTCAGGGCAACCTGTAACACACTATCTTTCTCTCACTTCCTTTCTCATGTCTCTCTCGCACTTTTTTCTCTTTCTCTCTATCCGTCTCTCGATGCTGTGGTGTGCAAAGTCACCTTACTGTGTTCTCTCTCTTGACCTTCGAAAGTGTAATGTGCAGAGTACAAGCTCTCTTTATGCTCCATCTTCATTGAGTCCGCACTACTCAGGCTCTGCAGATTCAATATCTGTCTCAGCTTTTGTCTAAAATCCTTGGAAGCAAAGTAATAAATGAACGGATCGAGGCAGCTATTCAAGCAACTGAAACACAGAGAGAGTTTGTAGGCCATGTAGAGAGACTGCTGATAGAAGAGTCTCAGCACAGTGTGAGCCAACAGGAGAATGTTGTTGGGAGCGAAGCAGAGGGTGAAGACCAGGAGAACGATGACGGCCAGACGTATCGCTCTCTTTTTCTGGGCTGTCTTGGAATCTCTGGCCAGTTTGCTTATGACACTGACATAGCAGAAGGTGGTGATGCAGAAAGGGAAGAAGAAGAGGATGAAGACCATGCTGAAGAGAAAGGCCGCCCAGGCTGACAGGGACGGCAGCATGTCTTTCTTCAGCATGTCAAAGCATGTGATAATCTCGAGTTCAGGAATGTCAAAGGTCAGGTCTGTGGTCATCAGCGGGTACAGAACACTTAGGACCAAACCCCACATGAAGAAGCAGCTGATGACAGCGATGGACTTCCTCCCCCTGGTCTCCCTGAACAGCAATGGCCTGACGATGCCCAGGTAGCGGTCAATTCCGATGGCCATCATGGTCAGGATGGAACAGTACATATTGGTGTAGAAGACGAGGGTCAGGAAACTGTAGGTGGACACATAGAAAAAGTATTTTATTTAATCACTGGTTAAAAGAAAATGATCATTAAAGGATTTTTTTGACACTTTGGGAAAGATGAGAAGATTGATACCACTCTCATATCTGTCCATTCGATATAAAGCTGCAGCAGGTGGCTTAGATTAGCATAAAGACTGGAAACAGGGGGAAACAGCTAGCTTGGCGCTGTGCAAAGTTAACAAAATCCACATCCCAGCACCTCTAAAGCTCACTAATTAAGACGTTATATCTTGTTTGTTTAATCTGTATGAAAAATGAAGTGTAAAAGAGGCCAGTTGTGGTTTTATGGGGGTTTATGTGCTGGACTATTTCTTTGCCGGGGGGGGTTAGTCTTTATGCTAAGCTAAGCTAATGAGGTGCTGGCTGTACCTTCATATTAAAACAAACAGATATGAGAGTGGTGTTGATCTTCTCATCTAACTCTCGGGAAGAAAGCAAATAAATTTATTTCCTAAAATGTCAAGCTGTTCCAACTGGTGGACTGTGGATTTACACTTAGTAGCTGCGGAAATAACGTTCGGCCTCACAAAAACAAAGTAAACTAAGTGACAACTTTCTGTTGAAGACATCCTGTATCACTACTGTAACACCGTCCTGCGATCATAAAGAATACCTGCACATCCTGGGCCCCAGATTCCAGTTGTATCCTTGGAGCTGGTAGGCGATCTGAAAGGGCAGAGCAGCTCCAAGGGCCAAGTCGGTGAGGGTGAGATTAATCATGAAGATGATGGAGGGAGTCTTGGGGGAGGTACGGAACAGGAGGAGCCACATGGAAAGGCCATTTCCCACCAGGTTAATGGCAGTGACGAATATATAGATGACGGAGATGGCAATGCTGGTGTTTACATTCTTAAACAGGGCCAGGGTGGCGTTGTCCAGCTTGGTGGTATTCCCCATCATGATTGGATGGGAATGGCCTCTCATCACCTGTGTGACAGGGTTTAGCAAAGACTTGTGAGGCTTGTGGTAGAGTGTTAATTTTTCTCATAAAACATTGGTGAAAATTAAGCAATATCATGTACATCTTCATTTATGCAATCTAATTATTTTGTAATATCTGAATGACAAAGCCTAAAACATCACACACACACACACATCACGAGAAAAAAAATCAACACAAAACTAACAAGTGATGCATGAATGCATTCTGTCCTCTTTTTTTGCAAAACTGATTGAACTCAACGTGTGAAACTGATACTGTAGCAGTCAAACAGCACTCCATTACTCTACATTGTTGTTCGCGTGCGAGTGATACATGTGATGGGTGGAGTTATCACACAGGAAAAGGACATGCTTGATTTGTGGTGAAGTGTGCCAACTGTCACTCTGAGTAGCTTGTGTATAATCCACATGTGTAAAAACGTAGACTCGCACCTGCCAATGATTATATTATAAAAGGCTTACACTGGGAGGTGAGACTAAACTGATTTTTGTCGTTGTGCCATGAGTTAGTTAACACTTCAACACTAGTGAGGAATATTGTCCCTTTCTGTCACATGTGATGCACATGGCAGAGGCGGTGGGGGGAATACCACAAACTGAAAGGAGGTGAAATCAACAGACATACTGTATGAGCAATTGCAGTTTTCGCTGGAAGTTATGCAATGAAAAGTACCCAGTTACTACAATGATCAGGAGGTGTTTTTTGGAAACATATCAGAAAAAAACACATTGTTTTGGTATAATGACAAAAAAAATTAGATATTTGGGTTATAATGTGTTTTTTCTTCCTAAAAAATATTTTTTTGTAGTATTTATTTCCTCGTCTTTCTCCCTGGACAGTTATCTGGTGTATTACTGTAATGGGACCAAGCATTTCTTTAACCTATGTATATTTATGCACAGTACAAATATCTCCTCGGGTATGTCATATGCTACTGTATGTGCTCTATACTAATGTTGTGCCTTGGATCTAAGTCAGACATTTAGTTCATGCGGCCACGGTATGTTGTTTGTGTTCATGTGTTAAAAAGCAAAGTACAAATATTTCCAAAAAAAGAACCAAAAAACCCCCATTGTGATTACTGTTACTTTGTCTTCTGACTTATATTAAGACACTGAGTACATTTAAAAATAAATGTCGACCAAAGTGATTTTACTGATAAGTAAAAAAGTACACATAAATACAAGAATACAAAGAAATGAAGTATTAAACAGCTGACACGTTTGGGCTCATTTCAAGTCAATATTAAAAACAATTGGTCATACGGTTAGCACCTCTCCTGATAAATCTCAGTAAAAGTCGGTTGAACACTCACCTATATGAACAATGATGAAGGCAGGTAGGCATGTGGGTGTCTGTTGGAGATGTGCGTACAGATATTGTGACTGCCAAGGAAGTGGGGTTTGCTTCAGTTACAATGCCAGCAAGAGAGAGAGAGAGGAAATGGATCATGTGACAATCTTCATCCTACCAACTGCAGTAACGGCCACCTATTAGATTCAGTGTTGGAAATGACTCTTAAGCCATGTCAAAGACTCCCCACATGGGCACAGCATCGAGAACGCACACATTTACTCATCATGATTCCCTGCATGATTGTTTTATTCCTCACCATGTGGTTCATGAGTTATCTCTGAAACTACACCTCTACACGTAGGGAGACTGAACATTACAAAGGGCTTATAGGAAACACAAATGAAGAAGTACTAAAGTGATGCATCAGTACTATTGAAAGTCTTGGAAGTTCATGACATATCAAAGGGTGTTACTCTCACTTTTACTGATCATCACTGCTGTGATTGAAATGGGAAAAAACATGAGAGAGAAGTCACAGAGATGACATAGACCTGTGACATGTATGCAAATGCAGAAGAAAGAAAAAATCCCTATTTCTGGGTTGATTTGAATTGGGTCATAAAGAATAAAGACTATTAAATATTCCTTATGTAAGGCACCATAAGAAGGGTTTCAGGTTATCAGTAAGTAGCTGACTTCCTCTACAACTCACACATACTACTGTACATCCACACACACAGGTGCTGTATGAATGTGTTGTTTTGAAATGAAGCGAGAACACCAGATTTCAACTCACAAGACTCACGGGATGTGTTCTTATGTGGCTGACTTCCTGTTGATTATCATAGTTCTGCTTTATCTGGGTGACAGTGTGACAGACACTGACGGAGATTATTGCGATTATTACAATAGAGAGCACGGAGTAAAGAAAAATTTTTATCATCCACATTGAGTATAAAACAACAACAATTGCAACAAACACTGATCGCAACTAACATTTAGAGAGAAACAAAAGCTGAGCTTTATTTCAGCTTATCTGCTATAATCTGCCTTCAGTAGCACTAATGAAACAGCTAGGCATGTCCACCCCCACTAATGCTACGGTAAAATACTGTTGTGTATTCACACATTTCTAACTGTAATTGACTCATATCTGCCTTTATGAATGTGCACTATGGGTAATGCTGCAGACATATGCTGCCTCACCCAAACTGTCAGAGAACTACCACAATGACTGAAACAGTTACAGTAGTCTCTTATAACGGTGGAAGAGCTTTATTTTCTCACAACTTAAACGAAATGACACAAGAGGTGTGACAGACAAATGTTAGGCCGTGCAAAAATAATATAAGGCTTGTTAAACTATATATTACTTTATCAATATCTGTTGCTTTTCCATTACATTTAGTTGACAGCATCAATAGAAAACCATGCACACAGCATAGAAAATTCATTGCTTTCATTTATCTGTGTCATACTTTGCAACTTTACATTTTATTTCTAGGAAATGCTGTATAGAAATGTAGAGAACATGTTCTTCTTGGCTCGTGGGTTGATTGTGTACAAAGCTTTGCTCGCAAAAAAATATTGTCTCTGTTGTATGACACCTTAGAATGAGATGGACCAAATGTATTAAGTCACGTAACAATTTTGAAAAAGCGGTAAAACATTGTCCTCTTTATCAATAATAACTCTTCCCCTGTCATTCGCTCACCTTTACACACAAAAATACACACAGGATTTCCTCTGTTCAATTTTCTACATCCATTGTTTGTAAGTTCTACTTACAGTACATTATACTCCGTGTTAATAAAGTCTATACGATTATTAAAAACATCCAGGTTCAGCGGAGTCTACAAAGGCTTGGTAGCAAGATCTGTTACAGGGGATGAGGTTAAGGTTTCACCAGCAAATTGTTGATGGATACCAAACGTGAGCTGCCTCGTACAAGGGACACACTTCAAAAACATGATGACCAAAAGGGATGACGCTGGACTGCCTCGTGTGACGAAGCTTTGATGAAAACTAGCTCGCAGGAGGCATTTTTTAAAAAATAAGACCAGAAACATCAATCTGTGCATTTAAATAATGCATGAAATATACCAAATAACAGTGAGAAATTGAGTTAACTGTTGTGCTATCATAAAGGTAACTACTGTTGTTTGCCCGTTTTCACTATTCTCACATGGTTTATTCCAAGGATTCATCCTAATGGTATGCTTTGATCATTCTTTGAATACTAAACAGTGTGTGTACTAAAAATGTTCATGCTCCAGCAAAACAAAAACACTGAACACCATTCAAAGCTTTGAATCTTAAGACACCTAATACTGATGACAATGGCTAAAAGACTGCTTGCTTTTGAAGTGCCTTTCTCCCTCAGTGGAGTGTATTATTTTTAAAAGCTCACAGATAACCAGTCAAACCTCTCACCATCAACTTATGCTGAAAAGCTGAATAATTTATTTGTATTTTCCATGAACATCCCGACTGCTCACTGTTCATCTTTGCTTTTCTCGAACCCCTTCTCCAGCCCTGTTGCCAGAGCGACCACCTCATAGCAATGCTCCGTCCCGGGTTCAGGCGAGTGGCCCACAGGGATGCAGTCGTAGCCTTTGCCCGCGGAGCTCATGCGCTTCCTGTTGCGTGCGCCTGGCTGATAGAGCTGCATGGCTGGACGGTCCTGCAGGGAGACAAGAGAGCAGGGACATGGGAGAGACAAGCAGCACACAATTTGAATATACATATTGATATATACACACCCAATCATTTTCGCTTTTTATGAATCACACAGAGCTGAGGTGTTTACGGACATATGTCATATGTCATATTATTTTCCAATGTTTACCAATGCCTGAAGACGCACCAGAATGCCAGGATTATGGATGCATTCATTCTAGAGGTGGAAATCGCAAATCGCTTTGCTGATCTGAATCACTTTGTTCAAAGATTCATAGTCACTGACTATGTAGTTTGTTCACTTTTTATCCAAAGCTAAGCGGTTGCATCACCATTCAGTATGTACGTCAGTAAGTGAATGCCTCTCCATTTATACGGCCACGATGTTTAGCGCTGCCTCCGATAGTCTTCAGTTCAGCAGTTCTTTCAGTGTGTTGCTAGCTTAAGCTGTCATGTCCAGTTCAGTACAAAACTGGTCTATGGAAGCACTGTTTATGAGGTTAACAGCTAAGCAGCCTATTCTTTTAATTAGCTTTTAACAAGGAAGCAACGTATTGTGATTTGGGGCCGAGCTAACGACGGCGCTCTCAGTCACCAGTGAGGAGCTCCACTGCTAAAAGCTACTGATTCAGTCATTGATGATGGTGATTCAGTACAGTCAGTTCAGTTCAAAGATTAGTTGATAAAGATTTATTCGTACATGTATTGAACACCTCTAATTCATGGATGATAGAATACTGATGACCTGATTAACTTTATTAACTAAATCTTTTCTTTAAAGTTATAATCTTGAAGATTTTCATTTCTGTTGTCTTTTGCGGCACCTATGGTGATAATCGTAATTGCAGGTGTGTTTTTAGACCTCATTTAAGTTTCTTCGTCTGAAGTCATCGACCTTCTCTTTGTTTGCTCGGCCATAATAACCGTTTACCCACAACGCTAGAAGAGACCGGAAAAAACAGCACGCCGCTTCACACACAGGTGAGTTGAAGAGCGAGCCTGTTGCATTAAAAGCCTTGTTGAAAGCCTAACTGTGCACCACTTGTAATTTCTCCGGGAAAGTCAACACTGACTTCCCGGTCATAATACTGCAAATGCAAGGGCTTTCATCAGCGGGCTATAGGATCAATCACCATTGTGTTACCTCATTCGGAGACAGATAGTGACTTAGGAGACATTTATTTAAATGAAAGTCTTCGAGATTATATCTTTAATATTCTGATCTGTAATATTTTCTTTGTAACATTTCTTTTTTATGTGTAGAAGAATCCTCCATTCATTCATTCATCTCTGAATGATTACCACTAATAAATTAATGGAAAGGCTTTTGGATCCCTGTGTTTAAATGTGGCCCCCCACCCCAGATGTTCTGCGAGCCATCACCACTAACATCATACAGATAGTTCCGTGTTCTGTGGGAGGACTTGGCAGCACCTGGAGGAAACACATGTAGCCCCCACACCCTCTTTGTTGTGAAATTAAGTATCATGTAAACCGGAAACCTTTTCTCAGTTACATGACATTTAAGAAATAAGCTTACTAAAGAACACTGACTGTAACAAGGTTACTTAAGAGCATGCAAGTTCACTGACTGCGTTTACCCCTGAGTCACCGACCCACCCAACTATTCTCAACACGATGATCTGGAACTGGGATGCAGCTGCAAGCTTGTTGGGTAAAAGGTACCTTAGGTACACTCCTCTGATGCCAACCTCCTGTCTCCACCTATCAGGACCAAGCACCAGACCTGGGGCGTCAGAGCCTCCTCCATAGCTGCCCCCTCCCTCTGGAACTCACTCCCCAAACACATCCAGCACTGCACCGATCTGTCAATGTTCAAATCACCGATCAAAACTCACCTTTTCAGAACTGCTTTTAATGTGTGATTAATGTTGTGTGTTATATGTTCTCAGTGTGTTGCTTACTATGACCATTTTAACTTATGTAAAGTGCCTTTGAGTACCCTGAAAAGGGCTCGATAAATAAAATGTATTATCAATTATTATTAGTAGTAGAACCGCCTTATTACTGTGAGAAAACAGTTAGCTAAACCTCAAAATAACTCATTCTTCACCAATTTATGAAGCAGTCAAATGGTGTATATGGTGGTATATGCAGAAGAAACGCTGGCTTTAAGACCTTCAATTCACGGCTCAAGGCGATGGGTATCCTGAAAGAGACGGTTTCCAAGACACAAATACACTGAAAGTAAAGAAACATGATTTCTCTGAGCTGATGATCATCATCTGTAAACAAACACATATCAACCAACATCTGAGACACAGTTACATCATGAGAAACAAAGCGAGTAATTGTCACCTTCCCCCCCATCTCATGCTCACCTTCTCGCTCACCTTGTTTCGGAGGCGCTCCTTCCTGTTACCCAGGTCCTCCCTGTCCTCCTTTCCCAGTTTGTCTCCACCGTCAGGGCAGTAAGAATAGCCATGATGGTGCCCCTCTTTCTTGGCTCGGTCCTGGCAGTAGCCCTTCCCCCACTTGGTCTCATCTTTGCGACGCATAAACTTGTCAAACTCATAGTGGTGTCGCTGCCGTTTCCTCTCTTCATCTTTCCCTCTGTGATCCTTATCTCTCTGTCTGCGGCCATGCTGCTCTCTCTGCTCCTTGTCACTCTCAGGCTGACCTCTAGTGGTCACAGTGGAGATTGCATAGACACCAGATACATGATTATTACACAGACATAGTTGTTATTAGGAGAATCCTTGGTACCACTTTACAGAAAGGTGCATGTTTTTTTTTTACCATAAACTATAGACGTATTATGTGAATTAACTTACCTGGACTTGCGATTTGATATTGTACATACATAGCTACAGTATATGCAACTCACCAAGAAGCAACTTGAGATATGAGCAACTTACGATCCTTACTGTATATTTTGGATTTTGTAGATTTTGGATATCAGTTTACAGATACTTTTATACTTACACCTTTTTTGATACTTTATATTTGCACTCTTTTCTACTTTGTACTGAAACTGCTGCACATCAATTTCCCTCGGGATAAATAAAGTTTATCACATTTAAAGTATTTTACCCACAGATGGTAAGTAATATGTATGCTTCACAACAGATCATAAGTGAAACATTGGACTGTTACATGTGTTTACAAAACTAGGTTTTAACAACATTAAAAACATCAGATTTGGATTTGGTTGTTGTTTTTAGTATTAGTACATTTACCTGATGATTACTTAGTAAGTGATGGCAGATTCCAACCCTGCTATGTTTTGAATTTAGGTGTTTGAGCTGCCCCCCTTTTTCATTTGGATGAAGAATTGTGCCTTTAATGACTTAATTAGTGGTTAGAAAATAACATGTTAATACTTTACAGATCAGCAATTATCCATTAGAATAAATAAAATGAATATTTGGATTGGGCAGGTTGTGAGCTCATCACTTCTGGATCCCTTTTGGCTGGTATCTGTCTGCAAATGTCACGGTTGTTTAAAGCTGCAGTCAGTGGGATTGAGAAGAGAGTGGACTTAGCTTGGAAATTTGAACGAGCGCAACTTCCAGGTCCCTCCCCCACCCTCTCCACTGCGCCCCAGCTCACTTCCAAAGCCCCTCCCCGCAGAGTCGCTCGCTCTAATTCTTTCTTTTTAGCTTGCTTTTCTTCATTGGTCTTCTGTTTACTTGTCTTTGTCGTGTAAGCTGCTGTTGACAAATGAGTGATGGGCAGTTTTCTCATTGCTTGGTTGTTCGGTGGTTGTTTGTCTGCTATTACACC
>NTHP01000186.1:286995-298288 GCA_003416845.1 Oplegnathus fasciatus
ACTGTCAGGACATAGTGACAGTTTTAGCAAATATGGCTAAAAGTTATTTTTATACAGGTTGCCTACTACAACTTTAAGCTAGCTCTTCAATTAATCAGGACAGATCCTTTGGACCCTCTGGAATAAAGCTGCTTACTAACAATGAAAACTGCAGGATTTACGTCTCATTGTGGCATGGAAATATATCTATAAGTGCTTTATCGATCTCCTCAGTAAACCATGGTGGGTTTTTCACTTTATATTTCTGTAATGTTTTATCAGTGGCCATCTCACACAGTGTCCCTCTGTAACAGAAAGTTTGATTTGATAATCCTTACTTTTCTTTCGGGTCCTTTGACTTCATTTGTCCTCCAGCTTTCTCCCATTTGCCTCGGTCTGTCTCCCCAATGTCACTTTTGTCTTTCATTCGGTCTGAATCCACGTCATCGTCCCTGTCACTCTTCTTCAGGAGCTACGGCATGCAGACAATGCAACAGAATCCATAATGCCATTCTACAACACCATCCAAAAAACAAGAATAAAAGTAGCTGTGAAATTGTTTTTTTAGCGATGAAGGGCTACCTTGATTTTGATGTCTTTATCAGACAATTTCTTCTGCTTCTCCGCCTCTTTTCGCTTGCGTCTCTCCTCCTCTCGCCGTTTTCTCTTCTCCTCCTCCCTTTGCCGCTTCTTTTCAAGCTCTCTTCTTCTCCTCTCCTCTCTCTTTTCCTCTCTTATTCTCTGTAAGAAGAGATGTAGCACATTAGAAAAGACAGTCTTCACATTTTTTTAAGCAATGTGCGGATATTTTCTTTCCATTTAAGCATTTTTTTCCCTTCTTACCTGTTTCTCAATTTTCTTATTTTTGATGTACTCCAACAGTGGTGTTGTCCGTTTGGCTGAAACAGGAAGAAACGGAGAGAAGTAAACAGACGTTTTTAATATTTTTGGAGTAGGTGCTATTTATATATACCTGAATCCTGAAACTTATTATAATTTGCAGGGAAATAATCATTTGTGCATTTGGTACTGTACCTATGAGCTCCCTGGTCTTGGCCTCTATCTCTCCCAGTAGAGTCTCAGGGTTGGCCATAGACTTCTCCTCATCGCAGGAGTAATTCTCCAAGAACCGCTTATATTCTGGATCTGAGGGGGTTTCATGCCCAAAATGAATATAAATCATAGCAACATGTGTTTTCATGTCAACTGTACATCAGGATAGATTCTAATAATGGCTCAAGCTTTGTATTTCAGTACCTTCTTCAATGCTCCCAGCTTTGGCATCTTTCTTTTTTAGCTTCTTCTTGGAGATTTTCTGGAAGGGGGCAAACTCCACCACTGCAGGATACTCCTGGCCTGAGTAAATATTGAAATAAAAGGCAGCTCATCATTTAACAGACCAGCTGTCAAATGGTAACAATGGCAACAAAAGCTCTAAAGCCACCTCTCTGTCCATAAAATTCAGCCTGTAGCTGTAAAACAAACATGCTTTTGTTTGCATTTAATATAGCAGAAAAGTTTGCACTGCGTGTCCACCTTAATCGCCACCATACAGGCAACACAGTCAAGCTGAGTTTAAATAAAATCAAAAAAATACCCTTGTTGTCAATGAAGACATAACCATCAAATCGGTCCCTAAACAGCAGGATATCTTCGGGGGTTTTAAAATTGATATATGCTCTGGAGAACAGGTGGGGATAAAGACTGTGGAAAGAGCCAAAGAGAAAGAGGGAGAAGTCATAAGCAGTCTCATGTAAGGGAAAAAGCAACAACATCTGGTATCATAAGCATAAGTACAGTGTAAGTTATTAGTTTATTGGTTAAAACAGATAGCATGATTACCTTTGATCAGCTGGAAAGAACTCAAAATAGTCGTAGGATGGAAGCGGACTGAGCTGTTCCTCCAGCTGGTCCTTTGACAGATTAGGTGGAAGCCTTCGAATCACCACCTGTAATCAATCATTTATACATTATTTCTTCAGTTCAGCAGGAAGAGCCTTGTTGGTAGTGCAGGTATTTATGGATTTCTGCAAAAAAAGGTTTTAAGATCTATTCTTGGGATGTTGAAAAACATATTAGAGAATGACATGATGGAAGGAGCTCTGCTCAACCTTGGGCTTAAAACCCAAAAAACTGGTGTCACTCAATAAAGTTTGAGAAAATAACCCTGATGATGTCGTCAGAGTTATTTTGGATTGGGCTTCAGATAGCAAATTTTATTCAGAAAACCTATGTGCAGTTATCAAGGTGACAGCCAGTTTGACGAAATACACTATTGAGTTGCATTATGGGAAGTGTAGGGTGCAGCATTTTTGGAGCTTCACATACTTTACTTTATGGAAGTGCAATGCTAAACTGCTTGAGTGCCTCCCTGAGCTGTCAATGGGCCAGTCGTTACAAACTCATGCTGTGTAGGCAAACATTGTTCAAACCCTCAGAACTTCATTTTGAAATCTAATGGAGATCCCAAAGTTTCCAAATATGTCAGGCTGAGTCTTTGGGAAAAGGTGTGTAAAATGATGCACAAGACACATATAAATATTTCTGATTGATTGATTTGATGGAAGGCGCAGCCGTAACATAAGTAAATAAATAAAATAAAACAAGCTGAAACGGAGCATACGGATATGATACTGTCCGACAGGTTTGTTAACCTTGAAGATACTTAAGAGAAAAATATAATGGGAAATTTTTATTTTATGTTAAGGCCTTAATCAGAATACAGAAATGTAACATACTCAAAATGTACACAGACAAAATAAGTATTTTAAAGGCCTGGCTTTGTGCTCTGGGACCTGCAGATAGACATTTGTCAAACTTTTTAACATTTTATATGCTAAACAATTACTCCAAAATACAGTGTAAAAAATACTGAATTACTCAAATTCAAAAGGCACATTGGGCACTATTTAACTACTGGGGAAATGAGGATGTGGGAGCCTTAAACCGGGATTACAGGGTGTAAAATGTCGAGACAGTGTGTTTTAAACCATAGACGATGCAATACTTTGGACTGGATTGGACATATCATTGTGAGAATCCTTTGTAGTCCCTGTTTACTACATTTCTTCGAACACAAGCTGCAAATGTCGACATAATTTACGAACAATATCAATCACTACATCCAGTAAAGTCAGGCGGAGATGTGAAATCTAAGCTGATATGAGGTTTTAGGTGTAGCTGACGGGATTCTCCCAACTGCTGTCGCTGTCCGCGGTGCTGAAATGATCCCACCTCCCTCCATGCCTCCTCCTCCTCCTCCTCCATGTCTGTTTTCCACACGGCGTAAACAATGCGACACCTCGCAGACGCTCGGCTACCCACCTTCGTGAAAACCTCCTTCTTCTCCTCCCTCTGCTTGAGGTTACCGGGAGTGTTTTCCTGCTCTTTCGGGATGTCTCTAAACTGTATCTCGACGACGCTCTTCTCCTTGCCCACGGTCATTTGGTCCTTTTCAGACCTCATTTCTCTCCATCTCCCCCTCGCCCGTGTTAAGTCGCTGCGTGCTCGCGAGAGTACGGTGATATCGCGAGTGGAGAGAGATTTAAACAGACAGCTTTGATATCATGCAACTCTGAACTGTGTCTGTAGCCAACATACCTCATGACCCCATCAGAGGTGTGAAACAAAGAGAAGAAAAAATGGGCATGAGTTGCTCTCTTTTCTGGCTGCCATGTTTTGTGTATTTCATAATCTTATTGTTATTTATTTAGGATTGATTTTAGACAGTCAGACATTTGAGCTCATACACATCAGAATACAACATCATCTGATTGTTGTAGTTCAGTTTTCTATAGTTTTCTTACTGTCCCTTATTCTTTTTTATGGTTTTATACAGCTCTTTAATTGTTTAAAGGTGCCATTTAGGTCGTTTTTAGGATGAAATCTTCCACATGACTGTATTAGAAATGTTATTCACGATTTTATCATTCTTTTTCTGTTTAACTCAGATTTTGTGGCACATTTTGTGTCTTATATTGTTTGTCTGTAACTCGTTGTCACTGCTGCCCATCTCGGCCAGGACACTATTGAAATTGGCTTTTCTGGTTGAATAACATCTTTTTAAAAAAGTATATTGGAATTACAGATTTATGTATCCTACCACCAGTGGTGAAAGAAGGACTCAGATCCCTTATTTAAGTAAAAGTAGCAATACCACAGTGTAAAAATACTCTGACAACTATAAGGCGTGCATTTCAAATCTTACTTACAGTTTTTCTCAGTTGCTTTGGCACATTTCTCGAATCATCCTCAACATTTGCCAAACAACAAGAGCATTTATCTAAACAATTCGTACAAACAGCCCCACACAATGGATTACCTGCAAAAACTTGCTCAAAATCCTTAGCTTATCCCTCAAAAGTAAATATTTTTGTCAGTGAACATTTCAGTGCCATCAGAATGACAAGTGCTTGTGTCATTGTTGACAAACAAGATAGTCAAAATGCTTATTCACATTGTCAATATAACAGTGTACTCTGTAAGTATCTTCTGATGTGAACTAAGGCTAAGGTTTGGATGACAATGATTGAAAATGAACAAGGCTGCACTTTCTCTTTATGGCATATGTCAATTTCAGCAGTACAAAGTTACACAGTACTGTATGTGGGAGATTGATTGCAAGAGATTGGACAGGATTCACATTTACGCCTTTACTGTCTGTAATTTGTTGACAGACCGTGTCAATACGATACAGAAAAGAAACAGACAAGACTGTTTTACAGCACTGCATAGCACAGAGGGAAAAAAATACGAAATTAGAAATGTAAATAGGAAACACCCCTTAGAGAGAACTGTACATGCAGTCTTTCTACACCTCCTGACGTTCCTGTCTGTCAGGTCACCGTTTCTCATCCACATCACAACAGATACCTTCCCTTGCAATGCAGCACGGAAAGATTCTTTTGGAATATCTTACCGTATCCGGCCTCTGCAGGCGTCTGCTGTGACAACTGGTTCAACCATTTTGCATGTAATGACTCATGCAGTGTACTACTGTCGAGATGTTTTGCAATTTGTTCAAAAGAATGGGAAATTACTTTTATGATGTGCACAAGTGACGAGGTGATGTGGGGGTTGAACAGGTAGTTTTGAGAATTTCAATTCTGATCTGAGAAAGGTACCAAAGCGACTGAGAAAAACTGTAAGTGACAATACAAAAGTATTAGCATCACAATATACTTAAAGTACCAAAAGTAAAGTGAAAAGTGCTCATTATGCAGAATGGTCCATTTCAGAATAATGTTTATTATATCATTGGATTGTAATTATTGATGCATTAATGTGTACATCACTTTAATGATGCAGCTGCTGAAGATGGGATCAATAAAGTCTTACAGGCTAATAATACATCATCATTTATTTGTTTATTACATTTTGTATTATTAATCTGAATCTGCAAAGTAACTAATGTTGTCAGATAAATGTGGTGGAGTAAAAAGTACAATATTTCCTTCTGAGCTGTAGTGGAGTAGAAGTATAAAAAAGCAGAAAATGGAAATACTAAAGTACAACTGGACCTAAGTTGAGTACTTGAGTAAATGTACTTCGTTACTTCCACCACTGTCTACAACGTCCCAACCTATGCAAATATTCATATTTCAAACAAAATGTGCAACATGTCAAATTCAACCACCGCATGCCATTAGGCCACCACTTTAGTAAATGCTCGTGCATCTGGTTTTTAAACATCACAATCACAAGCTGACCTGCTGGCCGACTTTCACCAAAGATCAGAGTATTTTTCATGTAACCCTCCGCTGCGTCGCTGCATAGAAGCAGTAGGCTAAGAAACAGTACTACATGTGGTGTGACAATAAACCGACGTCCACTTGTTGTGCTCATAAATGCATGTCCCGGTGTCGCTCTATAACTGCAGGCTGGAGTTGGTTAAGCAGTCCCGCAGCCCTCTGCGTCACCGTGCAAGTCCGGAGTCGGGCTGCGGGGCTTCATGCTGAACTGGTCCGCACAGCACGAGCTGCCCGGAGCAGAGCTCCAGGATTCAGGATAGGAGGACTGGCTCACTGACCGCCCGTGGACATCTCGGCAAGGAACTGGGAAAAAACAAAAAGGACCAGAAAACTAACTTTTCAAATGGAAACATGGGACGTTAATTTAGTTTAACTGTTAAACTTGCTGGAATAAAAATGGACTTACATTTTCTTCAGGCCAATTACATTTTTTTCTGAGCGCACATGAGTCATGAAATCTTTACAGATGTATTTCAAAGCAGTTTCCTAAGCTGGATCACTACACTGCGTAAAAGCCCGGTGGACTTCATCACATGTACCAGGTGCAGGACAGTGGTTCTGAGAACTGATCATAAACTCACCACTGAGGAAAGTTTGCCTGCCATTGCTGCTCTCCACGCACAGCCGAGGTCTCTCTGGTGTCGACACGGAGCTCTTCAGGCTGGGAACAAAAGTGGAGCAGGTGTCCATGTCCCGGGAGACCTTGTCTTGGGTGTAAATGACGGCCGACTTAGACGGAGTACAGCCCATCTCTCCATTGGGAAAAAGATCCGGGGGGTAAACGGACAAATACTGTATCTGGTCTGTGAAGTGTCAGAGGAGGGATGGAGAGGAGCTGCGTGTTTTCATTTGAGACTCGGAGACCTCACTCCTCCCCTAAACCGGAACATGGCATTTGAAAGGATGGTCTGAGCTCCATGTTTTCCTCTGGAGGGGCTGGGATTAAGTGGTTAATTCACTGCATTAAACACATGTACATAGCCAGGGTTAAATACTTTTCATCCACACTAAAAGGAGGTTTGTATGTTGTAGGACATTTAATTCTTAAAATAATACTTAATAATTCTTAAAAAGGGGATAATTGATTTAATTCTATATTCTGTATGGGCAAATATCAGGATAATTATCACAGCATCTCTATGACAAAATTTACTTTTGTATTAAAACTTGCACTGTAAAATGATTGTTTGTTCAAATCATTCAAATATTTAGTGGTTTACTGGGACATGTTTGTAAGTATGCAAGATTTCACACTGCAACAGGTTTTATTTTAAAAGTAACTCTTTTCCATTTACACACCAGAACTATAATCTACAGTATCTCAATGAGGAATTTGTCAATAATTTTGTCAATATGACAATAGGCAGAAAATAAGGGAGTAAAAGTAGAAAATTAAGGATATTATTTTAAAAATCCCGGCCATAAAGACATGTTTTGTGGGTTTTATAATTAAACCACTTTATTCTGATTAACACAAAACACAGATATGCTGAAATATTTTACGGTAAATTCATGGTTTATTGTAGAAATTACCAATAACTGTTTCACCAAAAACTGCTTGTGTTTATCTGGCTCTTTATTCAAGGTGTAAATCCACAGGTTAAGCAACACGGAGGGTCCTGCCATAGGCAGTAATAAGTGACTATAGTCTTCTGATGTGAGGTGTGTGGCTGTGTTTGCTCTGTTCAATCAAGTGTCAGAGGGCCACATGTTCCCAGGGTCTTCAGGAGTAACCCAAGGTCCAATGCTAAAACCAAGTACTCAACCCCTTAACCAAGGCACATGTTAATTCCCCTTTTAAAGTGCATTCTTGCAAAATTAATATGATGTACAGCAGCTGCTGTATACAAAGTCACCCACACTTTTACTCATGTTCATAATGTTCACAATGGCATGTTCTACGTTTTGTCACTTACAGAAACAACCATATCTAATGCACAAGAGGGGGAATCCACAGGAAACCTTTGATGGAGGCCAGGTGCCAAAGTTCTGGTTTGATAGTCGTCCTTGGGCTTGGATATGTGTACCTATGACAACCTGTAGCTACGACAGTTCCACCTCCTGACAGGATGAGATCACGTGCTGGTGTCTGACAAGGTGTCTAACATCACATCGCTCTCATACATATCACACTCCAGGGTTAAAGAGAGTCGCAGAGGTGTCTCCAGCATCATCTTGTCCTGATTTGACAGTGGCGTTTCCAAGGACGTGATGCTGGTGTCTTCCAATCTCGGCGTGGCTAGAAGGTCACCGGGCTCGGATGTGTTCAGCATCTTCATCAGAGCTGGAGTGTTCAAGCTGCCTCGCACCTTGTCATTGATGTCTGTGCCTTAGTGGAAACAAATGACAACACATTACGGTCTGTGATACTGAGACAGACACAGAGCTGATGAGTATTTCTGTTGCCACCATAAACAACATCTCTTCCCAAAAACAATGTCCCAGTTACTCTGAATAACCCAGTAACATACTATCAAGAACTGTCATAGGGACTTATTCCTCAGCATGAAGTAGTTCCAATAAAAACTCACTCTACAGCAGTCAGTGAAACAATGATATTACAGCTGAAACCCGACTTTGAGATTTAACTCTGTAACAATCACATAATCCAATTTTTCAAGCCAGCCTTATAAAAAGCCAAGGGATAAAATCCAGAATCATTTATTAACAAAAGATAGAAACAACTCCTTTGAAACTGCAGTACAGCTGTATCCTACCTATATAGGCATCTGTGTCACCAATGTACATCTCAATACAGTGGCCAAGCATCGTCACAGAGAAAGTGTCGTCCCTTTTCAGTCCAAGTGCCTGCACATAAAGAAACCAAACCAACTTCAAGCATTTCTCACAAAAACATATTTGTTGACATAAAGACAAAAATCAATCAACCAATCACAGGTGATGCTACATACTTAACGTGACCTATGTGTTTATTATGATTATAAAAAACAAAAAACAAAGTCTCATACCACCAAAAACATCAGTGTATTTTGAAATGTGTCACAAGATGTATTTTACTTTACAATCTCTTTTTCTATTTAGTCTTTATTTTCATTTAAACTTTGTACAGCTGGTGGTGTTTCCCTGTACTTGTAAGTAGTATTTATTGGTTCTGTCTTATAGCTGATCTTGCGTTTTTTTTTTTGTTAAACGACAGTTAGCTGAACAACAAATTGACCTTCAAAGACACTCTGTTCTCCTTTAAGAGTTCTGATTTCCATGGTAACTCCTATTCTTTCTTGCACTCTCAGAAGAGGCCATCAACCCTCCTTTGTATAGTTCTTGCTGAATTCCCATTACTCGAGGTTTTTAAGTGAGTAACGAAACCCATGGAGACCCATGGAGAAGAAAAGGCACTATACCGTATGAAAGTAGTCGATAGCACTCTCAAAGTCGCCCATGAGGCTGTGCACATATCCTATGGCAGCGTAGGTGGAGGCGTGCTGAGGGATTAACACCAGCGCCTGACGGTGGTACTCCAGAGCCTGGTCGTACTTTCTACAGAAACAAACGCAATATACACAGTCCATATCAATGGTTTCAACAAAATTTCATAATGATGTTTGCAGAAATGTGACAAAATACATCTGATTTGAAAAGATTTAAACTAAATTACTAAGTTTTCCATGACTGTGTTTAGTGATGGGATGTCAACAAAAACAGCTGATATATCTTGATAAACATTGATTCAGAGCGCCCAAAGCCAGGCTCAGCCAATATCATCCATTTGCAGAGCGCCAGCAGTTTCAGCCCTGCAGTGCAATGTATGCCATCTACAGGCAAGGAACATAATAGCATCGGTTATTTTAAAAGCTGTGCCTTTTGTAGGCCACGAGTGCTACAAGGGCAGTTTCTTTATGTTGACATCTGCTGCGTGTTTGAAGTTTACCATTTTAAATTTCAATTCTGCAAAATGTAAAAACTTCACTAAATACGGCATATTTCCTGCTCAATGTGTGTCACTCCGTGGTACTGCAACACTAACTGCCTGTAGGTGGCAACATCGATGCGTCTACATCAGCTAATTGCTGCTGCCATTGCTTTGGTGAAGGTTGGTAGGTATGTGTAGGTGTAGTCTGACAATAACCAAACAGGTCTTCCTTGTGGACACCTGTCTGCTGCTAGTGACTGACTTAGTTTGTGAGTGAGGTACAAGCCAATTTCATGAAGGCAGTGTGAAAATAAATAACGTTCACGCAACACTTTTTTTTATTGCCAAAAAGACATTTAGTGCTAGAAACAGCCCCAAACTGCACCACACATTAGAGACAGCAACGTGCCTTTAAATATACTGTATTTATAACTGCAGATGTTGAAGAGATCATTGTTGTCTTGGCAAAGATAGAAAAAATACACACGCAAAAAAGACAATTTCCTAAAAGAATTATGTCCAAAGTATATAAATATTTAGTTATAATCATTTTGAAAAACGTGCAGAGAACTGTTAGAATCTGTCCGACCTGTATTAAAAATGGCAGCCAAAGGTAGCAACACAATAAACAACACACATTGTACAGTAACGATTAAGTGACTGTATGTTATGATGCTGTGTGACGATACTACAAATCATATCATTCATATCAGCACATACGCAGCTGTGTTTTCATTTGTTTACACATGAGGAATGGAAACTTAAGACCATGGATGTATCGATGACGCACCAACAACCTACGTGACACATTCACGTTCGACCCTCTTTCTACATAAAAAATATTCACACCTTTCAAAACAACCACTTGTGTGGCACACATTTTGCAAGCCCCTTATATCTATTGAGTGGTGGCTATGCATAATTCATTAAAGCGTCTTTTCATGAATTCTCAATGAGGGCCCTGCCTATGCCGAATGATTGGAACAGAACAAGTGAGCACGTCTCTGAAAATAGTTTGTAGCAGGCGAAAGAAAAAAAGATAAGGAGAGGAATGAACAAATTAGGAGAGAGTGCACTCCAACCAATCTCCTTTAATCATCCACTCAAGATAAATTTAGAATCCCATACTAGTACTACATGTGCTCAAAAGACTCAACTCAAAAACGACCATGAAATCCACGATGCCATTTAGAAAAAAAGGGAGAGCAGCAAGTGCAAGCCACTCTGCTACTGGGAATACTCAGGACCATTCATTCAATAGAGAACTGCAGGGGAAAATCGGCTCCATACTTACTTCAATTTCCGACACACGTGACCCAAGTTGTTCAACAGAGGCTCCCACTTGTCCACAGTGACCTTAAATTTCAAGTAAAATAGCAAAAAGCATACATTAAGTAACTCTTAAAGAAAACTGTCCATGTTATCAAGATGTTCATCATTCACACATTCTACTTTTTCACTTAAATACATCAGCTGTTACCTCATTCCCGATGGCTTTGATCTTCTCCATGGCATCAAGAAACAACCTCTCTGCTGTCTTCCAGCTGAAACGGTAGATGTGAAAAACATTCTTACAGCACATATGAATTTTGACATTTTCACATCAGGTGCATTATAAGTTACTTGCATTGTGTATATACATGTTTTCCTAGCTTTAAAAAGGGTCAGTACCCAGATTACAGGAAAAAACTCA
>NTHP01000186.1:298309-350939 GCA_003416845.1 Oplegnathus fasciatus
AATTTTCATGGGGACTATCACAGGAGCAGAAAGTAGTTCCAATGACAGTTCACAACTACTGTTATTATCTACATTTGTCAAAACCTAAAACTAGCTACATGGCTAGATACCACTAGATGAGAAAATATATCTTTTTGTAATCTGAGTGATACCACGAGTCAAGTACATCGCAGTCATTTCATGTGAATATTTCAGCCAACCATGAGACTTCAAGACAAAAATGAACAGCAGCAGACAGGGCTGCATTAACAGAAACTATTTAACCCCACATGGCCGCTCCTCACTTTCTCAAGGAAGTTGTTGCTTAGTCAGTGATTTGGACAGTACATGCAGTTCATATTTTAAAATAGACTTCTTAGTCCGTTAAAACCAGCTTTTACAAATACCCCCACAGAGTGCCAACATCCGTTTGTGCTGCCAATAACATTTATGCTACCTTTTTCAAACTCGAGGGCTAAGTATTATTATGTGTGTTTGTGGCTGCATGACTCACTCTCCATTTTGAAAGGCAACCACCGCCACCTCGTGTATGACAAATGGGTCCTCTGGAGCGATACTAAGAGCCTGGCTGAAGAAACGTTCCGCCAGCTTGGAGTTGTTGGTCAGACCGTACTCCAGGCCGATGTAGAGCATGGGTAAGTGACACCTGGATGAGAGAGTGCAGGAGACAGGCTGACAAGACAGTCACATAAACCCTTACCTAGTGCAGGTAAAAAGACACCCATTTATAAAAGCATATATGAGAATTTCAGGACGTTGTCAGTCATGCACCTACCCTTTCATCAGCTGGGCAGCAGTGAAGTAGGCAGCCATGGCTTGGTCATGCTCACTCTCCACTGCAAATGAATGGCCATAGGCAATCCATGCAGGACCATATGTCCTCTCCAGCGTGGTGGCTTTGCTACAGGATGTAAAGAATACCCAACCTGTATAACTGAACCTATATATAAACAGCCTGTAATGTGGCCTCAAACAGGATGTACTTCCTTTTGAGTGTGCAAATACATACCTAAGGTATCGCCGAGCATGTTCGTTTTTATGGCCAACCATGAGATAGTAGCACCCAACAGCAAACCAGGATACCTGGTAAAAAGTTTTTATTTGGTTATCAAATACTGGAAATTATGTCAACAAGGAAATAGATGTATAGTGATATAGTTACAACACTTACTGGGTTGTTGGGATACAAGTCTACCAGCTTGTGTGAGAGGTAAAACAACTCTGCAGAGAAAAACACAAATAAAAGCTTGAAAGGGAGTAAAATTAACGAATAAGCCATTATACTGATGGGTAGTCGGTATAATGGTAATCAAGAAGTAAACCAAGTAATCAAACTAAACATTCTCTATGTGTGCATAAGTGGTTGATATATATTTTACCATTTGCTTTTCCAAGCTCCACCAGAGTTCCTATGTGGACTGGTAAACAGTTGGCATGGAAGGGGTCTTTGACCATCACCCTGAAATACAAAAACAGAGCTGCATTAAATGGTCCTGCGTTTTTTACTGATATTCTACTGCAGAAACTTAACTTCATTTTTTCAATCACTCCAATTTAAAACCTGTGTAACCGCAGTGAGTGGTATTGTGCTCTCAAAGGTGCATTATTTACTACCTTTTTTAGTTTGACTGTTACGCTACAATGACCCAGACGTGCATTAGACCAAATCATGCGGTCGTCACGGTTGAGGTAAGGTATGACTTTTAGGCAAAGCAGTACAGTCAAGCAAGCTACACACTGTGTACACAGCCGAGAATTATCCTTGTTGTGTGATGTTACAGTATATGATGTTGGTATGATGGATGTAAGCCTCACATTTCCAGAGCGGCTCCTTGTGAATCTCTACATTATTTGCAGAATGATGTGACCAATTCAACACGCAAAACTTAACAACAAAAAGTGGGAAGAAACCTGCAGGGACCTACATTGATGTGAGTTTGTAGCACATCTTGAAATCACAGTTATAATAATGCCTCTCAGCAAGAGACACCACTACATCCAAGTTGTCCTGAAGACCATTGACCATCTCTGGCACCACCAAATCACTGGGCTTGTTATACTGCAGTGGGAAGGGGAAGGAGAAGGAGAGTGTGTGTGTGTGTGTGTGCGCGTGTGTTTGTGTAAAAGGTGGGTGCAGGGTTTAAATGTGAGTAGGTGGGAAAGGAGGTTAAGCAAAGTCATGAAAAAGGCAGAGAAAGGAGACAGATGAAGAGGAGTTAAGACAAAAACAGGACAGAATATCCATAATAGGCATTTGCATTTCAATTAATATTATCCGTATACAAATGAACCCTGAAGCTAGGCAACACTGGAGAGCACCATTTGGTTGTTAGATCTCTATGAGCCCAAAGTAAAGGATAAGGCAGGACAGTTTATCTGGGATTGACAAAATAAACTGCAGTGCCCATGTTCATTGTAATGAGGCAACATGTCATCCTGAGCAACAAAGTGGCTAAATTATATGCTTTTAATAATTTTATTTTGGACAACACTGGAACAACACTGTGTGTTTATGGCACAGAGAAATAAGCTGTATCGGGCTTTAACTATAAAAAACGGATCAATTCATTGTTGGTTTTGGTCTTTTCATGGGAGTAGTTGACAATAAGAAAAATATAGAATATCTCAAGCCTTATCTTTAATTAATCAATTAATTAATGAGCAACAGTGATATAAAATCATTTTCAAAACTGAATGCAGAGCCCCCTACCTTCTTTAACTTGTTCTCAAATAGGAAGTGTAACAACTCCTCCTCTTCCTCAGTGCACTGTTGACCCAGAGGAAGTGAGTCAAGGAAGTCTTTCTCTATTGAGAAATGAACAACACGTTTCACACACACTGCCATCCAACAAGTTATTGAAATGATAATAAATGGCACATATCTGTAGAAAATTAAAAGATCAGTGCACATCATTGCCACAGATCAGCCTCACCTTCCTGCGCCGTCAACATGTGGTGGGACGTTAAAAGGTCAAAGGCTTCAAAGCAGTAGACATCCAGTTTCAAGGCCTCTTTGTAGCTGGAGGTGGCCAGTGGTCTGTTGTCCATGGCATCATAGATCTTGCCCCGCAGGAGGCAGATGGAGCTGCTGACCTGAATATTTCAGAGAGGGAAGAGGAAGAACAGAAAGAGGGCAGAGGTCAGTCTCCAGTAAATGTCCATAATATTATCAATAACTTTATATATTGTTATAGCTCAGTCCACAACATTAACAAGACTGGACCTAAGCAGCAATTTAAAACAACTCTCATATCCTGACATGGAGGACAATTTAGATCAACATTATACTGCTGCACTCAACTGTTATTACAATGGTTATTACTTTATATATATGTCTAGAGCAAGACTCAAGTTTTCAACCACGGAACACAATCTATTTTACTATCCTAGCCAGTAGTGCAGGGATAATTTTGAGCAGGTGAACTCCATCATATAAAAGTCAGTGCAGATTATCAAATCCGTTGTGTAGTATTTTAACATTGTCATTAAATCTGATATTGAAATAAAAGCAATTATCCCATAAGTGACTGTTGTGGGTGAAAATAATATCCAATTGTTAGTTCAAATCATGGAGTTTTTCAAAAAGTTTCCTGTGTGAAAAATCTGTTTTTAAATTGCTACCTAGCTAGCATTAATGTTGTTCATTTTTTTTTAAAACAAAAGACAGAAAGAAAAATTCCTGATGTTGGTTTCTAAAATTGTGAAAATAAAGAATTTATAGGGACTGCATTTGAGGATTCAGATAACCATATATATTCTCTACAATATAATCCAAATTAAGGTTAGAAATTGTGTATGTATATCATTTCTGCAAACAGGGTAAATAAAACTGTACAAGTGTAGTGTTTGTGGAAACTGCAACTGCACATGGCTGAGAAGTCAGGACACTAATACATTGTTACAGTACAGCTACATATTTGCAGTAACGATTATAAAAAAAAAAGTGGTCATGTGGATGGTTTTGGGCAGTCAATGTTCCCTCTAAAGCAACATTACAGAACAATGCTGAGTAATAAGATTAACTAGATCATGCAACGTTAATAAATACGACAAAATATATAATCTAATTAGAGCGCAATATATTCCAGTATTTCAGTGGCAGCTCAGACTTACAGAGGCAGGGGACATATCCCAATCCTTAGTCGACTCTGGTGTCCCGTTGTCCTCTTTCCCACTCCTGTCCAGCAGCTTCTTACTAGCTGGCTCCTCTGCATCCAGGATATCCAAGGCCTGCTGGAACTCTTTGGCAGCATACTAGGCAAAAATAGTCAGAAACAAATACTGTAAACCTGAGCAATATCTGGCAAGTTTATCTAGATTATATCCTGCAATTTATAAACATGTAAAAGAGGGTTTACAACTGGTACAATATGTATTTTAGTTACTTACATGGCACCTAGCAGCAAGATACTGACAAGCTCCGTACAGCTGTGTGGGAGAAGACAAGTGTTGTTTCAGACTGGGAACTGAGATAAAGGAGATTATGCTACTGGTATTGCTGTGGTTTCATTTTCTGTTTCATTAAACACATCAAATCCTTCACATATAGATTTGTGTTATACATACAAACTGTACCACTCACTTCCCAGCACATACTGACAAATCACACATTAATTCCCTCAATTACCTTGTCAAGTTTTCGTGAACGGAGGGCATGGGAGGCTCTGTGGTACTGTGAGGTCAAGTAAAGGCACTGAGCTAGCCAGTAGATATCCTGGGGATCCTCTGGATGCCAAACAAACAGGTAGGGTGATCAATTTCTGACGTTTAACAGTCATCACTGACAGGCTACACATTAACATCGCAGCTGTTGTCACGCTACTGTGTTATCCGCCACTAATATAAGGTTTATTTTCAGCTGTGATGGTACGTAACAACGACAAACAGGAGCAAAACACGAATGCTCTCTATGTAAAACATTAGTCCTATTAACATTAGCTTTGTAACTTAAGGTGACAGATTGGTAGCTTGAGCACGCTATCAAGCTGGCTAGTCATAAACAGCACTCACCGTGAGAAAGGGATGCTATCTTGTCGGCCCAAAATAGAGCACTTTGATACTGTTGCTGTAAACACACACACAAAGAAAGGACAAGAGTGACTCAAATGTGTATTTTTAGTTGTGGGTGGGTGGCTGCCTGGCCGGGTGATAGCTTAAAGTTAGCCAAGCGGGCAAACTATGAAGGTTTGTTACCATTGACGCCAGGTTTGCTCTCAAGCTAGCATTAGCTAGCAGCACAGAAACTCAAGGAAATCATTACTCTTACCTGGTCAATGTACTGCCGTACTCGCTTTCGAAGTCTGTCGAGATTCATTTTGATTTTTTTTTTTTTTAGAATTGTCGCTCTGACTATCAAAAGTGTGTCATTCTGAGAGACAGACAAAACAGTGTACCAAACTGTGCACAAAACAGTGCGTGCTAGCTCGCTAGCGGCGTAAAATCAAATCCGCGGCTTCTTTCTGCACCGAGTGTTCTGCAAAATTGCGCCGTAAGGAAACTCGTGCCGGATAGACAGTTCCACATTGTCTGTTTCACTTTTCGCTGTGTGTCTAGCTGTAAAATAATTTCATAAATATAAAAACAACACATACATTTATTTGATTCATTTATTCATTACATCATCCACAAAAGTATTGTGTTCATGAATTTATCTCGGGACTAGGGCTGCAACTAATGATTATTTTCATTATCAATTAATCTGTTAAGTTGTTGTTTGGTCCATAAAATGTTAGAAAATGGTGAAAAATGTTTATCACTGTTTCCCAAAGCGACGTCCTCAAATGTCTTGTTTTGTCCACAACCCAAAGATATTCAGTTTACTGTCAAAGAGGACTAAAGAAACAAGAAAATATTCACATTTGAGAAGCCGAAATCAGAGAATTTGGATACTTTTTCTTAAAAAATGCCTCAAAACGATTAATTGATTATCAAAATAGTTGGCAATTAATTTAATAGTTGACAACTAATTGATTAATCACTAATCGTTGCAGCTCTACTCAGCACATAGCCTATACAAAATACTAGTACTGCTCTATTTTATACTAATCCAGTACCAGAGATCATACAAGTGCCATGCAGTATTTAGGTCCAGTTTCTCTGGAGCTAAGATGGTCAAAACTACTTATAGTGGCACTAACATAGTTAGATGTGTCTTTAGTGTGCACAAAAACATGACTTTGGCAAAAGAACAAGGTATTTTATCCCTCTGCAGGACTTGTAGTCTCCTGCTCAAGTGTTTTAGGTGTGTGTCCATCAGGAGAGGAAGAGGTTTCAGCAGTGTGAGGGGGTTTATCTGCTGTAATTTGAATGGTGTTAGAAGAACCAGGATTCCCAGGTGTATCTAGTGGGATGGATTTCTCAGGTACAGGTTCAGGAGCAGGGTACGTCGCTATGTTCTGCTGTATCTCTGTTCCTGTACCGTCTTTCTTGCTGGTTTCTGTCTTCTTTTCATTTTCCTCAGACTCTGCTTTGCCGTTGGCCTTGTTGCTTGCAGGGCTGTGTGTGGTTTCATCAGCGCTGATCTTTTCTTCTTTATGACAATCACTGTGCTTGTTGATGGGCTGTTCTTGTCCCTGGTATTGACACATAAAATGAAATGGTACACAATAAAGACGATATGATACCGTTTAGGAGGTCATTCTGACATTACAGCACATACAGTGCAGATGTTACAGATTGTACTTCATAAATGAACCACAGCAGTAATGTTACTTTATCTAAAAGAGAAGAAAACAATGTAACCTTTTGCTGATTTGATCTTCCTCGTGGGTAACGTGCAATGCTGTCCATCACCTTGAGAGTTTTGAGCCAGTCCTCATGCCAGCTCCTCACATTATAGTGAGGCCTGCACTGGCTCAGTCGGAACAGGATCATTTGATTCTCCTTGGTAATACGGAGCAACTCCAGCTGTCGCTTCTCCTTGCCAAGGCTACAATAAAGACAGGCTTTACAACTGGGTTTTTAGTTTCAAGGGCCACCTTATTTCTTGGCAATACAACTTGTTGCTGGGCTTAAATATATACTTTTACACTGATAGTTCTGCCACAACCTCAACTAACCTTTTTCTGTGGTAATAATTCCTGTCGTCAACTCCTCCAGTTGTCCTCATGATGTGTGATATTTTCTCCATAAGCATATTGTTTTCCCTCTGAATCTTCATTGTCCACTCCTCTTCAAGCTTAATGCAATGACATATGATTAGAAATATTAACACAGTATTTACACTACAGCTACTTTTCCTAAGACACTTGAAATAAACATTTTCTAATCTTTACAAAATTTGGATTCTTGCACTGGATGGTTTCAGCACTGAAACATCTGCTGCCACCCTATGGACATGATGCGAGTTGAGAACATGAGAGATAAAACAGCAACCTTTTGTTTCTTCAGCTTGAGAGCCAGGTGACCGTAGGTCTTTGGTGGAGTCGTGTTTATTGTTGGTTTAGCTGACTTCACCTTGGGAGGAAAAAAACAAAACATACAGCTTTGTATAAGCCACTGAATGGTGACATAATTCCAACACACACGAACTGGTTGAAAAAAATGGTTAATTTTTTTGGTTTGTGACCTGAATAAAAGCTAGAGGTGTCTGCCAAAACATTCAAAATACGGGATTAAACAGTAATAGCAAGTTATTAAGTTACTTCACAAAACAAAGTATATGTTTCTTCTAACCTTTCCCCTGTGTAAGTCATATGAAGCCTTGTCCCATTTCTGCTGCAGATATTTGTTTCCGGTGGGAAGCAGGGTTTGATATGCCAGATGCGGCATCATGGTCCTGTCAAGACAACAGATTAAACAAAGTTGCAACACCACAAGCCCCCTACTCCCGCCAGAAAGAGAAACACATTTTAATGATGTATAATTTTGCATTAATGCAGAATTAATCACATAAAAGTGAACAGTGTTCTGTGAACATGTTGCCTAATCCAGCCCCTCAGGCCTCTCTGACTCACCTCACAGTCTGTTGCTGCCCTGTTGTCTCAATATCAAAACTCTTAATCGGCCCATACGAGTGTGTTCATGCTCTAAAGCATCCAGGTTGACTGGTGCTCAGAGACTGCAGTCTGTTTTCTGCCAGTCATACATGGTTGCCATGACAGCAGCTGGAGTGAGCGGGGATGAATGAATGGTTTCAAACGATGTGCTTGTTTAGCAAGTTCCACACAGAGAAACGCATACAGGCATAGAGATAGGCTAATTAGCGGGGAGACTGTGGGGAGAGTGACTGTAAAATGAGCTGCTGTGTGAAGACACCGTTTCACACAGTTCAAAGCTGAAAATGAACTGGAATACAAACTGAGTTCTCAAAATGTGTTCACGCTATTTTAAACTGTTCATGCCTGCAAAGTGAATAAAAAAAGTGAGACTAATTTTCTGAACACGGATTAGACTTTATGTTAAAGTACAATGGATCTGTTCAACATGCTGATCATGAAAGGATTAAATGCAGGATTATTATATTTTATGAAAAAAAAACTTCACAGGTTTGACTCATTGAGGTCAAGGGCATGTTGGCTACTGTATTTCCCTTCTCGCTGCATGCAGACAATTACAGCCTTGGTAACAGTTACTTGGAAACTTACGTCAGAGCAACTTGAACTAACACACTCAGTGCAAACACAGTTTATACAGAGGACACCCACAGAAAATCTGCTGTCATAAACCACACTGTAGATTGATGCCTGATCACGAAAAGACACAGAAAATTCAGTTTATTTAAAGTTATAAAACTACATTCAACTGAATTTAATACATACACCACATAGCACTGTATATGATGCTGTGGTATCATATTAAATTATGTTACCATGTAAAGCACCCTATATATGTTTGGGATACTACAATACAATGGAGCACATCATCAAAGATTTGTTGAATGAATCCCATTGAGGCAATATGACTTCATGAATGAATATCTATATTACAACACCTCCCCCTACTGACTAGAGCTGGCTATGACGATTTTTGGTGCAACTGAAATCACAACTGTTAATAATTCAAATCCCACGCCAGAATGAACAACCAAAGCACTCATGAAACTGTAATAGATTAAAGTGTAATAGATCATTATGTCATCCTTCTGCATGCACCATGATAAACATTGCATTACATGAAAGATCCAGTGTACTCTTTAGGACTGGTAAAATGAATTCAATATTAATACACAATACCTGTGCAGCCAGCCATCAACACACAGGCAACATGTTAGCAAATAATTGCAAGTATAATTTCACAAGTATATTACAGAATAATACAGATGTGTATAACTGTAGGGGTTGTTGTAAAGCTGCCATGGCAAAGGGTGATTCTTCATGTCTGACATCTCCCCACAGATGCCCTTACAAGCCAATTAATCACCACCCCCCCAGCACAGTCACATCTCAGTGCATAGGAAGAGCCCTCATGAATGAATTATAGGCAATAAAACGTCCAATTTGTTACTTTGTTGTATAAGAGGAGACGTGGCAGTGGGACAGATGGCAGATACCAGGGTGATATAATAGGGACTGGGAGTTAGGTGTCTCTCAATCTCCTTTTTTCTGTTGTATTTCAAAAAATAAAACTTCCTTGTCAATGTATGTCTCAAATGGAGAAAATCATATTTACTGTGCTTGCAAAATCGATGCAGTGATTTTATATGCTTCTGTGTTTCGTAATAAGGAGGAATCGGAAGGATATTCTGTAAACTCTGTGTACAGTGCCTATAAAGACTACTGACTTTGCACGTTTACTTATTTTTCCACAGCGAACCACAGTGGATGTGTTGTTATTGGGATTTGTTTGGCACTGATCAACAGAAATAAATCTTTCATCTTAAACGTGAATATAAATCTCTACGAGGTGAGCCGAATTAATTACAAATATAAAAACACAAAATAATTGACTGCATAAGTATTCACCCCCTTTCAAGTCAATATTAAGTGGAGGCAGCTCTGGCAGCAGGTACAGCCTCAAGTCTGTGTCGATAGATCTGCAATCCACTTTGCACATCTGGACACTGCAGATTTCACCAATTCTTTGTGAAACTGTTCCAAGTTCTGTCGAGTTGCATGGGTATACTGTGAGTGAACAGCATTTTTTTACCAAGAGATTACCAAACAATAGATTTTAATATGATCAAAAAGTTACAAATAGAACCTTCTGCCACATTCAGAGTCTCCCACGTGCATTCTGGCAAACACACATCCATTAGCTATACATGCTTAAATTTGCAGGGTGCTGGAGCCTATCCCAGCACACACTGGGAAAGAGGTGGGGTGCAACCATTCACACAAACATTTTACAGCTTTGGGAGATATAGAGTCTCTACTGTAGTTCAGCTAACCCGCACGCCTTGGTCTGTAGAAAAAGTTATTTTATGTTTTATATCTGTAGATTTAGGCCAATTTGTCGAGACTTGTTTTCCTTTCATTAAAATTTTGTTTTCTGTTAATCCCCCGAAAATGTAAAATACTTTTTATAGGCTCTGTAAGTGTCATCATCAATTAAGAGGGGAGATAATGATGTATTTAAGATAATGAAGCTTGTTTTCATGTTCTGCTCAGAATGGCAGGGGATGCTACCCGTTCCAGGGAAGTCTCACTGGTGGATCTTCCATTGCACCGCTGTGGGAATAAGTGCCAAGAAAGGCGGTCTCTTTGGGACGGGGAAGTACAGGAGGACCTGATACACATATGAACATAACAGAAACTCACTTCTTAATCTTAAAGCCAAGATGCACATATGTAATAAAAATTACGCATGTAAAAACTATTGCTATTGCAAAGTTTAAAAGAAAGGTAATTTTGTTACATTATCCGTATGCTATCTAACATCTCTGGTGTATTTTTGTCTCATTTGCTTAATAAAATCCCCACTTTGTCAGTGTAAGACTCGACTCTGACACCTTGGATTATCCAACTCCATCACCATTCCTATTTGATTATGTTATGCATGGTAGTTCAGGTATATGGCTACTTGTAAGTACAAGAAATAGTATAGTACTTTGCTTTGATGAGCAATCCAATTCAGTAGTTTAAGGAAATTACAAGTCGTGTTTACACGTGTTTATCACCCTATGGCCACCGAACAGAAGCACTCCCCTGTCTCTGCTGATTGAGACAAATACCACAAGTTCCCTCAGAGCTCATATTTTCTGGTCTATGCCTGTGGCCAGAACCATGGTGAGACCAGCAGGAGGAGTTTGTGCATTTCCCCAAGGTCAGGATCAATTTTTTTTATTTTTTTTTTATCTGTGTGATGGAAAGTGACTACGGTAACAGGTCCCATGAGATCCTGTTTAGAGGTGGCTGCATCACACTGGCTCTAAGCCTGCTTGTTGGGATTACTGAGCAGACACCCGCAATCAAGGAATTCTGTTAGTAAAAAGAAGACTTTCGTTAATTTGTCTAGCACAGTCCTTCTAAGGTCACACCAGATATATGGCAGAATATGGTTTTGTTGGAACAATTAAATCTTCATTTTCTCTGTGTATTTATGCAGTTGGCTGGCTCAATTGGAACACTTTATTCATACCTTTCAGATCAACAAGGTTCAAAAGTGATGCGTTGTGAATGGACCAGGAAGCTTTTGCCAACAGAAGGACTCTCTTCTACCCTTAAAAGCTCTCTCCTCCACACTCAGTGATCATCTATCAGATTGGTGTTGATGAAGCATTACAAACACGGTCTTGACCTTTTTAAAAATAGAAACAGACATTAGAGACATCTCTAGGCACACTACTAACTTCTTTTGGATGTGACCCTGTTCTGCTATTATCTCGTATGATCGAGGACGCTGCACATAATCTATAGTCATATCAGAAAATGTAGAAAACACATGTGGGAGTGTTATCAGCCCCTCTTTTTCCCCTAACCTGCTCCTTTCTCTGTAGAAAAACCTAAACCAAACTTATACAGTTCCCCTGGTTAACAGTGACAAAAAACCTTAACTCTAACAAAATCTGAAAACCCTTCACACTTGATTTATAGAAAGTAGTTTTAAAGTCAACACAATTTTCAGCTAATGGATGGTAGAATAGGTAACGACTCTGAGGCACTATACTCTCAGCCCTGCTGCTCCATTAATGTTGCCGAGCTACAGAGGAATGGATGCTTTGACTCGGAAATAGGCTTTATCCCTCTAAAAGTGGCTCTTTTGATGACAGTTTGGCGCACACATGCTGCACTTCCTCCTGAATGCAGGAAGTTTGCCCCATTTTAATACTCAAACCCATACAGGCCTATATCCCAGATAGATTTGTGCTATGAAAGGGTATAAATAATGAAAGATGCAGTCTTTACAAGTTAAAAAAGACCCACAGTGCTGTTACATAACAGTAGAATGAGTTATGAGGATAACAAATTAGGCGGAGTGAGGCCGAGTACAGTAACATCCTGGACTAATCGACTGCAGTAAGCTAACACAAACGCAGATTTATGCTCAGATTTGTTCTCTTAAATGTAACCTCAGTTTTGTTCACAACTATAAATGTTCTCCCGTTTCCCTTGGCAACTCCACCTCTTGTGAACATCTCAGCTTCTTGGTTATTGCCAAGGCCGCTCATTCTTGTGCTGTATGTTGGTTTAAAACCTGAACAAAATAAACAATTTCTCTCAATTAACACACGTATCTGACAGGACAATTCTTATTGTTTTGTTGTTTAGTAGTGAGCTCATGTTGTTTTGTGTGTGTGTTTTACCCACTCGTTGTTCTTCTCAAGATTTTCTACAAGATACCGAATCTTTCAATTTTGTTCAGTGTGATGGTGATTTATGCCTGAAGGTTTTTTAACCTGTGTACTACAAATGACTTGGACATAGAAGGTATCTGTGTATGGGACCATACCATACATCCATTTTTTAAAGAATATAGCATGGTCCACTACACGGATACCCTTGATGTCTAAGCCAAAGATGTGTATTAGCCTCCAGTTGTGCAACTTTGGAGCCAATGGTTCTGTATATACACAATGTAGAATATATTACATATTTTTTCCTGATGACTGGCCTACAGTTTCCAAAGCATACCATCATGTAGACCATATAGGCTTTTGAATGTGTGAAAATGAACTTCAGAGACTTAAAACTGTCATATACTGTCAGTTGTATGTTAATGCAGTTCAAAGTGTGAACTGATTTGGAAAGTCTACTGCTGACTTATGTCAGAAATCTGAAATACGAGAGTTGGCTGCTGGACAGCGCTGCATTCAAGAGCTACATAATGAATGCTGTCATGGAAAGGATAATTAGAATTTAACAAGTCCGCCATGGCATTTCATTCAACAACAACAAAAGCCCCATAAACTAATTTGTGACTAAGAGGAATACACCTACTACTGTGTGTGTAATACAGGGATTGTTGGGCCATGGCTTCACCTTCAGGCAGCATAATAAGAAAATGCATTTAGAATATCATTACCCATCTACATATACTACTGACTATTGCAAAATGTACAAAATGAAGCAGTTCAGATAATAACAGAGTTAAAAATAAGCCTGCTATGGCATTATGTGAACTGCTAAATCTCTGTTTATAAAGCATGTCAAAGTGAGCCAAGTTAATTATTTCCACACTCCCAGAACCTGGCTGGTCAAGTAGTGCAAAAGAGTGCACCCTGCAGCATGGAGTAAAGTAGTTCATGAGGAAACATCCACCTCGTGCCTGACACTCAAAATAACCAGATGGTATTACATTTATTGTCCACCTACTTGTTGTATTTTATTCTGGTACAAGTAGTACAAGATAATGTTTTATCCTCACTGTTTCAGTGACTTGTACTATCTGTACTATCTGTACAAGATGTACAGGATAAAGATAGTGTATAGAGCAGAACAGAATGGTTCACTACATGGCAGATCAGTGGCTAAAGAGGGAGTGAAATAGCTGAAATATTGATTATCTTATTGGCACTGCAGGAACCGATCAATCCCATGACCGCACATGGCTGTACATTCGGGTAAACTCCGGCTTCATGAGCTTGACTATGTAGTTGCACTGTTACAGCCATATAGAGTAGTGCAATGCATCTCACTGCCATTAAACAAACACATTACATAGAAAACTTGGACAATCAATTCAAAAATTAAGCTGTTAAAAATCACAGAAGGCTTAAACTAAACTGTAAAGCAGTAGAAGAGAGCTCAGAGAGGCTAAAAATGGAAAGTGTTTTCATGATAAGGAAGCGAATATGTTGATTATGACAATTCTCACTGGACAGGAAACTCCCAGAGAGATGATTATAAAAGGGCGTGATTTGAGAGTGGGCTTTATTTTAGGCCTTGCGCATCATTAAGACGTGAGTGTGTGCGTATGTGTCACTTCTGGGTAAAGCTGAGATGAGGGCATGGGGGAGAAAGGACAGAGGAAGGGCTGTGCTAGCGCCGAACGATGCTTGGCATGAGAGTGACCGCTGTAGCATTCATTACTACTTGTTCACCGCTCCATTTGACTGCAGGCCCTTCCTCATGCTTTGGGTGACTACTCAGTGAAGGCACTTCTTGCCTCACCCCAAAGCAAAACTGAGAACATCTATGTTCATCTATCTTTCAACCACACGCCTTTGTGACAGATGTCTCCAAATATAGACAATGCTGTAAGACTACGTTGAAACCATGGATGATTTTAGACCCTTTTTTGGTTTTTAAATTGATTTGTCAGAGGAACAGAAAATGTCAGTCTGAAGTTGAACACCAACAGATTCCTTAAACACCTGAAATCAATGCAAAGTTGATTTCATCCCCAATATTTCTGAAAACGGGGTTTATCGAACATCTATGAAATTGGCTCTGAAGTTTGGTGGGAAGAGAGTATGAGGCCTTAAATTAATACAGCACAAAACATTTCTGGTGGAAAAGGGGAGAGTCTTAATGGGCAACCAGTTTATGATGATATCACTATGTAATAGAAGATTTATTCATTCATCTTGGGACGGTAGAAGTTAAGTTTACGTTTTTATAAAGCCTCAATACTATATGAGTCCATTAAATACTGAAAGTCATATGTTTCCTTTCTTTGAAAGTCGTTGTCAAGTTGTTTTTTTGTCTTGCATACTTTTAAAAGACTGTTTTTATACTGTCCTACTTTGTTAAATTGTATACCATGAAACTGGCATGGAAGACAAATGAAAGGTGAAATTATATTGTATAAGATGCAGGCCTCGGATCATCATTATGTGGCCGTGACACTGTGCTGTATATCCTGGTGGACAGAATTAGACTGCATAACTACCACTCTATATTCACCGAATGTGGGCTGGCTTGCTATACAGTGGAGGGTGCCTGAATCCTCACTGGGCCAATGTCACTGCCCTTATCTCTCTGCAATTATGAATATTGTTGGTCACAATGGATTTTAAAGAGGAGTTGGTTATTATGTGTGTGGGATTCCTCAATTTATGCTATTGGTCTTTTGCCCTATTAGTCACAATGTGGGTGCACTGGAGAGGTTTTAGAGCCGATGTCTAAACATCATATATGGTGTTGCATTTTAGCCGAGTACCAGTGAGCAGTAACTGACAGTGAATCAAAGCTGGGTGTTAATATGTGTTAAACTGCCCAGAAGTCCCATATTCTGTATTTCATGTGCCGTATGGATATGAGGTACTCTACCCATTCTGATAAAACTGATATCTGTAAATTAGTGTTATCCAGGAAGCTGCCTAAAATAGTTTAGTCTAGTAGTTTGAGCCCAGTGAAGGAGGGCAAGAAGCTGAGTGGGAAGCTAGCTACAATTTGTTTACAATAAGAGTTATGTGTGTGTGTGTGTGTGTGTGTGTGTTTGAATGAAGTCTTTGGTCATGACTTGGTTCCCAGCAGCTGTTCATTTGCTAGCGAACACTTGTTCTAAGCAGTGCCAAACAAAGCTCACTCTCCTTCTCTGATTGGTAGACATCTTGGCTGTGGGCATGCTGGGTGAAGGGGAGCGGATGGTTTTAACACTGTTACTGAACATGGATATGCATGTGGTCCCAGTCTTGAAATCCCTGAAATCACTGACCATGACTTGGACCAACACACGTTTCTAAAATAAAGTACACGTCGATTACGAAACGTAATGCTTTTTACATGAATCACAGAATGAGGTCACTTTGGCCACATTAAATAGTTGAAATATCATTTTACTAAGCAGCTATTATTTACACAGCAATACATTGCCTTATTTGATGTCCATGCACTGTTTGTCATACTCCTATAATAACAACACATCTATCAAATCTATAGCAGAAATATCTTCGCTGTCATAGTGATCCCCAGTATTGTCCAACATTATAGTATGTAAACTACTTCGACTATACTGTGTGTGTGCAGATTGTTATCAAATACCTCTCTAAATATTCTTGTTTTTCACATTAGATAATATAATATAAATCCCTCCATATATACCGATCTCCAAATGGTAACGTTCAATTTTGCGATTCATGCAGTCTTCACACTCCCCCATGTGTGAGCCATTTAAATGTGTACATTAAAACCACAGAGAGCATGAGTAAAACTGGAAGCAGTCCATTTATCTCTGTGCATCTTAAATCAAGTTATTTTTCCCCATCAGGAGAAAACAGGCTGTTAAAAACTCACGAGGGAGCCACTTCCTGCCGGCCGCAGCCTGGGCAATCAAAAAGAAGTATTCTAATGATCCCTGACAAAATTGTCAGACGATATCCTCCAGGGTGCGATGATACTTTACATTACAGTAGACAGATCGATAGGGAGGATGACATGAGAGGCCTCTGCAGAGGGAGAGAGCTGGAGAGCCTGCAGTGCACTGCTCCGACTTGTGCTGATTCCACAATGAGTCCATTTGACCTCACAGGACACATGTGGATGTAATTCTACAGTACACACTATTAAATTGCTTAAATAGCTTAAATAACTCCATTCACCCCTCGTCTGAGGCAGTGTACTGGATATATATGTGTGGGTGTTCTGTGGCTTTGTGTGTGTGCGCCTGATGAGTGTGCATGCTCAGTAAGTGTGTTAGCAGGTACACGGCGTGCGCAAACTCTATCAGTAATTGAAAAATTGACTACTCTTAAAATCAATAAGAAATTCTTTACAGTTGGCCTTTAAACAGTGACACGGCAAAATTACAATGCCATGTAAAGAAAGTCAATCAGGAAACATTTTGTTTCAAAGTGGCCCACATCCCTGAGGAACCAGTTATCACAGACAACTGACAAGACCTGGGCGCCACAAAACTAGGTCATTAAAGTGGATTAATGCTGTAATTCAGAGATGAACACACAACACAACCCCACTAATGAACCCCTCCAGTCTCTCATCAAGCTTCCTGTGCTGTGGTTAATATTGTTTACACAAACCTCGGCTTTTGCTCACTCGACGTTACATCGGATAAAAGAAGCGTCTGATAATAACTCTTCCACGCAGAGCTCAACTGTAATTTATAAACTTGTCCCATGAAAGGACATGATTATGAAAAATAGATTATCTCCAGAGGCTGGATGATACATTTCACATACATATAACATAAAAGTATTACATGTCAAAGTGATACATGTTACATATGTGCTGGTTTTGGAGGTGATTTGAAAAATGGAAGGATCAATGAAGCAATCTAATGCAACACGGTTTCCTTATAGGTATAAATCAACCTTTTTCCTTGAGCTCATATTTACAGAAAATCATCATATAAGCGCAAATTCAATGCTCATCTCTGACTGCTAAATTCAAAATTACAGGAAAGAAGGTAAAAACAATCATTTCTAAATAGGTAATTTGTTCTTGGTGATGCCATAAAGCAGGTCATTTGTATTTCTTTGTATGAAGCCTAACGTAGATGGCTTCCTGGCAAACAGTATCTAACACCTGTGAGTGGGGTCAACACTATATTGAGCAACTAATGGGTCCACTTCCAAACACTGGCAGACAAACTGACTTCTGCCATTTGTGCTGTGAGGGAGTCACGCTGACAGATCTGAGAGTGATTAAATCCTAGATCTGAAGCATGAAAAAACACACACACACACACACAGCAAAAACGCCACTGGTTCCAAATCAAATTTAAAACATTTGTGTGTCAAGCAAAGTTCAGTGTTGCCCACCAAAGACGAATAACTTCTCTCTCCACGACCCGTGCCTAGGGAGGGCAGGCATAATCAGGGGAAAACAATGTATTCTCCTCTCTTAGTCTGTGATGGAAAACCTTTAAATCCTTAGAGAAAAGTAGTCATACAGTGGAAACAGTCGTCATGAGCAACACTAGCTGGCCTCTTGTCCTCAGGGATGAAGGAACAAAACAGAGCTAGTAAATGTAAACATATGTTACATCTGAATTAAATCATTTTGCTCTGCACCCTGTCGCTATTATATATTTTGTAAAAGACCGATTTATGTTTATGAGACATTTAAAGTTGCTATCTGGCACTTTTCTGTATTAACTTTTATTATAAATATAATTTTTTCTGCAGCTAATGTTGTATTCAATTCATTCAGCTTACCGAAGTAATAGTGATCTGTTGCAGTGCCCTGTAGGCTACTCTGTACTCTGCAGCCCTGCTTCAGTAATGCTCAGATGACTTGACACAAACACAGTGAAGCATCCCCACCAACCTATCGCAGGTGAGTCCTAACACCTGTGACTTTGGAGCTTTTGTGCATAATTTCACGGTTGACACCCATCTGGATGCACAAAGCCGCAACAACTTAAGGAACTGAGAGCAAAGACATGACCCGTCCAGTAGAAATGGTATAAAGATCGGGGCTGTAAATGTAGACTCCTTAACGTGCAGCGCACACATGCCCTCATGCAGAAAATCTACTTCATAGTCACTTTCATTTCCAAGAATTCAAGCTGGAACGGCTTGGGACAATAGTCTCAGTCGGATCATGAAAATTTCCGAGAGCATCACTGAAATGACGGCGCAGAAACCACGTGTTTACGTAATGGAAAGCCAATCTTTCAATTTAACCCCTCCTCCCCGTCTATTTCTAACAGAGGTCCGACGCTAAAGGAAATTCATGCAAATGTTTTACAGGCGCACCGTACTTTTGGAGATGCCAGTGGCGTGGTGCTGAAACGGCGTGAGGAAAATACCCCACAAAGAGAAGAAACGCACACTTCAGGAATCACGGACACACACACACACCAAGAACCCAAGCCTGGCTTTAACAGAAACGTTGCAGTGTGGGACTAGAAGAAATGAAAACTGAGGTTGGTGTTATCTGACCTCGCCAACCAAGCTGGTTTATAGGAGAAACGAATTGGACTTGATCCGGCAATGTGGTGTTTTGTTGGGGCTATCATTGCAGCAGTCTGTGCATAGGATGCATCCTCCCTTGGCTTTTGATGCTGTGCAGATCCACCCTCCTCTCCTCAGAGTGATGAACTAATAGGCAATGATTTTCTCCTCGGAAATCCACCGTGTTTTACTGTTTTCACGTTAGTTGTGTTTGTTTACTGGCGGCCCGTCTCCTCCCGGTGCGACACATGCAATTTATAGAGTATATTTTCTATTATCGACTAGTTGAGGAGGCATCCTTTATACGCCAGAAGAAGAAAACACACCATTATTACGAAGTCTGACAGATACTGAATATTTTGCCACGTGAATGAAAGCGCATAGGACTTGGATATACCTATTTTTCTATGATACAATTGGTAGCCTTGTCCTGGAGAACTGATCCAATTGTGTTATTATGCAACCGCAAGGATCTCATCTATATCTGGGTGTTTAAGCCACTGGATTGCTCTTCGCCCAAATCAATGTGGTTTCTTTGGAACATTTTCAGCAAAGGAACGCATATGCTGCAGTGTCTTTGTGGCAAGAGTCTTAAGAAAAACAAGAATCCAAGTGGTAAGCTCATCACCATTATGCCTACTCCTCCGTTTCGCTGTGAACCGGCGTTGTGCGTGCGTGTGTGTGTGCGAGAGAGAGAGAGAGAGTGTGTGTGTGGATCTGCGTTATTCGTTTGTTTGTTGTAATGGTGATAGATCTGCAATCACATTTATGCAGCGAGTGGATCATGCAGAGGCGCTGGGAGGGGGAACAACTTATTCTGTGCAGCTACTATATCGGCGAGCCCAGGTTTGGGGACGCGCAGCGCACAGACACACAAAAAGCCCCCCTGCATCACCACGGCACCATGATCTCCTAACTTTTTAAATAGCGCTCTCTCTCTCACACACACACACGCACACGCATACACACACACACGGGCTAGATGTTATTTCAGAGGATCAAATCCACGCACAGTTATTCTGTCCAACGTGATTTCCCCCTAACCAGATTATTCCATCCTCGGGTTTACTGCAGCAGCATTCCCCCCTCTGCAACACCACTTCTCGATTAAATGGGCTACTCGCTATGTTTTCAACAAGCCAGCCGGAGGAGACAGACTATTCTTTTCATGTCTGTCTCTCCGCTATCGCAGGCAAATATTCATCATGCGGGGCCTGGCGAAATATGATTTTATAGGAGCACTTGAGTTGATTTTGTGTTGAAGAAGCCAGGGGCAGCTGAGGTGCGAACAGGGCATGCAGGAAGGAACTGGGCTCCACTGCACTAATGCAAATCCTGCACCTGAGAGAGTCGAATTCAGATTCTGGACTTTTCTTTTAGTGTGTGTGTGTGTGTGTGTGTGTAAAAGCACAATGCACAAGCCCCGCATTCAGCAGCACACCAGCAGTTATTAGTTATATTTTGCAGCTAATTAAATGCAGCCTCAGTGAGCAAAGAATGTTTATTTCAACAGGCTGTTGTAGGTGTGGAAGAAAAGCCCCAGGTGGACAGCATGTAGTGCGGGCTACTTGTTACCTCATGTTGTGGGCTGGAAGATGATGTGCTCAGCAGCAGTACACTTCCTCGACACTGCAACTGCAGTATAGTAGATCATCATCATCATACTGTAGCGGGACTATTTTGCCTTGCTGACACTGCAGGAGCAACGACAAAAACATTGTCTACTACCAACTACAAACAGTCTTTTTTTATATATATCATTGTTTCCCCAGCATAGGCTAATCTAGGTTGGTTTTTACAGTTCAGATGAGTGTTTATGCATTTCACGTAGCAGTAATTTTTTTTTCTATTTAAGACTTTTACTTTGATAAGCTTCATTCGAGTCAGCTAACGCTAGCTAAGTAGCTGTTTTTCTAGCTAACAAGCTAAACTTTGAACAAACCTCGCAGGTCGTTTGGAAACACGTACCACTAATTTTGAGGCTTTTCTAGATTCTTCCAACACTCTCCTAAACATCAGGGACAAAAATATTCACAGGGCTACACAATAAAGACGATTTCAACTGGTTTCCCAGGTTGCGAATTTCACTGCTAGCTAAACACACATCGTAGCAGGAAGTGGCATATTTCTGTAATTTACTCGCTTTGGTTGAAGAACCACCAAAAATGAATAATTTATTGTTAGGTTAATTTATATTTATATAAAATGTATACAGTATTTGTGCATTTATATTACTTTTTATTAAAATTATTTTATAATTTAATATAAATTGCTGTCACGCATTTTTTTTCGTAGCAAGGAGGTATGTCATTTCCGGCTGCCATCTTTGTTTGGTTTAAGGAGCAGTGTTGCCATTTGGAAAGAGTTGTCTCAGATGTTTAAAGGACTCTAAAGTATCTGGAAATGTCTCCAAAACAGTGGTAAGTGATGCCACACAACATGTGAGTTGTTTTTTTTTCAAAGTTTGGCTTGTATTTATCTTTGCAAAAAACAAAAATGGAGAGCAGAGCGTCTGAATGTGTCTGTGCAAAGGCTTGAAATGTAAAAATGCTGATTACATGAAAGGCGCACAATCTGGGTCTAAGCCACAGTAGGCTCTGGGGTGATAACTGACTGATTGCTGCTCCGTGGAAAAGCCGCAGCAAGACACTAACCTCCCTAACTGGTGCTCAACACCATGCAGCCAATCGATCAAAGCTGAGACTCGCTGTCAGGTGTCTCAGATTTGAAGCCATGTCCCTTTTCAAAGTGAGAGTAGCCCACATTTGACTTGTGGAGGCTCGTTATTGAATTATCATAAACTGATGGTGTGGGCACAATTGTCAGGGTTCGCGCTGAAGCAGCAGATAGAGCCAGTAGTTTACTGGGAAATGAAGTAGGCCAAGATGCAGACTGTGTCAGTGGGGTGCAGTACTGGCTCTTATGACTGAAAAACTGCTAACTCATTGAATGTACTCTAACAAACAAGTCACACAACAGATTTGTTTCAGCCACAGAGGTGCTTTAAACAACCTTAGAGGATTTTCTTGTACCTTTTGTCGTATTAGGACAGAGAATCCTCTGTGTGGCCCTCTGTCAGCAGAGGCAGGTGTTTCCAGTATAGTGCTCACTAGGCCTGAGCTGCAAAGGCCTAGATATAGTGCTCCAGCTCTTTGGCTGTATTTTTAGTAACACAACATAACTGAGAGAACACAGAGAGAGTAAGCCAACTGGGCTGTATCAATAAGACAGATAAGTTAGTCTTTGTCATCATAGAAACATCTGCCTTATGATTCAGATATTGTTATCTGTATCTCTTTCCAGACGCAAAAACTAAAAGTAAACTTAGGCTTACTTACCGTACATCACCAGTCCATCTGAAGAGTTGTTGATTCTTTAAACGCCTTCTGCTCCAGCAGATGGCACTTGCTTTTTGCCTATTGTGTGTTAATATTTACCTGTCAGTAGCAAAGTGGGGGCGAGATCTTTTGGTATTTTGTATCGATGTATCTGTTGCTGGTATGAGATTATTTATGCCTGGAGAGTTTGTCTATAGGTGCCTGTAATTATATGTTTCTGTATTTTTAGCAGCTGAAAGTGTAAGGTAGACACAGCTGTGTTGGTAGTCTACATGAAAACTGAAACAAACTGAGACTTCTAAACAGAGAGCTGCAGTCTTAGCTGGATCAGAGCTACTGTCATTGTAGTTTCACAGATCTGAAAGTAAAGCTTTACAGTATAATCATGTCAGAGATCAAATTTAAAGTAATGCATCACGGCTTAATGATAGCTAGTGTTACATGTTTGTGAACGTCGTGGTAGCTATGTCATCAAAGTATAAAATGTTTCACTACTTGATGTTTCCGTTTAGTGTTGTTTGCTCATTCATCTTTCTCTCTATTATTATCTTTAAGGTCTGTCTGAATCCCTTTCAGTTTCCCTCACATTGTGAAATTCATTTGCCACTCAATCAACAGAAAGGAGGAGAGTAAATATTCACTCTGTTGTTTCAAATTAGGCCTAAGTGGTAATGCATCAGTCTCAGCAGTTTTTAAGGGTAAATAAGGTAGATATGTATGGAGTATTTCTTGAAATAGACCTCATGGCTCAGCCAGATGCCAGGAATGCAGTGTTTTTGTGCAGCTTAATGGGTAGTGCATGGCATTGATATTACATGGTTTAAAGCATATCCTCCTTCTGGAGTCATCCACACTCCAGAAGCTGTCACTTTTACTTATAAGATAAACCACCAAGAGATTTTGCATTCCGATGCAAATGAACAAGCTGGGTCAAAGTTGTAGCACACAACATAACTACTCATTTTCTTAGTGCGCACATGGCAGTTTTCCCTCATGTAAAGACTACACGTCCACTTTTAGCCTGTTAGTCTCAGTCTCTATGCCTTTATAGTCAGTGACCAGTTAATATTCTTTCAGCCTTGTCACTGCTTTCCAGCAAAACTCTTGTTTTATCTGTGGTGGATTGTCCTTAGGGTTGGTGGTCTGGTACAACCGGCATTGCCGGCCAACCCTTAACGTTCACTCTCGTGACCCAGCATGGGAACATGTCTCTGAGCGAACATACTTCATTAAGTCAATTAAGTAATGAACTAGCTGAGTGGAAGGGATGGAGATACAGTAAGTTTCACCCTGCAGCCTGTGCAGCATTGATGATCGTGCAAATGACCACAGAGTTGTCATCTTAAAACTTTGAGAACGTCACTGACTGGATCTTATAGCTACGATGAATGACAGGGGTCTAATGAGGGCATTTGGTGGTAAACGTTAGGGGAAAAAGTTATGTCATGAACTGCCATATGTAATAAAGGCAGACACTTGATGGGTGCTCGCTGACATTTCTTGGGCTTTTGTAGTTTCGTGAAGCGTTGAATGCTGTAAATGTGGAAGACATATAGCCAGGTTGCTGAAAGAGCAGAATTGCAGTGGATGTGGGAAGTCAGTAGGTGGCTTTCTCGGAGTAGCGCAGCAGCGGCTCATTGACAGCAGAGTGACAGTACAGGTCACAGAACACCCAGGCATCCACGTGAGGATGGTTCATAGCATATCAAGTGAAACTCAACTCTATTGTGTGTGACAGAGCCAGGAAGCCGAACCGAAGCTTCAGCACTGTAATGCTATTGCTCTTGTTTGCTCCATGGGTATACTGGAGCGTTAACCCTAAGCTCTAGCTTGACCTCGCACATGAAGCTGTGACCCAAGATAGTTTATTTGAGTCCCTGGCATGGCTAAACATACTGACGATTGGAAGGCTCTAACCTTGTACTGGTGCTAAAAACTGTGAAAAATTAAGATGTTTTGATTTGGGGCACATAAACCAGTCAAATATAAATCTGTGGATGTAAATTTACTGTGTCTCATAAAATCATAAAAACAGTGAATAAGTACAGCCACAAATAAACAAAAGACAGTTGTTTGGACAATGGCAACAATTTGATTTAAAGACTTGTGTTTACACAGTCTACAGGTATATGGCTATAAACTGCAGTTGACAGGTTCATGACTAGGCTGTTAATATCTTTTTAAAGAACAACGACTGCGTCAGCATATTGAATGACCCCTCAATAAGGCGCATGTTCATGTGTCTGAATGCTATTTGCTGTCATATAAAGTTTATGAATTTTTCAGTGTAAAATATTTCCTTTTGCTGTGCACTGTTCTTTGCTGAACAGAGGCTTCCACAGTGTAAACTGAAATTACATATGCATTTTAATAACACAGATTATACTGCTGGTGTCTTTTCTCCCATCTAATTCTCACCTCAGAGCAAGAGCAATATATCTCAAATTCAGCTTTTTCTAAAATCATGCCCGTTCGAGAATTTAAAAAGGGGCCAGGATTTTTATACAGTTAAAAGATGCTTGATTCATTTGTGCAACATAGCCACACTAGTTTAATTTGTGGTAACAAAGAAACGGCAGTGTAATTAAAGGGGATGGGTAAGATTCAAACAAGAACTCCTACAATTAGAATAACAGCAGGGTTGGCTAAAAATATCCTCCTCCAACCACCGTGGCATGTTGCTAGGTTTCATACAGAAACATTGCAGTAAGTTTGTAAATGGCTAAACGGCTGTAGCTTTTCTGATGATACACAAGGGTTTTGCAGGACCTGACATATCATAGCTAAGATAAAAAAACAGGCTTTACAGTTAACAAGTTTAGCAAATGCTCGCACATTTATAAGGGCCATTCCAAAAACTGTACTTCTTCAATCTACGTGTTACATCGCTGAACCTTTTTGTTTCTAAAAATAGCTGAGAGTGCACACATTCTCACTATGAAATTGAATACAGACATTATTTCGAACTTTGAGGTTGTCAAGGACTGCTTTTCTTCTCATGGCTGTGTAAAAACTCTGCTGTGCTGTGATTCATGTTATGCTGTTGTGATCATTTGGAAAGAGAGATGAAGTTGCAGTGGGTATGTCGCAGGTCAACAAGAAACATTGCTTCACTCTCATCTCTTTGAGCGTGATAATGGCAGCGGCATCATCAGTTTCAGTTTGAATTAATTTGGGCTGTCTCTGTCCTGCTCTTGAGAAATTTGATGTGCAGGGGTGATGAGGTTCAAGTTCCTGGCTTTTATTCTGCTTCCCTCTGAGAGACAATCAAGTTTACATACAAATCAGCTCAGACGAGAAGGGAAATGTATATATAGTGTATGTATAGAGAGAGAGAGAGAGAAGGAAAAAGAGAGCAAGAAGAGAAAGTAGGCTGTAGAAGGGTAAGATTAATGTCTGTAGAAAATAAATCTGAATTTACATGAAGCATCTCCCAGGATGCTCTAGATACTTCCCAGATGCCCCTGTTTCCAGAGGTGAAAGGAATTATGGGACATGCAGTCCTGGCTGGCTGTCTCCTAGGGTGACTCTGGCCACTGAATCTGCAGGTGGATGGTTTTACGGGCCGTGAATGGAACTGCTCCCTGTTCCATCAATGTTAGCTTAGGTGAGAGGAATGATGGGACATGCAGCCCACAACTTTCATTTTCACTGCTCTCATTAGCATAACGTCCAGTTGCAGCAGGGAGCTGTTTTCTGTGCACTACCTGCTCAGTACCAAACAGCAGACAGATTAAGTTAGCAACTAACTGGTGGACATAGTGGAGCATTCCCCTCAGGAGTTGGTAGAGACTAAACCAGAGCTAAAGGGAGAGTGAATATTGGACTTACATTTGTCAAGCTGCCAGACACATGACTCCAAATGAATGCTAATGTGTCCAAAAGAATCTGTGATGAATCTGATTTAAATATTACATAAAAACGTAAACACAAACTACAGGACAGGAGTCAGTTTTTAGCAGAGCGAAGACTGAACATCGTCATTTGAGAGCTTGTTTTTGACCCGATCTGTCTGGTCTTCAAAGCCAGCTTAACTAATGCGATCCACTTTCTGTCAGCTCATGGGGCCAATATTGGCTTGCATAACAGATAATAACACAGTGAAATTGTCAGTCTTTCCAAATGGAGGTAAAGCACAGAGGATTGATTTGTGTTTCTAGCTAATGGTGCAAGGAGGCTACCTTTTACTGTATTTGCACTTAGTAGATTGAAGACATTAGTGATGATATTGTCATTTTGAATAAACTGTTGTAGCGCTGGTACCCATTTTAAAAGGTTAGGCTATATTTGTCTTTGGTAGACCATCTAATGCACCTTTCCTTTCCCAAAAAATGTATAAAAACATTTCAAGCTAAAAAGATGATATTTCTGCTTTGCTCAAAATGTTGTGGTGCACAACAACACTAAATAATGTAGGTGTAATAAAGCACATTGAATACCTGACTATTTGTTGCAACCTTGTTAAAGGCCAAACAAATATCCTCAGAATGAACCACAAGTAGGATGTGAGTGAGGATTATGTGACGATTATTTGATTGCTTTGTGATTCGAGTCATAGATACAGTTTGCTACCTGTGGTGTGAAAGGTTGCAGCAAGGAACGTCATGTGGTTGAATGAGAATTACAATGTGATTACTGTGAATGATGCTGATTTAGCAAAGTTAGACAGCTTTGCAATGAAGTGTTATATATGTATTTTTATATTATATTATACAATAAGCATAGTCAAAGCAGTCACACTGAGAAACCTAACAAATGCCCGAAAGCATTTGACACTTTCTCCTTTCCATAGTTTGTGATGGCAGCTCTGTTTCTGTGGCTGTTTTGAGTTATGTTTGACACAGAGGGATGAAATTGGCCATTTGTGGGTGGGTACTGGCATGGGCTTGTCAGTTTTGAAGGAATAACTTCAGATAGTGTAATAAATTGTTTCTCAATTGTCAGCTTTATGACCTTTCTTGTACTCAGTCATTTCGAGTCCTTTAAGGTCAGTAAAAATTCTAGTTAGGCCATGAGTGATATGTTGACCAGAGTCCTTTAATGTTTCACTGAGATCAGTTTCTAATCTCAAGTCCCCAGAAACGACTAAAAAACACATTTTAAGTAAGTACTATATGAGAACATGAGCGGGCGTTTAGGCAACAACGCACCAGTGAGGCAATGAAATACAATCCAGGAAGTTCAGTTTGAGTAACGAATCCATAAATTTGAAGGCTTATCAGACACCAAAACACTGCACAGCGGTTTGTAATACTCTCACACAGGATTTGAAGAGTCTGGAAAGTTATCATGGCGGCAATTACTTTATCGCGACAATCATGAGGTAGGCAGTTGTTATGGTGTTCACGTCAGTAATCTACCAGGAATGCGCGACTGCACTTATTTGACTGGCTACCGCAAACCGATGCCTGCGAGGCCTAATTATGGTTGCTAAGCCATGATTGGAAAATCTCTGCTTGGGGGAGGGGTTTAGTGAACGACCAATTGCTTGTATCATATCTTCCATGCAGACAGGTCTTCTGGCTGCTTCTCGCCCTTATAACTACTTACTGATGGTAACCTTAAAATTGAACACACAGGTGCATGTTTAAAAAAAACATTTAATACCACATAACATTCGTTTCAAGGACTTCCTGATTTCACTGACCTTGGTAGTTTATAACTGGCTTTACCGAGGACATGCACAATTTTGAGAGCTCTATTCTTTTCCAGGAACACTGGGAAATTGAGGTACATCTCAAAATAGTCATCACAGCAGGATAGTATCGCCCGTGCTTTTCCCCACTTGGTTTTCTGCCCTATGTCTTATGGAGGCTCCATAAATCATCTTGTAATTTGGCTCATCCTCTGGCCTTAATAGTAGGAGCTGTGTGACATATCCCCCACTTCTGTGAATGTTGTGGCATTGTGTGAGAAGCAGGGGTGTAACATAACTCTAAGCAGGTTCTCTCCAACACACGACACATCTTAACGCTCACTACTTCCAGGACCCCAGAGGATTGGACACATGATAGCTGCTGTGGAGCTGCTGTGATTTTCCTGGAGCTGCTGAGCTCCTGTGCAGGACTGATGCACTGCGCTCTGATTCACAATAAAGTCACAAAGTGATGAGAGAGAGAGAGAACGAGAGATGAAGAACAAGAGAGAATAATGCAGTTAGACTATGAGATTATTGATTTACGGGACCAGTAGTTTGAACAGTTGTACACAGTTGTACAGCAGAGTTGACACCGATGCATGCACCTTTTTTGAAGTTCATCATCATTACCAAAAATGCATGGTGTCAGAAATGCCTCTGTGCACAATTGATGTTAACACCGTGAAAGCAGATGAGAACATTTTAATGGGTGTGTGAAGGGCTTTTGTCTCCAGAGAGAGCTTTTGTCTCAGAGTTCAGGGTATGAAACGATTGCTATGTAAAGTCCTGTGTAATATAGTCAACATTGTCAACTACAGATAACATGTTTAAAATCAACGTGATCAGTACTGATTTGATGCCACTGCAACCATGCCATGTGTTGCCGCCATATTATGGAAAGCATTGTTGAAACTCAGTCTCGTGTTTTGATGCCTGCTGTGTGGGCGGCCTTGTCGAATGTGACAATGTGATCACATCCTTATGCTTTTTGATTTGATAGAAACCAGGGGCCTATATTGTGACCTTAGCAAATCAGTGTCCTGAGTAGCCACAGAGAGCCGAAGTGAAACCAGAGCTTCCGGGTTTTGTTCCAGAAGTAGGAAAATCTCATTCAAAATCCCATTAACATTTGTAAAAATGCTAATAACTAAAAATACAGCTTTGGAACCGCCTCGTGTCTTGGCTAGTTGAGACATGTCTGTAATAATATGAGGACCGAGAGGACAGAACCATGTAGAAGACAGCAATGATTACAGCTAAGAAGTTGGAAAAATTTTATGGATATGGACGAAACCGAGCTACGATGTTGTAAGTGCCTGCGCTGCAGTGCTGATAAAGTAAGGGTTGTTTAACTTTGTTAAAATCACAAAGGTTTCAACATAGTAAGTGCTGTAGGCAATCTATGATGATTTGTCATAGATTGTGGATAGTACACCCCAGGAACACAATTCTGAATGGGAGATTCTACTGAGTTATGGAAGCTAGTGGGACAGAGGCTAGCCCGGAAGTGACGTCATGACTTTGGCTTTTGGTAGGTTTTCTTGGTAAAGACGTTTGTTGGAAACTCTGTGTTAATAAAGCATCAACAAAATTAATGAAAGGCTAACAGTGCTGCAGTGTTGTATTCAAGGGGAAATGGTTGTGACTTTCTGTTCATTAGAAAAAATTTGCATAAAGTATATATTTTTTAATAGATGTAGATGTACAGTAATCGTTAGGTAATGTGCATTTGTTTTTGTTTGCCAGTAACAAAAAAGAAGGAATAAAATATATAATAAAACCTATACTATAAAAAGCTCAACCTCAGAAACTTAACACCGCAGGTGGCAAGCTTTCCTCCATGTTTGAGATCAGTGACTCACCTACAAGAGTGTGGTCCTCAGGAAATGTTGTGAGAATTGGTCTTAAATTGGTGCCAGTTCCTGACTCCCGCGCAGTTGTTGCTGCTGTTAGTATTTGAACATCATACATATTTCTGTTCGTTCCTGAGAATTTAAGTGCTGTAGTTTGATAGTGCTATAGTTTTTTTAATTTTTTTATAAGGCTTACCTTATTTGGAGTGAAACTAACAAACCTCCAATGAATTTACTTGTACTATTGTACTAAAAGTAATATTTCCATAAGTATTCTCGCTGTAGCCCTTCCCCTTCAGACCGTGGCAACTCCATTCACCCTGTGGTAACAACTTAACTCCTAAATGATCCTATCACCCACTGACATTTCCTCTTTAGATTGAAAGCTGACATGATTATAGTGGAGATGGTTTTTAAAGGGAGTATTTATCTCCCACTGAAAGACACCCCGGAGAGCTATAATTTCAGCCATACAAGTCAACATAACACAATCTGAGAAGCTGCAGAGACATGATTGCCTATACGAGGAGCTCTAAATGGTCACCAAAGGCAAAAAGCTGGTCTATATTGACAAGAATTTCCTATAAAGAGCAGGTTTGTATAGACTAATTTTCACTTTGATTTCATGTCCTTGTCCATTCACCATTTGTTAAGTTTTCTGATGCAGGAAAACGCCGTTCACTGCTGTTAACCGTAAGCTACTTGCCATCATTGCCACAGTCATCGACTACATAGTTGGTCATCAGTGATGCAGATGTCAGAATCCACACAAGCTCCCCAAAACTGACAAAATAGGCTTCAAAATCCCCCCAGAGAAACCTATGATTGACACTAGTCCATGTTTTTAGATGGTTTGTGGTTGAAGCCTGTAGACTAGCCCCTGCTAGCTGCTTAGCTTTCATTCACTGTCCTGCTCTCTGTCCCCTCACACCACCATCTCTCAATCTGCCTATTTTCTAATACCTTCCTCAGTACATACACTCTCTCACATTTGTCTTTAGTGGTTCGTTGCTTCTATTCTAATACTCCTGCCACAGTCTACAGTTCTCCTCTCCTCTCCTCTCCAGTGTTATCCCAGATCTGGATCCAACCCAAAGTAATGTTGTGGTTTTATAACTTACAGAGATATGTGTGTTACTGTAAGACAGTCACATTGATTTATGCTTCTGTTGAAAACAAACAATTTAACACAATACAAGTGCATCTAAAGTCAGTTTTGTTTCCTATGACCAGTAGCTCACCAAAGCCATTGGCACAGTTCCAGTACAGTCACACTGTTGTTCTAATGGACCAGTTTCTGCTGCAGAGAGGACCACACCGTTGTAAATGGTCTAAAAGGTAATGCAGGTACCAAAATCCTCCAGGTAGCACTCACCAATTTATTTTGAGTGATGTCAAGAGTTACTTGCTAAGAGGCCTTCAACGCAGTGCCATCCAAGATGACCATGGTAAAAGGTAGCTGCAAATACACATACAGAACTTAAAGTATATGTATTGTGCACAGGTGGGTATATCCAGAAATGCTCTGTAGTAACAGTAAATTCAATTTACTGAGGTATTTATTTTTCAGAATAGATGTTGTAGATTACATTTTCATGCTGACATAAATCTTTATAATGTAAATAAATACTACAAACTAAGCTTAAATTAATGTAAATAATATGAAAATTGGGAAGGTACTGATCTTAGTAACTAGACTGGGTATAAAATGTTGTTTTTTCACTATCCATTTACATACAGGTTCAGTCATGTTGAGCCCGCTGACTCACTTTTTTGTGCCTTATGTCCCTGGCATCATGTTATCCTACATAAAAAGTTCCACCCAGTGATACACAGATTTTAAATTTGGAGAAATTTAAAATATACAGTATCTTCACACTGAATGTAGAGAAAGGCAAAGACATAAATGCATCCCAGACTTTGTCAGACAGAACGGTGATGGGAAAGAAAGGTTCACATTCTCTCTAAATAAAGAAGAAAGGAGGAAGTCAAAGTAATGTTTCCGAAATTGTAGCATAATTAAGACTTGTTATGTGTATGTCTACTTGGACGTCATATTTGCACACAAGTGATCTCTTAGAGCTGTTTTAACCTGCTTCAATCAGAAGATAATACTCAAGCAAGTGACAGAAAAGTATTTCAATCTGGTTCTGAGTTATCCTTTTTGAAGATGGAATCATAAACAGTCCACTCAGCTCCGAGAACATGATGCACAGCAGGTACGCGGGATGAGGACTGTCGGCAAACTTCATGCTTGAGAGGACTTGATAGAAATACAAAGTAAAGGAAGTGGAAAAAAATATGGATACAGATGAGATGAAATAAATCCAATAGAAAAAAACAACAAGCACTGTAGAAAATGAATCTGACAAAGCACTGAAGTGGATTATAGAAACCAAATGATGGCAAGAATACAGCAGAGGCAGTGGTACAACAAGAAATCAACATTCATGGGAATCATTAGTTTCTAATATTGTAATTTTGATACAGACAAAAAGATTTATCCTCACTTTTATTTCATTAATATGCTTGTAGAGCCTGTTAATATTTTACCTGCTGTTAAAGTAGAAAAACACCCAGCAACTGAGGGGTTTAGTGTCGACATATTATCAGTAGTATTGTTTCCAGGCCGTCATCTAGGAGCAGAATATGATGTAGTCACATTAGCATGTTGCTGCGCTGCACGGCGAGAAGGTTGGGTCATGTTCCCCGTGGCTCTGGTGACAGGAATGTAGCGTCTTTAACCTTTATCAAACACACCAGACTGAACATACTGGCGTGTGTTTGTGTTATTGAGCCACAGTATGTGTTACTACAAATCCTACAGCCAGAGGCACACTGCTAAAGTGATGACTGGCTGCTGTACTGTTTTAGAGCATTGAGGACTGGTGGAGGGAAACACAGAGCGAGGTCAGCTGGGTCTGCTCCTTTCCTGTGCTGGAAGTACATTTTAATGATTTGATTATGATTGATTGCTGATATGATTTCATGACTCACTGTTGGCCTGTAGCTTATTTATTACTGTTGTCCATCATCTGATTGTGCTCCCTACTCACAGGATAAGCTGGGCAGGATGCTCTCTCTTTCTCTTTCTCTCTCTCTCTCTCTCTCTCTCCCCCTGCATGACCATACTAAGGCACAGTATTCCCAAAGCATGTGTACAAGGTTTACAGTGCAGTTAAAAAGACAACGAAAGGTTTGCACATATGATTTACCTGTTGAATGGAAAGGTGATGGTTGGAACTATACAAGAAAAGAGATACGTTAGAAATAAAAAGAGGAGTCAGATTTTGAAGGAACTTAGTTCTGTGTGTGTTCTGCTGGTTTTCCCTCAGGCTGTGACCTGCTCTGACATACTGCATTTTGCTGCTTCCATGGCAATATCAGTATTTTTTCCCCAAGTAAATACTGAATTTTGTTTTGGTTTAGGAGTGTGATGAGTTCTTGGTATTTAAGTTTTATTTTGGTAGAGAACTTATTTCTTTTTACAGGCTGCAGTGTAGCAGTGTAGCTCTGCCTCTACCTCTTGTTGTCGGCAGAACTGACTGTTTTCTCCGGGTTTGCCAGGTGTGTCTCAGTGGCCAGGTTGTGGTCACTCTCAGTGTCTGTGTTTCTGCCCCTTCGCATTGTCTGTTCAGTGCTACATTGCTTTGAAGTTCACTCTGAGTTTTTGTGATAAATGTCCAATGGTTGATGCACTTTTCTCTTTCTTTGGCTAAAATTTGGTTGGTCCAGAAAAATGCAGCCCTTCCATTCATTCGAATGAGGCCAGTTTGTCGACGCAGCAGGGGTGCAGAGGGTGCTGGCAAAAACATGCAGCGTCCCCCTTCAAAAAAGTCGAACCTGGCTCATCTTTTGCCGGATAGAAATGGGACACCATTCAGCAAGGTGCTGCGTTGGCAAATCAAATACGTAAAAGTGCACATTCCTGGTAGATTACTTTGTAACACCATCTTTCTACTGTGGTCATTGTAATGTAAAGTAAGATGACTGCCGCCTTGATAACTTTCCAGAGCAGTAAAATCCCACCTCATAGTATTATAAACCGATGTGCAGTGTGTTGGCATCTGATAAGCCCTCAAACACATGGATCTATTACTGAAACTGGACTTCCTGGATAATATTTTATTGTCTCACCGGTACTTGAAACAACGTGCCCTCCCCTCCCCCACCACCACCACCACCACGCTGCTCTTTGCATCCTTTTAATGCCGGGCTGTTTTCAGTCTGAATGCCCACTTAGAGGAGCTGTGCGTAATGACCAGCTGAATGAGGGGACCTCTCAACATCTTGTCAAAACAGAGCTTTGAACACCTCAAAGCCAGTGAGCCCCAACTGTTGCAGAGTATTTTACTGCTCTTTTTAAAATCCTGAGTAAAAGTGAAAATTGGCCTAATTCAGCGCAACATCCATTGTTTGTTGTGTGTCTTTGAACTCAGAGGATGCTCTTACAAATTTCAGTGTGTGTTTTTTCACTGTGTTTCATGCATATTTTCACAGACGCAAACAAAGTCCTCTCGGTTTTTGATTGATGGGATTGATTCATGTTATTTTGTTGAATGTCTTAGACAAAGCGGACACTAACAAAAATAACATTTTGCTTTCTTTCTTGTCATTCTTGTGTTTCCCAGCTTCACACACACACACACACACACAAACACACACACACCCACGAACACACAGATGCACAGTGTCTACCTCACTCTGTCTCTATCACTCCTCTCCCTCCGTACAGGGGTCTGTTCTGTGCAGTGCTGGAGGTTGTGTGGTGGCTACGGTATGCTGTGTAGATTTTTGCTGCAGTGCAGCAGGCAGTATTGTGCTGCTGCTGCCTCTGTCTTTCCCCTGCTCTCTCTCTCTGTCTCTCTCCCTCTCTCTCTCTCTGTATGCATTCATTTTTGTGTACATTGTTTGGGAGCAGTGGAACACTTCCAAACAGTTTTGCTGTAAAAAAAAAAAAGAAAAAAGAAAAAATGGCATTAGCCCCAGAGCTTCTGTCTCATTCATCACACCCAGCAAGCCCACCACTTTGTTGCTTCTCTTTTTTGTCTTGGGCACTTGCATAGCTTTGTCAACATTTTTCATGATGACCTTTTGGAAGTTCTTATTTTCGTGCTTGTTTTCACCTCTTGCACATCCCTGTCTTGAAGTTCAATTCCCACAGTTTTAGGCTGGTCCCCCCTGTGGCTATTGTCCTTTATTCAGACACACAGAGAGAGAGAAGGAGAGAGAAAGGGAGAGATGATGGGGTGGGCAGTGACTAAGTAACCTGTGGTGGTGAGTGCTCGGCTCTCTGCGCAGAAAGGCCAGTTGTTTTCAGTTATACACACTAGGCTAGAGACGGTGAAGCACTCAGGTACAGTGTGTCAGAAACCAGACTGATGCAGCACCAGGGGACAGAGTGGAAGCTGAAACACTTCTGTACAAACAACATGTAGCTTAACTCACCAGCCGCACAGTATTTTTCAGAGACCTTTTTTTGTTTGGGGACTCAATGAACAGTCTCACTTGCTGTCGCATGCCATACAGGCAGTGTATAAGTTGCCATTTCACCAACACCATTTAGCCATGACATGACAGCACTTGACATTTCTGGCAGGTTACCTCCAGCCAGCTGAGTAAGTGTCAGTGCTATCTGCGGGATATGGTTATCTGCATGTTGGGAGGTTCTGGTTGGGAGATGGTGGCGGGGTCTTCACAAGTGGGTGACAGGCGAGGTGTGTGTGTGTGTGTGTGTGTATGCGTGCGTGCGTGCGTGAAGGTGGCCATGCTCGTGTGACTGGGTTAAAAGGTTGTGTCAAGCTCTGTGGGACATCATGAGGGGTGTCAAAACCCGAGCAGCAGCGCAAAGGATGTGCTTATTCTAAATTATATTCCATTTATCGTCAAAGTTTATTGAGAGAAATCAAGCTTGATCCAGCATAGGCTTTTATAGCCAGATATGGAGGCAGCATCTTTTGCTAAGATTGTGGAGCGGCGTGTACGCAAGGCACTAAAGGCTGAAGGAGAGCATGGTGAGTCCCAGCAGAGCGCTTGGCGAGCTAATGGACAAGAGTCTTGACATGATTACACAATTCTCACACTTGTTGCCCTTTTTTAAAATGCTCCAACTGTATAGTCGTCAAGACAGTAGGCAGGTGAAACATGGTACAGTATTTTTTTTATCAGATCACTTCATTGATTCAGAGTGTGATTGAGATGAATAGTCTGCATATAAAAGAAGCGCAGATGATGTGAACTCCATTTGAGCAGGGGGAAAGTCTTATCAATGCAGTCTGCTTCCACACCAATAAAACTAATCACTGCATTGCAGATGATCAAACCTGAAGGTCACACTTTGTAGTGTGTGTGTGTGTGTGTGTGAGCGAGTATGTTTGCATGTCTATGTGTATGTGGTTCACTCCCAGTTATTTTTTATGCAGCAGCATGCCAAAGAGGATGAGGTAATTTCATTATGTATGCAATGCTTCTGGAGTTTATTTCGTATCATTTGTCCTGCATAAAATATGAACCTTTTTCGAGGCCAAGTAGATTGATGCATGGCTGTGGATCAACAGTGACACCAAACTCTTGTCCTCTTCTCTTCTCAGAGAATAGAGTAAGTTATTGTGAAGTATAGTCAGAAGTACATGTGGTGGGTCAGCTCTGTCCTCTCATGTTTGAATACACAGATTGACATAACAACAAGCGCATGAGAGACTCGCAGAGCCCCATAAACCTGAAAGACCTACACAGCTCACATTAAGTTAGTCTGCAGTCAGGCCTTAACGCCTTGCCCAACATGTGATGTCAGAATTGCTCTTTGATAATGGCTGAGAAAGTAGTCACTTTGACAGACCTGCTCTTATAGCGACACAGTCACGATCCACGGGTTCCAAGGCCAAACATCACAGCAACCTTTTGTGATGCTCTCAATAGAACATTTCTTCTCAGACTTCTCTTTATGCTTACTGGTAGAGTTACGCAACAGCTCAAAACCAATGTTTTAACACGTTGCGATCAGAGAATCACCGGATGTGATGTGAAGACAGATTAATGCCTCCGCTGCTTGTAGACAAGTGGGAAATGGGAAGTTTGTCACCCAAATTGGCCAACAGTTTTCCATCAATATACGGTAGCATTGTTACCCTTCTTCTGAGCACTTGCCTTGTTCAAAAATAACAATATTTACTCTGCTTTCTGTCTTGCAGCCATGCAAGTGTTAAAGAAGCTGAAATAAATAGGAGAAAGTGGGTTAGTTAGACGAGATTGTTGAGCACCCGTAGGTTGGGCCACTGTGGCATGACTGTACAGCCCCTGTTTGTGTGTAATTTGCACTAGTGTTTGCAAGGTGCACTTCTCTCCTTTTGCATATGCATTTAAGAGAGAATTATGCAAATAATAGGTGGCGATATGTTAATGGAGGTTGTGTATGCCACTGGATTTACTAAGGTCATGCAATTTGTTATGGTCAGTTTTGCATGGAAATTTCTCCACCTTTCAAGATCAGGTGTAAAAATAGTTCAGATTGGATTTGCGCAAGCCACAAAGGAGGTGGTGGTGGGGAAATGAAACGTGAACTATCCTTTATTCTACAGAAAAAACCTCAATGACAGCAGACAAAGAATTGCTTACATTTTTTGCACTACAAAAAGATCTAGAGAGATGCTCTGTACTAGTTAACCAAAAATAACAAAAAATAAGAAATTATTATTAGAAAGACAAGTAGTGCAATAATTAATAATGAACACAATATTTGATTATTCTTTAAAAGCAAGTTTTTGTGTCAACAAGTTCTCCAAATTAAACACAAAAATACGTTGTTTGTCCATCCCCAAGCACTTTCTGATCTGACATCACTGTTGGCAGGACGACATCGTTCTGTGCCGTCCAAAACCGTTACAAATTACTGTTGAGCAATAAATCTGTTTTATGATGTGACAGCATTATGTTTAAGGTTTGGTTAGGTTTAAGCACAAAAGCAACTTTGCTAGGTTTAGGGAAAGATCTTGGTTTGAGTTAAAATGACCACTTTGTTAAGGATAGGGCAGCTTGCTGAAACGACTGATGGTGTCATTAATTTTGGGAAGCTTGTCTTTTTTGTGTGTTTTCATGAACTTGAATTTGAACTTGACGCACATTTGCTCTGCGGCACTTTCCTAGTAAATCTTGTCCAGAGTGCTTTTGTGGGAAACTCCTCCGTGTAATGGATGTTTTTCTCTGCTGCATCATTAAGGGTTTACATGGTACTTTAACGATGGTCCCTGAGCCTGTAGCAACCTCCCTACGCGAGGATGGTTTTGCAGTGTGAATGTGGGATTGTGTTATAACGCTGTTTGTACAGCACAGTGAGAGAGAGAGAGAAAAAGAAAGGCCTGGCCAAGGTGCTTCATAGTGCCTTGCTCAGGCAATAACCAAGGACCCTGGCTGAAGCTATGTAAAAGTGAGATCACTTTTTGCTGAGTAATTACACTCTCTGACAAACTGTCATACCTTAGCTTACAGAATCACGTTGCTCATTTTCTTCTTCTTCACTCCTTCCATTCCTCCTGGCTCCATCAAAGGATCTGATTAATGCAATATTGTTATATTGTGTTACATGACAAATTTATGATTCATGACCAGTGCCACCAATCTGTGAATGATCAGCTGTATTGATTTTTCAAAAATCTTGGGTAAAAAAAGCTGCCTGGAGCAATATGGATTTGCAGCAGCTACCATAAATGCAGGAGAGGAACAGATGAGCAGTATGTGACAAATACCACTGCTAGCTTCTATCACGTCATTTGCCAGATTTCTACATAAACCCAAACTGGTTGGTTTTTCTCAAAGGGTTCAGTTTCTTGATTTTTTTTTCTTGCCCAGAGTCAGAAAAACTGGGGGTGTTTTTGCATGCAGTTTTGAGCAGTGGACTTAGCCTAGTTTAATTCAAATTTCTATAAGATCAATATGCAGACCTGCTAAAAGATATACCTTCTCCTACACTGAAGGTTAGTAGTCTGATGTTAGTCTGATGTTAATCTTAAAAAAAAATCTTGAGATTGCTGGTTATTTATAGGGAATTTATCTGTATTATAGGGCTGCAACTAACGCTTATTTTCATTATTGACTAACCTGTCGATCATTTTCTTGATTAATAGATTAGTTGTTTGGTTCATAAAATGTCATAAAATGGTGAAAAATGTTGATCACTGTTTCCAAGGTGACGTCCTCAAATGTCTCATTTTGTCCTCCACCCAAAGACATTCAGTTTACTGTCATAGAGGACTAAAGAAACCAGAAAACATTCACATTTGAGAAAACGAGATCAGAGATTTTGGACCCTTTTTTCGCAAAAAATGACTCAAAACGATGAATCGATTATCAAAATAGTTGGCGATTAATTTAATAGTTAACTAACTGATTAATCGACTAATCGTTGCAGCTCTACTGTATTATCTTAAATACTTTTATAAAATGTGAATGGATAATAAAAGATGGATTATAAAAACCCTCTGGAGCACGAATATACAATATTTTTCTTCTCCCAGTTTTACCTTCGTTTTCTAGTACAAGAAGCATTTTCAGAGATGCGTTTGCCACAGATGATCACATTTAGTGGAAACTGCAGTAAATAATGTCTCTGTGCTGCAGGAAACATAACTTTGTATATTAAGGGACAGCAAATCCACGTGAAAATCAAATTTTTTATTTTTTTATTTTTTTTTTAACGAATTCCTTATGTATATCAGTAAAAACTGATGAAATGGGCGTTCTTTTATGGCTTTCTTGCCCTGAGCCGAGCCTCTCAGGCAGCCCCTCCATTCCAGGTAGTGTAATACCGCCATCAAGCTCCACCAATCAAATACATACAGTGAGGTTATAGATGGTTCAGGTTCGGAAGGAAGTGTGATTGAGTGAATTTGTTCGCAACTTGGAGATGAAGTATGATCTGAAAGGCCCACCACAGGGCTATAAACTTCCTTCAGCTTGCACAACAGTTGCAAGAAGTTTGATAGAATCTCATTTCTTTGTTAGTTAAATTGACACTTTTATAACCATGTGAATGATAACATGTAGTTTAGTTATACCAGCCTAGACAGGAGACATTAAACAGGGAGACATTCATGACTTCAGCTGAGCTCAGCATACCTTCAAACCACATGCAGACATAAAAAAACATCCTCCGTGTGTTTGTTAGAGTATGAATAACATGGAAGGAACTATCCCACTATTCTACCACTATTGTTAGTGGTAGTTAATATATTTAGGCTACCAATTTACCATCTATTGAGTATGTGTATATCTGGTGTCGGAATGTTTATAGTGTAACAGAGATGCTGAGATAAAAATCCATCCATCCCTCTTAGTATTTCTCCTTATTCACACTGTAATTGAAACTTTGTGGTTTGTTTCAGAATCTCTTAAGTACTGAGGGAAACAGAATATAACATTACAGTGCTGACCTAATTATCTGACTTCCCCGTGCTATTCATCTTTGTGATATAAGCTCCTCGCTATTTCCAAGACGATCAATAGGGAAGCAACCATTCAAGCGCAGTGGGAATACTATAATATTCTACACTAGATGTACTGATTTGTAAGATAAAGTTACCTCATATGGAATATTTTGTTCATGGAATAATGTAAATCGAGATGAAAGAATAATGACATAACTATTGCTTTAAGTGTAAAATAATAGTGAGTACGTTATCACTGTGTATATTAAGTGTGTTAAATTTGGAGGGGTGGAGGGGTAAGAGATAGGTGTTAAGTTTTTCCATTAGAGAAAGAGGAGGCAGCTTTTTTTGGAGGCAAATGAGAGAGGAAAGGTGAAAGGTGATTCTCTCCTGCGGCTGCTGAGAGTCACATGACTGATTGACAGAAAGAGGAGTCTTTGTTAGCAATCAATGAAGCAAAGAGTCACATTTTCAGTATCTTCACAGAGGTCACTGCCCCGCTGGTGGTGTAAAGCGAGAACTGTGTTTAAACCCTGCTATTGATACAGTTGTGGGCAAACGCGGCTATCACCTGTGTGCTGTTCAAACCCTCTCATAATAAAGTGGAGAGTCCTCCTAAATCACTGGAGTAAAACAGTGATGGATACGCTGTGGAGAGAAGCGATCACTTGTGAAATGTCATAGAATATGAATGGCTCTGCAGGTAAATTAATGTTGTCACAGGACAGTTTCTTGGAGTTCTCAGAGCTGACGAAACTCTGTGCTCAAGATAATAATTGTCTGGCAGAGCTTTGCTTTGCAGCACATGAAAAGGTATGGTCATGTGTCATTAATCATCTTTTTGCATCACACTGATGTGGGTTTTTTGTTGATCTGAATGGATCAACATGCCAACATTCCTCCTAACCGGGGTTGCCGCTTTTTTTGTTTAATGTTAAAGATATAATCTTGAAGATTTTCATTTAAATAAATGTCTGTTAAGTCACAATCTATCGCCGAATGATGCAACACAATGGTGATTGAGCCTATGGCCCACTGATGAAAGCCCTTGCATTTGCAGTATTACGACCTGGCGACTTTCCCGGAAAAATCACAAGTGGCGCAGAGTTAGGCTTTTAACAAGGCTTTTAACACAACAGGCTCGCTCTTCAACTCACCTGTGTGTGAAGTGGCGTACTGTTTTTTACGGTCTCTGCTAGCGTTGTGAGTAAACGGTTATTATGGCCCAACAAACAAAGAAAAGGTCGATGACTTCAGACGATGAAACTTGAAACTGAAACTGAAGTGAGGTCCAAAAACACACCTGCAATTACCGATTATCACCATAGGTGCCGCGAAAGACAACAGAAATGAAAATCTTCGAGACTATAACTTTAATGTTTAAAAGACAATTACTGGATGTGACCAACTACATGAAGAAACGTAAAAGGAACAGTTGGGAAACTAGCTTATTTATTTGTTTATGGGTCCGCCCAGTACAGGCTGAGTCCGGCAACCTCACTGTGACTGTGTTTACATGCACTACTACCATGTTACTCATCGAAACCAGGTTTCACAGGTACTGTAAATACTGTACTGTAATGTAAATCCAGCTATACATGTTTTTTGTTTTATTTGTTTGGTTTTTTTTGGTGTGTGTGTCTGTGTCAGAGCAGAGAGAGGGCAGAAAGACAGGTTTTCCTCACGAATATGTCTGAATTTTACAGTTCGATAATCACTGGTAGAAACCAACCTAGACTTAGACTGCTTTGTGTTAGCTTTCGTGTTAGTCAGACCGTGGAAAAAATTTAATTATTTTAAATATTTGAATGTCTCATGGCATTAAGCCGTATACTCCATTAGAAGTACTTGACGGATGGTCAAATGGCTTCCGAATCTTTCTTGCCCCCACACCTTCCCGATGTCGGATTGGGGGGGGCTGTGTCCAACCATTTGTGTCACTGTCCGAAACCAAGAATCCAACATTCACACCCACTTCATGCTGTCATTGGCCAGCTGTGTGGAGGTGAGAAAGGAGCCGGGGTTTGAACTTCTCTCTCTAGCTTTCTTTTTTTCATTCTTGACACAACTATTTATGTCACTTTTCATGTGAACAACCGAGAGCAACACTATGAATGTATTCCAGGACAGACTGTCTGGAAATGAAAAATTTAATCGATATCATATCTCCCCCTCTCTTTGACGGCTGTCTTTTCACTCCACCTTCCAGTACAGTCGTTCAGAACAACTATAAACACTTGTTTTCTGACATGGTCGAACAATTCATCGTACAAACTACTTCTGATCAAGCATAACCCCCCCCCTTACTCTCTCTTTCTGCTGTCTTTTGTTGTGCACATACGTACATGTCAAAAGCTGATAAGAAGCCCGGTTGCCCATACATGGCCAAGAAATCTGCCTTCTCCAAATCTAGCTGTGAAACTCAGATTTCTCTAATCCTGTACCCGATTTATGGAAAACAGGTTTCTCGTTTACATGATGTTTAAGAAATCAGCTTACTGGAGAAAGCCAACTGTAACTTGGTAACTTAAGTGCATGTAAACACACTGATTGTTACACCACTTAACTCCCTCTAGATCTACTAATTGTTGTTTTGCATTTCTGTTTGTGAATGGATTAAACCAGCGAGACACAGCGTGTTAATTAGTCAGCATTGGAGACGTTGGTAGGTGTAGTTTTTCACTTAGGAGATAGCAGGTTTGGCCATTTCCCTCTGTTTCCAGTCTTTATGCTAAACTAGGCCAACCACGTCCAGGCTCCAGCTCCGTACTTAATGCTACGATTGATAAAGGTATCTAAATATACAACTGCAAATAGGTGTATATCTTAAAACATTGAACTATTCCTTTAAAGGTAAGATGCAAGATAAAGATAGAGAGATCATTAGGAAAGAAGGGAGCGTGAGAAAGAAACTAAACTGTATTTGGTACTTATCCTGTGTACTTGGTGGTTTAGAAGTGAGGTGTATGGATCTGCAGTTGCACACTGTACTGTAGTCTCTTAACAGTGACACCGCAGGATTAACCTGTGACAGCAGTCTCATGAATGGGTCAAACCCAGGTTGAATGTGTGTTCAGTTAAGCGTGTCATTCGTGGGTTTCCTGTGTAAAAGGGGCATAATGAATGCAATTATATGGAAACATGATCCAGATAATATGGTTTTGGCGCCGTGAATTTTTATTTTTTTTTCAGTGTATTCTTTAGCTTTAATGTGCCTTGCACTTGTTTTTGTGTACTAGTACGTTTTATTGGCATCTTGTTTTCTCTAACCAACTCCTGTGATTGATTGATCTGACTGCTGCATCTGTCTCCCCAGGGCATTCAGCATGTTCGTTGTTCACTTGTCTTTCTGTTGCTATAAAACTTAAAGGAGTCAGGCTGTTGGCTGTCTACACGCTTGGTTTACGCCATGTAATGGCTACATACTGTATGTTTTTACTAGAGCAAATGTCAACACTGTAGATGAAGTCAACCATTAAACTAACTTTCTCTTGGTTTCCTGTTCATGTGTGTGTGTAAGCTCTAATGTGTTGCGCATTTGCAGTTGACTGTAGCATTGGGTATTTGAATGCTACCTTGAGACGATCCCTTGCCTTTTTAAGCCAACAGTCTAATCCTCTGCAGCCTCCGCGGTGGGCTTCTTATCTCCCTCTTATCTGTTTGTAGTGCACTTTATTTCCTTTTTCACCTTCTCTGCTGTATCACTTTTCCCTGCAAGGGCAACATTGGCTCCCCTAGACCTGCTCCAAAATGACCTGTCAGTAAAATCTGATCCTTTTAGACTGAGCAGGACTGGTCTTTTGCATGCCAAAGTCTTGTTGATGGGGGCCAAATGTCCTCCCGGTGCCCTCCAACTCACCACGGCAGCAAGAAAAGGTCTTCTAATATCTCCACAGTAACTCTAGATTCTGTTGACACTGGCAAAGAAGGTTGCGACAGCAGAAGGGTGCATGCATTTCTCACTAACCAAATCAGCAGTCTTTTTGAGCAGCGAGAATGGAGTTGGAATAGGGATGTGCGACAATCATGGATCAATGCGAGCAAGAGCAAAATATGTCAGATCTCAGCTTTTATAATAGAATGAGCATTGACAGGGAAGCTGAGCCACTGCTGAACTTTTCTCGATCAGAAAAAATGGAAAGTCATCACGTTTTGTCCCTGACAGACAGACTGTTGAAAAAGGAGAAAAGTTCCATACAAGACACATAATCAGCGCTTTATTTTTCCGTTCCTTTTGTGTAGTGCAGGAGAGAATTGTTTCACAGCGATAAAGCTGTTAATTATGACATTAGACTGGCTAGCAGCTTGAGTGGTGTATGGTCTTAAAACGACTAAGGAGCGTGCAGGTTTATCAAGTTCGTCAGATACACCGTGTGCCTGCTCTACAGCTGAGACAACGAACTGTTCCATCACCATTAATCCAACTAATCTCATTTTGTTGCTGGAGTAATACTTTTTACCATTGTGGGTCTTTCATAATGAGCCATGCTTTTTTTTTTCTTTCTTATTTCCATGACTACAGTAACTGAAGCAAAATATCTGTCAGTGATGATCTAAAATGAGCACTGAGTCAACTGCAATTTTCTCGCTAATGATATTAAAGGTTTGAATTTTTCATCACGAACACCCTTGCAGCATAGATAATGTGCGGGGCGCTTGTCATCTAATGTTATTACAAACAATCTTAGTTCATACATACGAGTGTTGCTGTGTTTGTGGTGCGCTCATCCACGCGGGTCCCGGCTAAATCCAGTTGTCAGATTTACTGATTCGCACCGGCCCTTATTTGATTACACCATTGATGTGCGATGTTGGCAGCAACGTTGATGGTGAGGAAAGGTAAGAGTAACTGACAAGGACACTCAGCGAAGCACCAAGGTCCTTGTGTCATATACACCCTGCACCATGCCACTCCTTGCTGCTGAGCTCCTCAGAAAACTGCCTCCTCAGACTCTGTATATTAATATGTGTTTTGAGCTGATCTTATTAGTGCTGGGATAAAAATAGATTGAGGAACCATACCATATGTATGTATATATATATATATAATATATATATATAATATATAAAGGAGAAAGTGGGTGACAGGACACCTGAGGGTTAATGGTATTGTAGTAAAACTACAACATAAGCAAAAAAGGCGTCAGTGCAGTGAGGCGGCAGATATGCATGTTGTCAGTTAACAAGTAGATTCCTTGTAGTGTTTGTTTAACGTGTGTGATAAAATGTGTTTTCTTCAAAATAGAAACCATGATGAAGTGATTTTTTATTATCTTTTGAGTGATTTTAAAGGTCTATCATGTCCCTTTTGTCATGAATATGTCTGCTGCTGTCAAATCATGTCCGTGAGTATAAGCTGAGTTGACAAATTGAAGCTGTCTCATTGTTTAATTCAATGACACAACACAAGGTATTCATGACCCAGTAAATATAAACGTGACTGATATATGTTGTGTGGATGGTCTAAAGTCTCAGGCTCGCCAGTTTATCCACATTATGTCATGGTGAGAGAAGGATCATGGCCCTTTTATGGTTCAGTATATCACACAGAAGATAGAGGGCCATATGTCCGGGCCCATTCTTATTGCCCTGTGGTACAACATGATGTATAGCGCAAGACAACATGTACGGCATTAGATATGATGCGCTACATACAGCCATTGCTCTGAGCTACATAAAAATTGCTACAGGCTCCTCTGAAAGAGGGACATGAAGGGAAAATGTGTTGTCTTGTTGCTGTTCTTCATCCGTTTGGATGATGAAAAATTACTGTTGCTAGTTGACTGTCATTGTAAATAAAATCGTCCTTGGTGTTAAAGGTCTGATCTAAGCAATTTTCCTACTCCAAGCCATTTCATATTTGGTAGGGCAAAAAAAGAAGAAGGAAAAAAACCCTCCCTGTTCTGAATCAAGTGAATGAAGTGTTTTTTGTGGCTGGAGTGGCTGATTTTACACCAAAAACGTAGAAGTTTAAAGCCACGCTAGCGTCACTGTGAAGATGTACTGAGGCACAGCAGTGCTTTGAACTAAAGGCTAATGTCAACATGCTAACAAGCTCACGGTGACGATGCTAACATGCTGATGTTTGGCAGGTATAATGTTTACTATCTTATTTTAGCCCATTAGCATGATAACCAATGAAAGAAGCCTGAATAAGAATGAACTGAACTGAGGTGTTAGTGGATTAGAAGCTAGCAAGCAAATAGGACACTTCAGCTTTCTATTACTGTACATGTATGTAGACAGGCGTCAACAAAGCACGAGATCAGCTGATCTGGTTGGTGCTAATGACTTCATATTCCTGCCTAAACCTACACTAAGTGCTCTATTTAGGGTACATTTTTATTACTACACATGCACAGAAACTTACACATACACAAACCTAAAGGAAGGGAATACACACACATACAGAAATAACAGAAATTACTATGATGGTTGAGTTATTTTCACACTGAAAGTAGGCTGACAGGGACATAAAATTTCAGTTCTCAGTTGTTAAGTTTTTTTTTTTCTCTCTTGTGAGTCCTTTTACAAAACAAGGTCATAGTACCAGGAGCAAAAGAAGCACAGTGGTTTCATAAAGATTACAAAACCAACACCATATACACCATATACTTCCACTTGTGTTGAGGGCCAAGTGATTACTTGCCACTTCAATCTCTGCTCTAGATGTTGTTTGGACTTAAACGGCTTTTTGTGTGGAGGCCTTGGGTTAAGGCTGGAAAAGCAATACGGTGAAATATTCATAATGCAATTGTCATGGCTCAGAAAAGTGTTATTTATTGATGCAATGCATGTGTGGTAGAAACTGGGGAATAGTTCCGTGTGGACAAACATGCTTACGAAACAGGCAGCTTCTGCGAAAGGCTGCTGTGCAACCTATGGAGCGTTTTAGCTGCCCTGGCCTTGTTTCCCACTGCTCTCCCGTGTCCCACATCGTCCTCACAGTGGCCGGGCCACAGCTCCTTTTTAAAAGCCAGTGCTAGCTTGTTTTTTGCTATCAGCGATGTTGCAGTTGTTAAAAGCTGTTTGTTTGTAGTCAGCCTGGGGAGACATGACCTCTGTAGTTGATAACTGAATGGCATGCCCAGACTTGGAGGTCCCACCTGCTCTCACACACAGACGTGAGCAGTGAGGTTGTCCTTTGGTGGCATAATGATTGTGCTTTTCTCTTTATAAGAATACTCTTTCCTTCTCAGAACACAGTTCTTCTCCTGTATTTTGCTGTTTCTAAACAGCAGAGTCAACCCCCTGTATGGTTGTATCAGTGAATGAATTCACTACTGCTGTTGCAGCAAAAGGCTAGCTACAGGTAGCTACAGCAGGTGTTATGTGCGTGCACGTGTGTGTATGTGACTGAAGTACAGAGGAAATGCTGATAAGCAGGAAGGTAAACTGTTAAAGTTGTTTCACTGAAACCTGTGAAATATTGTGCTTGCAGTACAGTGGTTGTACATGCACGTATGTATATGTGTGTGTGCGTGCGTGTGTGTGTGTCAGGGTTGGAAATCTAAAATGTCAATATCTGCCGGCCACTGACAGATAAATGTACAAATTCACCAGCCACTCAATAGTAAATCATTATTTTGCGTCTGAAATCTACCAGCCACTTTCATATTTTACCAGCATTTGGCTGGTGGCTGGTGCTAATTTCCCACCCTGGTGTGTGTGTGTGTGTGTGTGTGTCCCTGTGTCCAAGGAGCCCACTTGTGTATTTTTGCTGTGAACCACCTGTGTTCGCCTGAGATTCATTCAACACCTTGATGCCTTTGTTGAGACCAGCCTCACCCAGGGTGCCCTGTGCAGGAACAAAAGACCTCTCCCACGACATATTACTCACACACACACACTCACACATTTGTGCATGCACGCACACAAACCCATTGCTCTGCTTTTCACTTCTAATTGAAGTACCATCGTTTCCCACCTGGAGTCAAGTCTAGACTTGTTTGTACTTGGGAAATAATAGAAGGTGTAATTGAGTCAATAATTGTGTGTGCACAGTATATATGTGTGTGTGTGTATCTTTGTATGACTCACAGATAAAATCTAAATGTATTAGCGTACTTTTATCTGCATATTCCTTGCCCTCTCTTCCCACATCTGCTGCCTTTTAAGTCTGAATGGAGCTCCGTGTTGTTGCCTGATGTTTCTCTCAATGCTTTCCTGGTATTCCATAAGGAACTGCTGTCCACAGCAAGCATTTAAAAATAATCAGTTTTTCCGCATTCAAAATACACATCAAATATAAAGCAAGCTTTGTAATACAGCACTCACGGCAAGTTTGTTTAACAGTGAATAAGTGTATGTGTTTGCGTGCGTGTGTGTGGCCTGGTGCAGTTGAATACAGTACAGCAGCTGTTGCTTGCACTCTGTCCTGCTAAATATATAATGGTTTTAACCCCCTCCCTCTTTAAAACATGGACCAGGAAGCACTTTTCCTGCATATTGTGGGTATGGACGCATGGTAGAGCAGGCTCTTTAGTATCAGTGAGGAAGTGATGGGCCTCCTTTAAACTAGAAGCCATGTGCATGATGTGCTTTGTGGTGTTCCAGTCAAACCAATACTAAATATAATGACTTTACAGTAAGCGAGCAAATTCATGACTATTCTTTATAAGTTTCTGACACACACATACTGTACAAACATACACACACATAGTGCCACAGTCTTTTCTGCAAAGTGGCTCATCAAACCTCCTCCACATCTTGCAGAGTTGCATCTTGGATTTTTGGCGTGCTCGAAAGGTTGCAAGCCATGTGCTGATTTGCGTATTTATGATGTATTCATATGAATTTGTGTATCAACACATGGAGGGAAAGTTTCTGATAATTCAAATAGAATGGAACGGCGTCCACTTATTGTCACATCATATAATAAATGAAGACATCTTTAGTCGTGTAATCACAAACTGTTTTATGCATTTGCAAGATTGAAAAGATTTTCAAGAGTGGGAGGTGGGGCATGGTGATGCCAGTGCAGGCTTTTGTCAGTGTAGTCCAGGGGATCAACCGCTGTATGTAGAGTATACATGCATGTTTATATACATATTATTTCACTGATGCTGGGTTGGTTCATTGACCAGGAAAGTTGCAAATGTCTCCTCAAAGGGGACTAAAGGGGAGGTAAATGTCACCAAATCAAACAACGAAACAATTAATTTTTTTTCTAACAATAGTAGTATGCAGAGCACAAGCCTCAATTTATTCACAGTGGTGCTGGTATTGTAATTATACATTTGATCAGGTAAGACTGACATACTGAAAGACATTTAATAGGAATGGATTTAACTCCATAGGCAGTAAAGCTGTCAGGAATATATGGCTTTTGAATTGCAAATGGAAGCCCACTGAGTACTAAAGTTGTATAGACCATGTGGTGTTTAAGTCCTGGTGGGTTTGTGTCCAGCATGATTGTGTTCACTTTGTATAGTAGCGAAAGCATTGGAATAAAAACCAGAAGGGATTTATAGTGGCCAACTGAGCTTTAGAGAATCAGCCATGATGTCTATGTGAAATTACCATGTAAAAGAAATGTAATAATCCAAAGAGTACATTGTCCATGTGTGTCTCCCTTATGGACAATGTACCGTTTATTTCAGAGGCCAGCTGAGTTGTGAGCAGGTCTTGTGTTCCTCAGAGGCTCTGTTTCCTTGTCAACAGACAAAAAAAAACGAGTTAGTATGCCTCATTCATCCAGCTTGAGCATCATGCATATAAATTTGATTACTATTACTAATATATTCTCTTATTGTCCTGATAGAGCCAGTGAACACTCACTATGTTTACTCACTGAGTGGTTACAGTGATTACAGCAGCATAAAATGATATGTACACAGCAGGAGTGCTGAACACAACGACTGTGACTTTTATCAGTGCATACGCACCTGTTTACACATATATGTACAGATACATGTGTACAAACTCAGTTCTGGGCGGTTCCTTGTGCAGATAGTAACCAGTAGAGCTGTAAATTACTGCTGAACGCATGTCGTAGAAGATTATATTAAAATATAGTATTGACGGAGGAATACTGGGCTCAGTTATGTGTTTTACAGTACAACTTCTTTCGCAACTTCATCATATGGGTAGAATGGCCTATTACTGATTAAGACCAGATACATTACAGTGAGCATGTGTATGTTAGCAACAAACTTGCAGGTTAGATGAAGACACAAGTGACACAGAATGAGAGTGAATGACCAGAGCTTGAGGAGCCAGTGGGAGGAAAAGTGTTGGATGTGCAGATTGGGAGTTTAATTCATTTTGAATTTTTGGCTTTCGAGGATACAGAAATCATTATGAAATTATTTAAACATCAATTTTTTTTTCCTGGCATACTTGTACAGTAGCAGCAAAACTATCACTATATGCAAACACCAGATTTCTTGTTATTTGCAACCTCTTTTATTGTGGCCTATTTATATTTTTATTTTAGTTGAAAAAATACAGAATTAATTATAGCTAATTGTTTTTTTTATGGCCCGTTTGTCTTGAACTCAAATCAACTTCGTCTCCCCATCATCCATCAGAAGCAGAAGAAGGGGGTGTTTGGCTCAGACGTCTGATTTATCACCACTGACTGCTGGCAACTAGAAAATGTACTGAGGCTCCTGTTAGTAGAACGTCTTGGCCAAGACTCGTCTTATCCTCATCTAGTACCAACATATAGTTCAACAAAATTTCCCAAATACACTGGAAAAGAACGGGTGGGTGCAAAAAAAGTGCTATATGCAAGGCTGAGAGAGGAGTCCAAAGATACAGTGAGATGGAGAGGTCAAACTACACTCGCAATTGGTACTATTATGCTATGTACATCCATGTGTATACAAGTATAGTAAAAGTTGGTGAAAATGACATGTTAGCTCATGTGCCAAAACCAGTTAGTGTCCCCTAGCTGGAAAACGTCTTTTGTGTTCTGGTTTGTTCTGGATGACTTGCAGTGTTTCTGTATGTCTGTGTTTTCTGTATTTGGAGCTCATTTCTTTACACAGACACTGGCTTTAGTAAAGGCTGTTGACTGTGACTGTTGTAGAGCATCATGTTGTTGAATTATGTGGCTATGTACAGTATTTTTTTCTTATCATGTTACTCGCTCTTTTGGATGTTGGATGTAAATATTTGTAGTGAAGGATACTGTTCCGATTAGCTTAGCAGATTAGCTTAGTTTAACTGTGTATAAGCTTAGTGCCTTCTACCAATAACACAATATTACAGGGGGCACCAGAAGTACAGCAAGTGCGAGCAAAGGTGGAGCACTCTCACAGCAGGGTGGGTCGTTTCTTTGTGCATGTTTCATAGACCAAGTAAGGGCGGGCAAGAAAAAGGGAGAATGTTTTTCCATTAATGTCTTTGCGTGCATATTCTGTATGTGTGTGTGTGTGTGACAGTTGATGTACGTGCATGTGTACATACTTTGTGTAACTTGAGCACGTGTGCGTGTGTTGTGGTGCAAGGCTGCCCGCTTGTTCGCTCGTGTCCTACATCAAAGTGTAGTAGCCATGCAGTTTGTCTGAGAGGGCACGTTTCATTTCAGTATTTATGTGAGTGCGTGCTCTGTGAGTTATAGTGGTGGGGAGGCTCTGCCTTTAGACACAAATGGCATCCATCCAGACTAGAGCACTGTAGCTCTGATGAATCTGTTTCAGTGCAGATTCTCCCCACAGCAAAGCCACTACACCACTGTCTAACGGAGCATATTACATTAATCTCCCTCTCTCTTTCTCCGTCTTGTATGTGTGCATTTTCTGTATGCATGTGCTTGCGTGTATGTGTATGTATACCCAGATTGCATGAGAAAATGTCAGCTAGGCAACGATTTTACTTGTTTGCATATGTGCATCTTTTTGTACCACCAAGCTTGTTGCAACCAAAACAATCAAGAGCATTTCATAATATGATATTATGTTTTTTTTTTTTAATGTTTAGAAAGATATCTTGGTCGCAATTTCAAATAACGATACACGGAGCAGTTATGCATGACAGATGTGGCCTCAGCTTCAGTTTTTGTACTGTTTTCAAAGCTGAAATTGGTATTGGTATTTCAAGCAGCATGTGCAGAGTTTAGAGTTTCCACATATGGTAAATAAATACAGATGGGACATATAAATGATATATTCAAGATTTCAGCTTTAAACATAGAGCTGCACAGTAATGTGCGAATCAGACGTATTACTTTTTGATTATTCAGCTAATAGGCACCTTTT
>NTHP01000186.1:350951-363614 GCA_003416845.1 Oplegnathus fasciatus
TAGTTGCTGAGACATCTGGGCATCTTAATGCAAAATTCATACACTTTATGTTGATAGATATAGTTGAGTTCTTGGTTGTTGTAATCATTCCTCCTCTCCATACTGGCTGTGAATCGACTGATTTGATTTTGCTTACTCAAACTGCTGATGCCTCATAATGTATTAGCTTTTTTTTTAGATTTTGTCCCCTTTCTTTTACAGTGTATTTGCGCTAGGAATGGATCACTTCATGGCCAGTATGAACAGGAGGAATGTTTACAGCAACCAGTATCTCTTTGAACAAACATTTGGCATGTAAGAACTGTATAAGATAGACCCGAAAACACACAAACCTCCCCTTTAATTCAGCGGTTTAGCAAAAGGGGCACTGGTGAATCCATTGCATTCCAATCCCCTTTATCCATTATACTGTATACTTTCCTCTCTTTCCTTCCCATAGCTCCTCTGCCACTCTTAACTCTCTCTCTCTCTTACACAAACAAGCTCATCTCCGTTCTCTTCTCCCTCTGTAGCCCCTCACAATCTCCCCCCTCTTTGGTGCATATGGAAACTCTAAGAATAGCCCTGTCACCTGATGGGCCAGATAATACTGTATTGATGCCAGCCCTACACTGCCCTGCACTACCCTGTGTGGGAGTGTATGCTGCAAAGTGAGCGAGTGAGTGACTGCTCGAGTGCCTGCGCATCTGTGTGTGTGTGTGTGTGTGTTTCCCACCAGGAAGCAGGGGATCAGTAGGGTGTTGACATCCAGAGTCCTGTTCTGCAGGAGCTTAAGTCACCCAGGGGGACACTGTGTTGCTGATTAGTGCAGCTAGATGCAAGGGGGACAGGGGACACACGACTGTACCCCTCTCTCTCTGTCTCTGTCTCTGAGTGTCTGTGACTCTCATTTTAACCCTCTTTCGTCTCAACCTCTACCCCTCTCTACCTACCTGCCTCTCTTCTCCTTTCCATCTTTCCTGTCTCTCTCTGTTTAGTCATGCCTCACTATCCGACAGCTTTCCACTCCTCTTTCTTCTCTCTGAGTCACACGTCAATATCTTTGTGTACACTTAACCTTTCCACGTTTTTCCTGTGCCTCTCGCCTCCCTCCTCTGATCACACACTGGATCTTTTCTGTGATGACACATGTGGTTTATTCAGTGGAAAACACTGTGTACTCTGCCTGTGTGCTATTCTATCAGAGAGAAAAAGGGAGGATGGAGAAGCAGAGGGAGAAAGAGACAGTTGGCATTCTTTGTGGTGATAATCCAGCCCAAAATTTTCAAAAGACAGTATTTGAGTCATAGTTAATCTTAAGCTTTCCTGGAAGGAAGAGACTCAGACCCGGGCTAATATAATAATTCCTGTGCCTGCGCTTTCTCGCAGCAAGAAACATGATCTCATTTTAGTGTGCCATTTACAGTATAAGTGGAGTTTCACTCCAAAATAAGACATCCACCGTTGATGGTGACGCAGCTGATGGTGACTTGCACAGAATGATGACATGCAAACCGCTGAAAACCAGCGGCCTTAATAGCATAACATGTAACCATGACATCCCTGGTTTGAGACTAGCCAGGGACTTTGGTTGCATGTCAAATTCGTCCCTGTTTCTCTCAGTTCACTCTAACTGTCCACCTTTAAAATAAAGGAAAGAATGAATGCAGAATGTGCAAATATAATAAAATTTGAATACAATTTGTAAACTGTGAGTGAGTGAGTGAAAGTACAGGCAATAGCAGATGCTTCACATCTAAAACCCTAATGAAACCGTACAAATCTTAATTACACCCGACGTGCTCTCTACCCTGCTGACAGCCATCTTTGTACAACATGCTCAGCGTCGAAATTGGCAACTGCTGGCCCCTCAGTGCCACTGTATAGCCGTTTCCACAGCATTTTAGCTGAAAGGTTGCTTCGCCAATCCGTTTTAATGCCGTGGTGGATAGTGGGAGCACAAGGATCAGGTCAACCACCATCAGCAGGTTGGGGAAGCTGTGCAACTCTCAACAGATGAGAAGGAAGCGAGATGGCTCCCTCCCTAGCTACTTCCATCATCAGCTTCGGAAAAAACAATGTGTTTAATTCTTTTTTTACCGCTTGCCCGATCGGGCAAGTGAGTTGCTAGATTTACTAGCCCGACGTGGCAGTTTACTTGCCCCGGGCAATCGGGCAATTCTTATTGCTGCCTTGGGAGAAAAAAAGTTGCATCAGTGTATTTCTTGTGTTCTCGTTGGTCATCTGGTGTATTACACGTGTGCATGCAATGTATGTATAAGTGTACATGTTCATGTGCATGCTGTATCTCAGACCTATGACATGTATATCTGTGAAACATCCTGGATGAGGTGTTGCTGTTGTAACCATGCAAAATCTATCTGAACCTGTCATTATCAGGGGTCGTCAGCTACTTTCCCTCCCCATAGAAAGCCTCGGCCACAGCTGGGGATTGAGGAAACTGACAGTCTGAGCCAAAGTAAGCCTGCTGCTGTCGGTATTGGCCAGAACAGCTGTATTGTGTATGATAGCATGAATGTGACACTGAAAATGTCTTAATCCTAGTGCTGAAAAAATTTATTTATTTATTTATCACTTGGTCAATGAAAAATAGGTTTAATTTATCAAGGGAAAATGCAAACATTCTCCGCCTTTCAAATGTAATTTGCTGCATTTATCTGTTTTAAACTGAATTTCTTAAAACATTTTTTTGACTGTTTGGGACATTGTGATGGGCATTTTCACTGTTTTCTGACGTTATGTAGACTGTGATATGTGATCTAGACAATCATTTGAGTAATTGAAAAAATAAACTGATGATGAAAATAATTGCAGCCTTTCTAGATTACAAAGCAAGTTTTTGGGAAGACTGCTCCCTGTTTCCTTACTGCCCATCCTCATGTGTCTAGCTAACAGTTAGTAAACTGCACTCTAAAAACATGGAAGACATTGAAAATAACTTCAAGAAACGACTGTGTCTGTTTTTGGAAAACACTACTGTAGTTAAGAGTCCTTTTTACTGTTGCAGCAGCAGAGAGAAGTGCAGCAGCCATCGCTTGTGTTTTACCCTGCGGTAGAAACTTGTCATATGTGTTATTCCTCCAGATTCCAAGTGAAGTGAGTGTTGTCTAATTATGACATAGTGCAGTTAGTGTGTGTCACTCTCCCTAATGATAAGTGACTGAACACAGAGGATAGGCCTTGTCGTACACCCCACATGCTTTATTCATGTCGACTGTACAAGGAAACTGCATTGGGGCAGACAAGCATGTTTCTGCTTAGATCTGAGGAATGAAAGTTCACTTTGGGGAAGGGGTGGGATGTGACTCAGCCCATTTTCTTCAACTTGTAATAATGTAGCATATGTTGTTGTTTTTAAAAGATTTAAATAGGCAATATTCCACACTCATTTGTTGTTTGGTTCACATAATCTAACAAAGTAACTTTGGCAGATACAAATGTTTGTTTCAAGAATTTATTTAGACAGTATGTTTTTGAAATCCATCCACTAGCACCAATCCACCTTGGGCGTTCTTGTTAAAAATACCAAACATGCAGAAATTTGGAAAGTCAGACTTCCTCTTTGGAAAACTTGAATGAACTGAAACTTCCAACCTGTAGAGATTTTGCTTACGAACATGAGGAGGTTATCCCTTTCTCTCCTGTTGGTTTTGTTGCACCTGTTTGGGTGGGACGACTTACCCTGCTGTTCTTATTTGTCCATGGATTTTTGTGACATCACCTTTTCCAATCATAGCTCCACCTACTCTAATCAGAGTAATTGAAAACAGCTGTGTAAGCAGCGTTTCCCACAGGTTAAGAATTTACTTGTGGTGGTGGGTGGCGAGGCATGTGGCGGCGCGGCTGAAGGTCCGCTGGTCTGTGTGCATTATGTAATGGCATTGCACGTCTTGATTGAAAAAAAAAAAAAGTATCTACCTGGGCGGGTCTGAATCTACCAGGGCGGGCCACTCGAGTAGAGCCTATGTATGGGACATGCTGGTAAGTGTGCAGGACCTTTAATATCACTGGTTGGCAATGTTGCTAATCAAAGAGCAGGACTGCTTCATGGCTATATTGGATTTTAACATGTTTTACCATCAATGTAACAAAGTACCTTCGATAGATATTTAATTCACTTCATTAACCCAAAACTTTTCCATCTGGTTAATGTATTTATAAACAGTTTCTGAACTGAATTTCTGGAAAATGTACCATTGATGATATAGAATTACATACACTGCATGACCAAAAGTGTGGACACCCAAACACTACAGCTGTATATGATTGTTAAACATCTCATTCCATTAAATTAATATGCTGATATAACAGCCTCCACCCTTCTGGAAAGCCTTTCCTCAAAATTCGGGAACCAGGCTGCAGGTATTTGCTCCCACTCCACCACAAGAGCATCCCAAAGTTTTGTTTTGTTGCTTGCTTTGTGCAGCGCTGACTGGTTGACACAGGAATGCTTCTTGACATTGAAATTGTTGCCCAAAATTTGGACCCTTAATTGGAAACAAGGGGCCTAGTGCAAACCATGAAAAATGGTACCAAAAGTACACGTGTAGTGGCCGCGTCTATCGTTTTTCCAACCTACTTTAGATGAAACCACTGCCCACTTCCATATGAGGAAAGCCTCGACAGCTGCATTGCCATGGCAACCACGCTCACGCTTGGAAAATAGCGATACGGGGCACTGAATTTGATGAATTTACTGTTTATCAGACCACAAATTAGTGACAAATTAGTAAAGAATTAGCAAGCTAGTGTGCTATTTCCTAACTGCATGTTCAGTGGGTGTCTGGTGTTGAGTAATGGGAAACGTTAATTCTGAAGGACAATGAGTTAATAGTTTGAGTCAAGTATAGAGGCTGTATTATGTGTATTATTAGCTTATCATTTAGAAAGTTATAACTGTCAGGTGAGACATGTCGTTATGATAATAATAACTTTAGCCTATATAGCTGGCTGTTAAAGTGACAGTGCTCACACTGAGGACATCTGGCAGGCTGTAAAAAATGTGTTTGAGAAGCAAGAAATGACGTTAGACTATTAGATATTGTTTGCTAGTATATTCTTCTAACTTAAAAACGTGGCGAATTAACATCAACAGATCAATTACCTCAGCTCTGCGGAACTGTGATCATCAGTCATCTTTGAAAAGCGCTATTTTCCAAGCTACTCTAGCTGCCATCCAGACTTTCGTCATACAGAAGTGGATGGTGTCATCTAAAGTAAGTTGGAAAGATGATAAACCCGTAGTGGCCATATAGAGAATATGATAAAAGATTTACTCCATATTGCTCACCTTTACTTTGACTGTAGAGTAAGGGTTGTTGATGTTGAGAATGAGAAGCTGTGAATTGTGGATTTTAACCTCACCCTTCTAGGATGTGTTTTCACACAATTTTAATTCAAGCAAGCTCCAGGTGTTTCAGATCAGATCATCTTCATCTCCAAAGAGGAAATTACCAGAATTTCCTCTTGACATGTGAACAAAGCCAAAGGCAATCAAGCTCAGACTAGCAGATGAAGGCGTTGATTCACACTGTTGCCTTCCTTTTAATAGTTGAAACATTTTGGGGGATTTTTCCTATGTCCCAGACGGCAACTGTGCTAAACCACAATAAGCCTTCTTTACATGGCAGATAATGGTAGCAGGGAACAGTCCTGGTTCTGCTGTCAGAGGAAGGAGGGCCAGCTCCTGTTAAGCAGTGTCCCCACAGACCACTGTCTCTTCCATGAACTCTCTTTGTCTTGTGTTAGCTTACTACAGTGCATCTCTCCCTCTCTTTATCTCACTGACACACTCATCTCTACTTGTACTATTTATCAATTGTGTCCATTTTTTTTTCTATCTTTAACAACCACTTATTCTCGTCTTTGAAAATTCTCTCCCTTTTACTCCTCTTTACCACCTCACACCTTAGCCTCGCTTTTATGTATCTGATTTGTCTTTGCCACTACACCTCTGTGCTGGTAAATGTCAGGTACACTAGATTGCTCCCCACGTTGCAGTGTTAACTCATTAGCCCTCTGATCCTGCACACTTACTCCTGCTGTGGATGTGGATCACTAGCGTAAATGGCTGGAAATCCTTCACACCTGCAAACTGAAATACTGTACGTTGCACATTAACACATGAATTTATCAAACATTATGTATTAGCCAAGTAATACGGAAGAGATAGACTGGTCACAGTCTAAGAGATATGCTTAAGTTTAGTATGTGTGACATTGGTTCTTTATGTTGCAACCTCATTTGACTAAACTGTGTCTTTTAACGTGGAAATGTAGCTGAAGTAGCCTGAATAGATCTGCTGTCCAGCAGAGGGATCCTTTCTGTAGTTACACAACTCAACATCCCAAATTGCCTTGTTTGTAAGTGATAAATTCACAGATGACTATCAGGTGTCATTTTCTCACCCGGTGAGTCAGCTCTCATCATGTTCCAGGAGGTGAGAAGCCTTCCCAGGGTTACAGACACAACAGTTGCAATCACGTCCCCTAAATACCTCATTCGCTGACAGAAAGTGGCGCCCCTGAATGTCTCCGACAGACTGCGACTCCACAGTAGATGATTCACTGACGCTGTGTTACCAGTGGCTAGGTTCACTGTGTGCTCAGGAAGGGTCTGTCTATCATGCAAAAGCAGTAAATTAACCATTAACCTGTTTTGCCGTCATCATGGCCAACAGAGAACAGATGGTGTTGTCAGAAGATCTTGTAGCAGTGATATATTTTTAATGTGCTGTAAGTGCTGAGGCTGAGAGGAAGTGAGGAAACGCTGAAGCTGCCACTGGTTTGACAGGTAAGCTTTGATCCTCATGGTCCTCCTTACATTTCGACATACCCAGAGGAAGTAGTGGTGCCACCATACTTTGGATGCCTATCCAGGTTGAATACAATTGCTGTTAACAGCTGTTGTTCCCTGGACAATTCACTGAAGGCGTGTCAGTGTCCTCAACTCACGTCAAGTCAATGCAGTAATGTTGTAGCATATTTGTTTGAGGGGAGTGAAAAGGTCCACTTCAAACTTTTTCAAGAGCTTTCACTCATATCACACGGTCTTCATCAGCGATTTGGACGCTCAGTTGTCATGGAGATGGATCTGTTGACATATGAGCTCTGTAGCTGTTATGGTTTCATTTATACCACTTTAGTTCATCCTGGACCTTGGAAATAGCAGTTTGTCAAAACAGTCCCAACTCAAGGTCCCCTTATTAGCTTTTTACCAGAGCATTCAACTGTAATTTCAGCCCATAATTGTTTTCTGAGGAATGAATTATGTCAATTAATGAATGTGTATCTCATGTGTTGGGTGTTTGTTTTGTCACATTTTTATGTGTACATCTATATATTTATATATATTTACAATTTATGCATTATCAAATATCAATTACACATTTACCTGTGAGAAAAACACACGCTAATGTTGTTTTCCAGTCCAAAAAAATTGTAACTGTGATTTCTGCCTGCCAAGGACTCACAACATTATTAAACACTCCCTTTGAAATTTCTTTTTTTTTTTTTTTATTACATGAGGAAAAATCCAGCGTTTTATCCCAAATTGGCTCTTCTTCAGGTACAGAGGAGTAATATGTGTAAATATCCTACCTACCTCTTTTTTTTACACATAACAGTTTCATGTTCTGAAAACATTCAAGTTACTTACATGGCTGCTGCTCTCCTTTACCAGATGCAGGCAGTGGGGGGGAACCACGAACCATATGCATAGACATTGTAACTGCACATCTACTATGGAGGGACATGCACACATTGACTAAAAGTGCTACTATAGACTAGCCTTGCCCAGTTGGTCTCCCTGGATCAAATGTATAAACAATAATTACGGTTTAACCTGTATTATTGTTGTATTAGACAGAACTGCTGTTATTTTGAAAGCTGCCTTTTAACAAGCTAAGCTCCCATTTAATGACCAGTGAGGTCGCTGTCGTAAGTGCTGGCATTTATTTCTTGTAGAGTCAATAGGGAACCTTTTTTCTGCACCCTCTTTTTTGCGTGAACAATGAGCTGTTCTTGATAGATGAGCTATTCAGCAGGTATTGTATTTTTTTTTTTTTTAAATTAAGGTTAATTCAGATGAAGTGAATCTGAATCTGGATTTGGTTAGATGGTCAGTATGCTGTAAATTGTCAGTCTTGAACCCTTGTAATATCTGTTGAACTAAACCAGTTAAATTTTCAGAAACCCGGACTGTGTCTTTATATCAGTTTCACAGGTACATAGTAGTGGAACAATTCTTGTGTGCAAATGTGAGAGATGACAGGGGTGCAGAGAGGTGCAATGGGGAGCAGGCCAAGAGCTGCCCCTTGGCCTGAGGTGTGGCAGTGATTCTCAGAGAGGGAGAGAGGGAGAGAGAGAGAGAGAGAGAGAGAGAGATTACACATGCGGTGCTACAGTAGCACATCGTTGAGCATTTAAGAACCACTTGACATATTCATGCCCATCTGTTGTTTAGAGTCAACACAAGGCGGTGCTCCAGAGAGACGGGAGGATGTGTCAGACCACATCGGGTTTGTACTACACTGAAGGTCCAGACAAAGTCATTTCTATTTATTGGGGTTTTAGACTTGTCACCCTATATCTTATTTGCATGTTGACGTCAACAAGCGCACCAAAACTTTTCAAATAGTCTCCAGGTAGCTTCTGGAGTAGATGTACTCGTACCAGGATGTTTTACCAACCCTCTAATACTCTTCATAATATATAAAAATGTCTAATTTCTAATGCAACCTTATTTTCATAAGAAACAGAGATGCACAGCACACCCCCAACCACAAAAGTATCAAAAGTGTGCTTCCCTCTGTGTTTTGCACTCAATAGACTTCACTGGACTTTGTTCTCAGCTTGATTTAGAAAATGGGGGACCCTCATGCGTTGTCACTCTTGGACACACATTAGGATATACACACACAATTCCCAAATATGAGAGGAATTGCTAAATAATTTAATTCAGTGTTCAGTGTTTTTTCTCTTCTGTTTTCTCTTAAGTGCAGTTGTTAATACTTTGTTGCTATATTCACAAAATTACCACCAACATACAGGTGGAAATTGAAATATTTTTGTAGAAGACTTTTTATTGTCAGTGATGAAAGCATTTGTAATTTGTTTTTTCAGTTACCTTTTTCTTTTTTCCTCTCTGCTTCTGGCTTATGCACATTGTACTCAGTATAATGTGAAGCTGAGTGTGTATGAATGATAGCTGTGTCAGTTTGGAGTGTGTGAATGAGAGATGAGGTTTGTGCATATTAGTGTTGAGTATCTGTGGATGTTGAGAAGCACTGAGTGGCGTTCGTGTGTGCAACGGCAAGACCCACTTAGAGTATAATAAGAGGACAGTTGGATGAAGCTAAGCAGGTTGTCCTGGATTGTATGGTCAAAATATGGGTCAAGACCGGATCCTTTCCAGCTCCCTGCTTTACTTTAACCCTTCTGGCTATTGTACTTTGTTTGTGATTCAAGTGCCTGTGTGTTTTCCTGCATGCAGGTGTACATGTTGAAGCACACATTTGTAAAACGCCACCTATGTCACCGGGTATTCATCTTACTGTATTACAGCTTTACTTGTCCCTCTTAAATATAAAAGTCAAGGCAGTGCTGTCTTTGCCTCTGTGTTTTGTGTCGCATGTTGTTGATCCTTTTGTGGTTTCAAAACAGGATGTCACAGCTGCACCGGTCACATGCTGCCGGTTCTCCAGTTCTCACAGTTTTCATTTGTTCCACTCCTGTATCATTGATGTCACAGCTTTATTCATCCCTCCTTCCCTCCCCACCCCCCGTGGTGAGTTCTGAGTGTCCTATGGGTGTCACAGCTTAATCGCTCCCTGTGGCCAGTGTGTAGTCGGTGACTGATGAAGGGCACTGCTGCCATGGCTGACTGATCCTCTGAACCCATCAATCAGCACCAAAGTCGCTCTGCACAATCAGATAGCTGGGTACAAGTTTGCATACATATCCAAGTGTGTTTTCAGGTGCGTTTTGTGATTTAGGTTGTGGACGGGGGATGTGTAGGGTGAGGACCTATCTCCTCTTGGTTGATTGTTTCTTTTACTTTGAGCTTCAGTAAAAGAGCTGTATCACAGTTGGTTTGGAGAGTAAAGAAAGGAAGGATTATACTCTGACATGACCACCTGTCACTACCTAAAGTTTTGCCTGCCATCCTGTAACATGAAATTGTTATCTTTGCTCTTGATAATGGCCGTCAAACTGTGGCCGACTTTAATTGCTTTCATTGCATCACGAACCTTGCACTGCAACTGGACTGTTAAATTACTCTACATTGGGACCACACCTAATACCAACCCTAGAAATCGTTCAAAAGTGTTCAAAATATGATATTGACAGAGTGTAAATCATCTCATTCTCATCTAAAACGAAGGCTTCTTAAGCTTCAAGTATTCTTTAACATTCTTTACATATTTAATGTGAAATTTTTTATGGAAAGAGATGGATAACTCCCTAGCGTATACATCTGTGTATTTGTAATTGTAGTCATAGATCTGCTACTTCTGAGTAGGACAAAGTGCAGGCTGTCAGTGCTGTGAACCAAGCACTTTGGTAGCAGTGAAAAATTGCATGCACCATAAAGAGCTGTGAACCTACTTTGCCATTGTTGTATTATCTACTCAAAAAACTTGTTGAAAGTTGTGAATCCCAAGATCAGCTCTGTCAGTCTGTAGTCTTTCCCATTCAGATTACTCACAGCTTGTAGATTGTGATATCACCTGGCCAGCACCTTGCATGGCAACCGTGTGTGTGTGTGTGTGTGTGTATGTGTGTGCGTGTGGGTGAATGAGAGGTGTAAAGCGCTTTGTCCTCCTTAACGTGAAAAGTGCTGTGTAAATGCGGTTCATGTACCATTTGCTGAAGGAAGCTCTCCTCTCTGAATAAGCTCACAGTGGTGTACAGTGGTGGTGCTGTCCATGGTGCTGAATTTCACTATCTGAATTCTATGTAGTCCCATCTACAACCTTCAGTTTTTTAATATTTAAGTTTTTGAGTCCATATCTCGTACGTTCCTTGCTTTTGTTGCAGACTTTCACTTTGTAATTCATGCCATGTGTGAAGAATGTCAAGAGTGCCTTAAAATGCCTTTCACTGCATTATTTATACATTTCTGAGTTTGGGAGTCTGGGTCTGTGGCTTTGTCATGTTATATTCCCATCAAAGGCATTCCTTTCAGAGTTTATTCATTTTGCAAATACATTTTCTTATAATAGCTGACAGTCAAGGAAGAGAGATAGAGAGATGCTGCTTTGTCTAGTTGTCATTTACCAAGCCTCTCTCGATTACCATTTGAAATCAGCAGCTCCATGCTTCATTACACCACTCCATGCCCATCTATAGAGATGGCCAGTTATCATCACTGTCATTTCCACGTGCTACACTGTGTTTGCTCCGCATTCAGACAAAACTTTAGTCTACAGTAAAAGTTACTTTTGAGAGTGACTTATTAGTTATTAGTTAGTATATTAGTTACCTTATTTTGTATCTAGAAGTATGAAATCAAATGCTTCTGCAGTTGCTGCGTAGTTTAAAACTGTGCACTCTATGAAAGTGAAAGTGATGAAGCCTTTCTGATGAGTGGTAAAAACAGACTACACAGCCGGTCCACTTTGATTTGATTTAATAGCAGAAGATATCCCAAGGTCTGAATGGCACAGAGTCATAGACATCCAACAGTATGTTTATTCGTTTGTGTGCACATTAGTGGCTTTGTGTTATGAGTATATGTCATATACTCTGAGGAATGAGTGAGTGATAGCTGGCGTAGAGCTGTTAAAGGGCTGCTACCCATGAATAAATGCAAAACCCAGTGACGAGGCAGAACATCCCTGAGCTCCTGTGATGGCAATGGACACACGTTGTAAGCCTTAAACATGCAAATTTTGGTAACTCAGTTTTATCCTCCTTAACGCATCAACTAGAAGAGTGTGTAGAGCTGGATTTGTCTACTTGTCTACAATGATCATACTCGAGAAATCATAGCTAATCTGTGTCAGTGCACAGATAGCTACTGATAAAGAGATACATACTGACGAAGAGATAGAGACAGAGAGCACCCTGGGAGAGTACATCATGAGTAGGAGGTATGCAAGCCTCTTGGGAGCTTGCCTGCAGGTTAAGTGAGGCTCTTGGAGAAGCTGGAGAGCCTCTTTATTCATTTAATTACAGGTTAGCACAAAGTCTTTGATTAAAGACTTTCTTATTGAATTCAAGGTGGCTTTAACAATCCACGAGTATCTACAAAGTTAGTGTAGTATATCACATGCTAAATTAACATAGAGCCTTCTCACCACACAAGATGTGCCACGGACATGCAAAAAGAGAAATAAACACTTTAACTTGTGCCTCACGAATGTTGTTTACATACGTTTCATACAGGTTACAGGACACAATAAGCATTGTAAGGTGCCCTGATGTGTTTGGCAAAATCTCCTATTTAGAAAGTTCTCCTCCTTGATCAACAACCCCCCATGTGTCCATGGGGCATTTTGTCAGTAAAGCTGCTCTCACATGGAGGACATATGGTGTTGGATATAGGATGCTCATAGATCAAAGGAGCAGTCTTGGCTAAGCGCCCCCTACCAGCCCACCTTCCTATCCCTTCCACATATGTGCACCTACACACTCATTTGCTTGCTCTAATCTTTTTTTT
>NTHP01000186.1:368380-385091 GCA_003416845.1 Oplegnathus fasciatus
TTCTTGCCAAGCAGAAATGACCAGAATTTCAGCACCCTTAAGCTTCAATGAGGACAGCACACAGTTATCCTGTGAATGGCTGTATTTATGCATGCGAACAGTTGCAGTTGTTCATCGACAAAAGCCGGAGTGTTTGCATGTTACCCTGTGGTGAGACAAGACTCCGACCTCTCTGTAAGACAGATGAGTTAAACCAATCTAATTCAAGCTCGTCGATAGGAAAGGAGCGCATTTCCCTGAGCAGGAATTGACCAGGTGTCAGGGGGGCTGATGGAGAGGGCAAAGTGGTGTGTGTGTGTGTGTGTGTGTGTGTGTGTGTGCCTGCGTGTGTGTGTGTGTGCCTGCGTGTGTGTATCAGCTTTTGTGAGTGCAGACACATCTGTGTGCACCTTTACTTCACAAGCGTCTTACTTATCCCGGGAGCTCCCCTTTATTTGAGAATGTTGCTATTTTTAGAGCTGTGTCGAAAGGTCAGCTCCTCTATCGGCTGGAAAAACACTGAAACAACGGTTTAACAGAAAACATGCATCCTCTGGGAAATGGACACCGCTTTGCCACAGTCACCTGCTACATGCTTTGCATCACTCTGAACAGTGCATTGTGTGATGACACCATGTGATGTTATTTTGACTGATGGTTTAGCCAGTAGGTTGCCTGCTGTACATGATTACTTGTATTAAACATGCTTTTACCTTATAAAATTCACATTAATCAGCTTTCATTGTCTGGAGTAATCAGTCCTTTATAATCTTAAAAAAAATCTGCTTCTGTTAAATTGACACATTTTGCACTCTGGGGTATAAGTAAAGATTTCACCCGATGAAGTGTGATAAAATATTTTTTGTGTGATCTTTATATAAAACCTGCTTTGTCCTTCAAAATGATGCTCAACCCCAAATTTTTGTTATGGCCTTCAAATACTCACCCCATGCCTGAACGCTGTCTGTGAAAGGTTTGTAGTTTTCTTCTTCACAAAGAGAAGCAGCTGTGGTCAGCTTGAATTCATGTGGGTGCAATGGATTCCAAGGGCGTTAAGTTTTCATGTCAAATCAAGTATGAAAACATTCACAGAAGCCTCCTGAAGCCACTGCTGCAGCATCAATTCACTTTTCCACTGTCCATCGATATGCCTAGCATGTTCCAACCACTCATATTTCCTTCAAAATATACATATTCTGCTTATTTGTTGCACTATTGTGCACTATTGTGTACAGAAACTCCAAGAGAAGATAATGTATTCAGCCATATTTTGGAAAAACAGTGAGTGTTTTGAACATACAGTATCAATACCATAATATAAAAATACTCTAAAAATACTCTGACTTCAAAATTAAGTAAAAGTACAGAAGTATTGACAGCTAAATGTACTCAAAAGTTAAAGTACTAAAATTTCAGAATGTTAATGGTGTAGCTGTTTGAGGTGGAGCTGATTTTAAATATTAATTACGCTCCTGGATTGTTTTATGTAAGCAATGCTACATATTTTATAAACTGACATAATGTTTTGCAAGTAAAATTTTAATCTGCAAAGTAAATAATAACTAGGATTAAGTGGTATGAAATGGAAATACACAAAGTTCAGGTACCTCAAAATTGTACTTAAGCACAGTACTTGAATAAATGTACTTAGTAACTTTCCACCATTGTCTGAGAATAAGTTGATTTATGCTGCAGGATGAGTTTATTTTCATTTTTCACCGTTAAAACTTGTAAGCATTGGAATCTAACCAACATGAATTCAAGCTGCTGAAAGCCACTTTTTTCTTAAACAAGTTAACTATTCATTTTTTACAACCACCTCTCAAGTATACAAAGTTGTGTTATGTTTTATATTCAAAAACAAATTTTGGGTGGAGTGTCACTTTAAGCTAATGGGAAGTAGCAGCGATCATGTGAGGTCAGAGAAGTGTCAAGTTGCAACACCATCATCAGCATCATCTGCCGTTCTCTCTTCTGCCAAAACCTCAATCTTATGTATCCTGAGGCCCAGGATAAAAACATGTCCCTCCTCTTCTTCGTCCTCCTCCACCTCCGCTGTAAGTAGGCGTGATGGAGGAGGTGAGTGAGCTTCAGCAGCACATTGAAGGCCAACATCGGTGTCCACATTGCAGGCTTTGTCCTGCCAATTTTTGAGCTCTCAAATCAAGGCCCATCCCAACCGTCTGTTTCACGTGGAGAGAAAATTACCATCTTAAAGCCTTTTCGCATGAACTTTAAGTAATTTTCTACTTAGTACTTAGTACATTTCAAATGGCTTAACATACCCTCCCCCACGTGCAGCCCAGTCATAAAGACTTGGGTGCTGGCATCTCAGTTACACACCAGCTAATTATAGTCCACTGTAATTACAAATGTGTCATTTCTCATTAGGCCCTAACGGCAGACATGCAAATGAAACACTATTTGACAGAGGGCTTTTTTATCTTTTCCTCCACTCTTTTATATCTTTCAGTTTGACACGGAGTAAAAAACAGCTTAAAGGTACTCATCCCTCCATTTTAATAAAGCCTACATATCTATCATTATTATTTCATTATCCTGATTTGCATATATGTTAATTAGGCCCTTGGGGCATAAACATAAAGCATGGTGTTGAGGCTTTGATTTTGTTATTGTTCTGTCTATTGTGTCGAGTCTTCGCACTGTGTTTTTCTGCATCACCTGCTCTTCTTGTGGGACTGCTTTCTCTTCTAACCTGCACAAGTTCTCTACCAAGACCTTTAACCTGTGGCAAATAGCCAAAGAAAGACAAAAAAGAGGTATAAAAACATCTCAATATATGACTGAGATTATCTGCATCTTTGTAATTCTGTCTCAGTGATTTGTTTCGGCAAGGTGCAGCTGGAGAGTCAGTGACTGATCGGTTAAACGCTAATGTCTGCTTTCTACATTAAATCAAGAACTCATAAACACAATGCCAACTGTGGTCATCTGGCTGTGCTCCCCTGTGCTTATTAACAGTGAGCAGCTCAGTGAGTGTGTGTGTGTGCAGTGTGATCCTACGGCACTGCACCACTGACCGCTATTGGAAACTGTGTGTCCTAAGGCTCTGATCTATATATCATACAGTCCTCTGTGCCTCCATTGCATAACATACGGAAATGAAAACAAATGCCTCTTTCCTTTTTTTCCTATTTTTTTAATCATTCTCTTTATTGTATTTCGCTCTCTCTTGCCATCCGTCTCATTCTCACATACGCACATACACATGAACTTCTGAGCAGTATACATACAGAACATATACGTGTACGGTTGGCAATAAGGGATCAATGAGTCTTTTACAGCACCCAGAAACTGACAATCACATTATGGCTTATCACTACTGGCTCTAATATCAGTTGCTGCTCCCAACACTGCTTCACTTCCTCTAGTTAGGTCATAACTCCACAGTTCACCACTGCTTCCATCATATTGTCAGAACCTGTATGAGTTAATCAGTTTATCAAATTAGCAATCTATCAATCAGTTCAGCAGGGGGTGTCATTATCAGACACACTTGTCCAAACACAGCATCTGTGATGTAGCCTGTTTTGGCCACTTGAGGGCATCTTGGTTGTCTTAAGACAAAGAGTGTTTTGTTTCTTGTGAAGGGTTCCAGTTTTAGTTCAGTCTAGCTTTGACAGCTGGTTATCTAAATGCAGTGGAAGACACAAAGTCTAAATATAGTGGTTACAGTCAGGGTAGACTTCTGGGAGAGTAACAGCCTGTCATGTTAGTGTGAAAAGATCCAGTGAATTAAACATTGGACAAAGCACTATGTGTTGCTCCATCGCAAATTGAAGTTGATAGGGTTCCATTTAGTGGGAACTCTTTTCTTTTTTGTCAGTGTAGAAGTCATCACAAGACTTGTAACCTTTTGTTTTGGGGGAAAAAAAATCCTTTTAGAATAGAGCTACAGAATATATTCTCTGTGCAGAGCAGTTTGCCTCTCCTTCATCAACACTGTCATCCTGCAGCAGTGTCCTGCTGAGCTCTGCACTGCTCTCTAGTGGCTGAAAAGTAGTAAAGCAGTTTGTAAGGAGTAAAGCTATTTAAGCATGAGAGGAGGGTCAAAATCACCCCAGCAGGGTCTGTATTTTCATTCTCACTGTAAAACAACAACAGGCGAAGTTGGTAAAACTTCCAGAGGTGCAGATTATGTGAAGTTGCCATGACACATACTGCTGACACAAAATGCACTTATTTTATCTGTCTGGAGGAGAATTTAATATATATACTCTTGGTAGATATATCAGGGTCTTTCAAATTGTCAAACTATACAGAAATATGTGTCACATTAATAATGAAGCATCTAGCTAAGAGCAACATTGACATGATAATTTATACTGTGAGCAACATGATCAACCAGTGAGTTGCTCTTTTTTGTAAATGTTATTGGTGCAAGAAGCTCCACCTTCACCTGAATAGTGATTATAGTGATCTTGTGGAGCCACAATGTTTTGAGTGGGCAAATAATGTATTTTTTCCTGCTTCACCATTGCCTGTCATATGTCGCTAAGGTCCAGTGAGTTAATATGGCCAGCTGACATTTACTAATTAACTGAAAACATTTAACTGAGAAAGAATGTTCAATTGTACCATCAACCCAGCTGAAAAAAAGTGTTTTTTTCTCTATAAACCCCAAATATAAAAGAACTTAAGTTCTTATGTGACTGAACTTGAGGTAAGTTATTGAAACCTAAACAGTGGCCTGTATGCACATAACCACATAGTATGAATATGACATTACCCCATAGTGTCTCTATGAAAGATGCCTGGTATTTGCAAATGTGTTCCATACATAGAAATAAATTACTTCATCATTATTTATATCTATATGTCTTAAGCCATTGTTTAATTTAGTTTGTTTTTTCTTTTATTTCTTCTTTTATTTCTTTTATGTAGGCTGGTTTTGGGATGTTTCTTACGCTGCACATATTTAATGAAAAAAAGATAAAAACTGAACATGGCAGTTTGGTTCAGCTGACACATCAAAGTTTTATCCACACCACATGGATTGTCTAAATATAACTTTACTTTGAGAGACAATAAAATGTTTCTTTTCCCTCAAGTTTCTATCATCACTTCACTTTTGACATCAAGTATACATCCATCTGCAAAGTACAAGCGACCTGCATTACCTCAAACTACAGTAGCATCAGCTGTCTTACCTTTTATAGTGTGCAGCGTCAACACGGAGCAGCCCTCACAGGCAATTTCTAGCCTCTAGTCAAAAGCTGCTGAAAATTTGTAAAAAGCAAATGAGCCACATGAGGGTATTTTTCTCAAATGTCCAGATTACAGGTCTCAAATGAATGATTTTAGGTGTGTGTATTCAAATATATATCTTTTTGTGTATATATGTGTGTGTAGGTGTGATGGTGTGTTGACCATAATTATTAGAATAACTGAAAGAAGAGCAAATACTACAGATATTGTCTGTTGTAAAATGTGACAGAAATTGTAGGCTAATACCGTAGCAATGTCTTATACTAAATGAATTAGGTAAAAAGCATGGGTTACAGCACAGTGACGAGAGTGACACAATCCTGAATTATCAGTACAGCAGTCTATTCAAATACAAACCCAACTATCTGCTAAAGAAGTTAAAAGTTAAAATGAAAAAAGTAATAATGACACGTTATTTATTCTTCAGACGGATTTTTAAATGGAAAAGTAGTCGCAAAAAATGACATATTTTGTGTTAAATCTTCATTTTTTGTAATTTGGATTTAATCTTGTTTGTTAGTTTTCACATCAGAGATCACAGACTAACAATAACACCACTGTGGTGCACCTCTGATAAGACTGAGTGGATCCTGGCATACAGTACATGAAGTACTTGATATATTCAGAGCTTTGGTAACATTTGATCTGTGACAGTGTTAATGGGTGTCTGAGTGTGTGGTAATGTCTGCCGGTTAATGACTGCTGTCATACTAGAGTATTAACCCCGTCACTTCAGACTAATCACTGCACTCCTTGTCCCCCTGTCACCTCCATTAGCTCACAGTCAAACACTGGTGCACACACACATTATTTCTGTGGTGGCAGGGTATCATCTATTTTTTCTTACGTTATTCTCAGGGCCAAGAGGGTCACAGCAGCCAAAGTGCCACCCCAGCTAATGACGATTAGCGTCATAACTTTTGCCATTACAGACATCATTAGTCTTTCATTGTCTCTTGGGGAAAACTTTATCGCTGTTCTCAATCAGAGGTGGCTGAGGTCCCATTCACACACTGTCTCATTGGAGATCTATGGTGCATATCATATGAGCACACCTTAATGGACCTCCAGGAAGGAAACATTAAAACAGGAGCGATACGGAACACACTTATTAGGCATAATATTTCATGGAGGTGTAATTTTTTATGGTTATGGTTTCATTAACAAGAGAACATTTGTCATGTTGTCATAAAGGTAGTTTATAATTCATATGCAAAGCGTGGTGATGTAATCCACTTCTTTTCCTGTACAGTAGTTTATACATGTAAAGCTCCAATAAGCAGTATTTTTGAACAGTGAATCAAATATACTCCCTTCCTGTAATGTGAAAGTCTATTGGTACTGCTAATATTAATAATAAAAAAAAACAACATTAAATTTTGCTGCTCTTTGTGCGTGTCCACCCCTAAACTGTGAGTTACATGTGAGTTATTGTTTGCACAGAACTACGGCCCCTTCCCTGCATCTTTTCTTACCAAAAGTTAGATGAGAAGCTTGATATCACTCTCATGTCTGTATGGTAAGCATGTACTGTAGCCAGCAGCCAGTTAGCTTAGCTTAGCATAAAGTCTGGAAATAGTGGCTGGCCCTGGCTCTGTCAAAAAGTAATTAAAACCACCTCCCAACACTTCTAAACCTCACTAAAATACATGTTTGTTTAATCTGTACAAAAACAGAAGCGACAATTTGAAAAATGACAGTTCACCATTTTACTAGGATTATGTGCCGGACTATTTCTTGGCAGGGACTAGTTGCCAGACAACCAGCGAGGTTCCAGGAGGTTCCAGGTCCCGGCCAAGATATAGTCCATGACATAGCACCCCATAAGTACGTACCATACAGGCATGACAGTGGTGTCAATCTTCTCATCTAATTCTCGGCAATAAATGAGTGTGTTTCCCAAAATGTTAAACTGCTCCTTTCAGGTCCGTTATTTCTTGGTTATATCGGGGCTAGGGTTTTAGGGTTAGGGTTTCATTGGGTCATGGTTACATCAAGTATTGGTGTTTGGTTTATTCGAATTACGTTCAGGGTTAAAGTGTGGGTTTAACTTTACGAGTTAGGGTTAAAGAGGTAGGAAACTGCTTATAAATGTGTGCATGCGTGTGTGCTTGTGAATGTAGGGTTCCTCTGGAACATACATCTCATGTGGCCTGTCCAAAGCCCTGTTCCTCTTTCGGGCTATTTAATTTGGGCTTGTAAGGAGAAGACCTGCTTGTATACATGTGTTTGTGAAATGTGTGTGGTAATTTGACAGAAGTGTGTGTGTGTAGGAGCTGTCAGTTGTGGTAATGCTGTCAAAAGTAAGCAGGGATTCTGATGGACCCGTGGACTTCTTACGCCTGCACTCAAATCAAGTATCATGTAGACAGCTTGACAGGGAGCCGGCTAAGAAAAAGCAGCACTGATCACACCTGAAGGTCATTTTATGCATTTGTAGAGAGATTAAACAGAAAAATACCTTCCCTTATCAGGCATGTTGTCTTGAAATGTGCATCCTTTTGAATTTAACCTGTGCTGTATTATGTGTTTGCCAGCTTGTGTTGCAGACACAACCAAACTCATATCTTTTACATTCACAGTAGCATTCACTGACCTGCTTTTCCCCTCATCACATCTTTGAATCCACAAACGGAGCTTGGCTTGACCTGACATCACCCTCATTACCATTCTATTAAGCCTTCAAGCACCGGAATACACCCAGGTCCTTCACCTGCATCAGAAAATTATTAATATTGATGTGCTCACCTATGCACTCTATGCATTTGCAAGTGGGCACACACACATTGTCTTTGCTTACCTTCGGTACACACACATCCACCAACACATTTGCTCGCCAAGAAATAAACAATAATGCGCACACACACACTTGGTGTCAGCCCTCAGCTCCGGAAACAGGCCTTGCCAGAGGGGTCTGGACTAATTGATATTCTCCCACACTGCCCAGGGCTTCTCCAAGGAACCTCACTCTGCAGTGCTGCTGACAAAGCACATTCCATCACTGCTGCAGACTTAAAATAGGATCAAAGGATGGAGCAGTGTGTGTGTGTGTGTGTGTGAGGGATAGAAAGAGAGAGAGAAGAGAGGGGATGTGTGTGACCAGCATGTTGACTCGTCAGTGAATTGTGACAGTGTTGTGTTTTGCCTCTGCATGTCTGGCTTTTGGTCCCTTCTGTGTGGTTTTCTTCTTTCTTTGCATCCCTCTCTTTATCTTCGTCTCTTTGCTCACATTAGTGTGCCTTTAAATACCCCCATTTTCCTTCATCCCAAACTATGCAACATGCAACTGGGTTGTTTGTGATTTGGGCTATTAGTCGGTAGTTAACCAATCACTGCTGGTGAGGGGCCACAGGGCTGTGTTAAATCACTGGCACTCGTATCCAATTGTGCTTCCCTCCGCTTGCTGTAATCAGGTTTTCTTTAAATGTGCAAAAGTCAGAGTTGATGGGAAAAAAGCCCTCAGCCACATTTTTTTTTTCATCAATTGACCTTTCTTTCCAAAGTTATAGTCGCCAAGAAGACTTAATTAGGTTGCTCCATTAGCCTCCTAACCATGGAAACTCACAATTCAATCAAGATGTCATTTTGAGCCCCCAAACGTAACATCATGTCCAATCAATCCTTCCTACAAGCCCATCCTCCACCTCTCCTTCTCTGATTTGTTCACTTGCAGGAGTACAGGCCATGCATGGCAGTTGATTTTGTTTTACTGTGTAGTTCAGCAACATAAGTGTTAACTAAGTTTTTTTTAATCTGGGAGTAAGCTACTTGTGAGTGGAGCCCACAGTTTGAAGCCACTGTGTTTCATTAATGTCTCTGTCGGAGGGCTGCACAGCTCGGGCCTACTCTAATCTCATCCCTGGGGGAGGGGCAGCACTCCATCACGCTCACAACAGAGAGACATATAGTAATGTGGCTATACATATTCTCTGGTGGCATATTTAGTACACCTACCGGCGATTATGTGATGTACATTTAAATGATTTTATGACACTCTGCATGAGATGATGAACCAGCCATTTAAAGGTCTGTGAGCAGAGACTTAATGTATCAGCTCCTCCACTCGTTTGGAACTAAAACTCTCCAGGGTTTTTTTCTAGCCTTTTCAAATATATTATTCATCAACAGTGTAGCAGGAGCAGTCTTGTTGACAGTAAAGCAACGCTTAAGGATTGCCTCTCAGTCGATCACTCCAGCAAGCTCATTCATTCATTCATTCATTCATTCATTCATTCATTCACCTGCATGTCATGAGAGTTAGCCCGAGGAAACCCTCACAAATGAGGGGTAATAGTCACAAGAAAGACTGTGGTCCAGGAATTGAATGTTGCACCTTCATGTCACATCAGCTGTATCTGAAATCATTCAGTATTCACTATTCCCTTAATAAGATTGGATCCCATTAGCTGCTGTATCACAAAACCAAAAAACTATTTTGTACCATTGATTTTACACTAGTTTTTATTTTGAAATGTGGGATACTTTGAATCCACTATACATGTAAAGTATAAAGCACGAAAGCACAGTTTTTAAAAGCACTGTATAGACACTATACGGACTGTATCTCCAATTTCTTCTGTTCCATCTCCAGACCCCTCAGATCTTGTGATCGTTTATTTTTCACCATCCACGTTCCCAGTCAAAATCCACAGGTGATGGAGGCTTTTCCATTGCCGCAGACAGTTTCCCCTTTAAGTAGCTTCAAGGTTGTTAAAATCATCTTGAAGCTATGTGATGTTTACAGTGAGGAAAATATTCCAACCCCAAGACTGCATGTTTTTAATGGCTGCACTATTCCGTCAAATGGAAATATTGTAGATGTTGCACAAGAATTTTGGACGCATTTTTTCCAAAATTCAGCCTCTAATATTTGGTATCTTTGGAAACTTTTGGATCTCAGCTATAATTTAAAAGAAAGTTCTGTGGCTTTGAACAATGTTTCGCTGCACCGTGTACATGTGTCTATTTATTTTAATTTATAAATGCATTTAAAACGTTCTCAGTAAAACACGCTCATCAAAATTTGTTGGTTTTAATTGTGCTCTAAAAGTATATTTGACTTTACTTGACTATAATAATTCTCAGTACACTATTAGAGAACACTATTAAAAGGGCAATCTCACTATACAATGGACTATACATCATGATTATTGAGTGAAGAATGACCAATTTTGGAGCCAGCTATTGTCTTCAAACACTGACATTACGATAATATTAAGTACAGATATTCTTGGTCCCCAGAGCATGATTCATAATGACCCCCTGACCTCTCTATCCCCCCTCACCCACCTCCAGGGCTTCACCATGCGCTCTTAATTTTTGACCATTTAACAAAAGCTCTCCATCTTCATTCCCTCTTACAAGCTCTTGGCGTGCACTCGTCTATCATGGCTCTCTGATTAGTTTGCGCTATTATCAAAACAAATGAGACGCACACACACACACACACACGCACTGTAGAATACTCCCAGTCCATGAGCGGGCTCTCTAAGCTTTTATTGTTTCAGTAGATGGACTCATGATATTCAATGATTAAACAGCTAAAGCATTGGGGAGGAAGAGAAAGACAAGGGAGAAAAGAAAATGACATAAATCCTAGCTAAGCGAAGTCACTGCTCATCGCAAATTAAATTAACTCTCTGTCTTTTGATAATGCAATGTGATTTGATTCCGTCAAGTTAAGCTTCTTTTATATCACTGGGCCTGAGAAGTGCTGAGTCCCTCTGACTGTTTTTCCTATCAAGATGGGCGATAAAAGAACATGGCCCCGAAGCAAAGTAATAGCAATAATCAAAGGGATTGTTTATCCCAGTTCCATTGGGTGACATTTGCTTTGCCTCTGCAGCAGGACATCTAACTAACAGTAATGTAATTTCCTCAATGGAGATTGGATTAAAATGTTCTGACCTGATGAGGCTGTGGCTTCACAAGTCTGCATCACATTCTGCTTCGCCTAATCTTAGTGCATTTGGGTCTCTATGTTTTCCATACATGCACGGTATTATGCTGTCTGGTATTCTGTGTCAAGAATGTACTGATAATAGAGGAATACAAGCTGATGTGCAGAGTATTTCACGTGTGTCTTCTCTGCAACAGGCTAATTTCTTGCAAATGAGATCCTGAGGCAACATTTAGTCCTCTTTCATTTGTGGCTAGTCTCAGACGAAATGTCCAAATGTGTTAATCTAACCGCCTTTCTCTGTGACCCAACTTAAAGAATGAATAAAGTGTTTAAAGTGTGTGTGAACAAATTAATGTGAACAGCTTGGGGCAGACTGACAGTTCACCGTAACCATGTTAGGTCCTAGCAGGGGCAGTATAAATGGGGCATTGGAAGTTGCAGGAAAAAAGGTCTTGGCTTAGAGGGCTTTGGAATGGGACTGCCATGGACCCTCATCCGTTCACATGTAGGAGGAAAAAAAATGTAGGTATGTGCGCCCTTGTTTTGCTTCATGAATGAATATTTCACAGGGTTTCGACGTGCTTTTTGACACCTCGCTTTGCATTCTGTTTGATATAAAAGAAGTCTCCTGGTTTAAATTATTTTTGCTCCTCCAGTGTGTGCTGTGGTGACGCGTTAGCATGTGTATGTTCCTGTGCTATGTGTAGAAAGCTTGTCTGACCGTCCATGAATTCAACCTCACGCTGTGCGACTGAAAAGGCAAAAGCCACAGTGCAAAGCCTCTCCTCTCCAGTATTATCCCAAACCTGGATCCAGCCCAAAGTGTTGTTTTTTGTTCTTGGAATGCCACATTTGTAGAATTCATGGGGGTGCTCCCATTACTCAAGCACATTAATGCTTGTATGCCTCTGCTGAAAACAAAGGATATGAGATCATGCATCCAGTTTCATAACTTTATTGTCTTTGGTCCAGATTAATTTTGTAGCACTTACTTTCACATTGGCTCTCTTTTGCCATTTGTCTCATATTTTTTAAGCTCATTATTTTCCAAATTATTATTCCCAACTGTGATTTTTCTAAAAATTGCTTCTAGTTTGTCCACTTATGCTGGGGAGGTTTTAATATTATCATCATCCAGTACAATTAACTATTTACAAAAAGCTATGTACAACCATAGTCTCATACTATCCTGCTGCTTATGATTTGCTAAACCTGCAAGATAATATTCCATAATCCCTTATTTTCCTTTTGAGCTGCGATTTCAAATTCAAGCAATGCAAGTACCCCGCCCCTGTTCGATTCCTAATGGAAGAAGATCGATTATCTGTGCGAGCGAAATGGAACCCCCTTTTCCGATTCAGAAGCGGTGCTGTGACAGTGCTGTTGCTGTGGGTGAGGGACCATTGTTGAGCTGACAGTGTCCGCTGCTGGTTGGAGCGTTAACTGCAGTGCCTCCTGCAGCACCGCAGAGCAGGAGGCTTCTGAACAGCCACGGGACACAAACTCTGTGTGCGTCCACAGCCCGAGCTCGAGTGAGTGGAGAGGGATGAGGAGGAGGAAAGAGGCACCTAACCACCGGTGCACATACCTTGGCATGATTTTAAATAAGCAGATCATAAATGCTCCTTAATGTGGATTTGATAAGGCATCCATAAGATAGTCTGTATGCGTTTTAATTCTGTAGGCAGCATATCTTCCGTTGCCACGCAGGGAAAACACACCATCATTTCACCGGTCTTGTTATTATTAAATGGCATCTGTTCTTTTGCTGTAATGGACATGAATGAACGAGAATGACCCCTCTATAGTTGTGTATCTGCCAGTTCAACCCACCCTTTTTTTCTTACATCCGTACAGCTGGAATATCAACAGGTGCGTCTGGCGTGCGGAGAATGAACGCACACGCGAGGCAACGCCACACAACGCTCGAGTCCCCCATGAGCCCAAATGTTTAATTACAGCCACAAACAGCAGATGGCTCTCTTGAGTTTTAATTTCTGTGCCTATGATTGAGACTTAGATGATACTCACCCAAGAAAAGGATCAAATATATATATATATATTTTTTGTCTTACACTGGCTTTTATTGTGTGGACCCGACACGTCCGATTCATCATCTAAATAGAGGAACAAGGTGGAGTGGAGCATTAAGTGGGATCTCCACGTTGCTTGCGGTTCACATGAGACATCCTGCAGTCTCAGGTGGACGCTCAAGTAAAGGTTATGATGTCCGAGTGAGGGAAACGTTTCCCTCCATCATTGTGCGGCGCTGTCCGTGGTGCTGAAAGCACACAGAGCAAATGGAGCGCGCAACCTGAAGGGCTCGCAATTAAAACAGTATGAATGTGCTTCTTTACCACAAGTGCAGCAACTGGTATTTCACCCTTATGAGGTAGAACAGAAAGTCAGTGTAATCTATTTGGATTTTAAAAAAAAATTTTTTTATTTAAACCATGCAGATTTGACTGAAACAGTGAGGTGAAACACACATTTATATGGATTATAAATGCCAGCAGTCCTTTGTGTTAGGATTTCTGTAGTGAATTCCAAGAATGTGTTTTATAGCAGCTGTCTCATTTTAAAGTAAGAACCCAAACTGAAGCGTTCAAGAATCAAATCTTACAATCTAATGACAGCATCAAGACCCGGCTGCTCATTTCCCCTTCAAGCAGGGGCTTGATGGTCGAGAGGGAGGGAGTTGGAGGAGGGGGGGGCACCCTCTTCACTCAGGCGTGTACTAACGAGTGGTTAGGACTTGTTGATGGGGAGGATTTGTTGATCTTGGGTATATAGACTGAAACGAGTGACCACCGCTTCCTGTCGGGTTTTATTTTTTCTTCTTTGAGCGTGGGAAAATAAATAGTGCTGTATATCAGTGGCGTTACTTTCCTTATTCCCTTTACGCGCTGATCGCCATACATGCATCTCCCACGCCGGGGGCTCTGTAGGAAGGTCCACTGGGTCGAGGTGTCTGCTGGTGGCCGGGGGTTTTAAGTTTATATATTTGTATGCAGCTTGTCACACAATGCAGACGTCATCTCCACAGGATTTAGATCAGCTTTGGTTATGTTTTTTTTCTCCCCGGCTCCTCTCGCGCCCAGCCGCCTGTGTTGTGATTGTGGAATACGGTGAAGAAAATGTGTTTTGAGAGCGTTATCCGGCAGATCGGCAGGTAGTTGGAATACAAGTTTGTTTCCATTTAGCCTGCTGCATCAATTTATAACTCTACCACGGCATCTCCCAGTGTGTGACTGTTGATCGCAGGGTCGCCGTCGCGGATTGCCTCTTGCAAACTTCGCCCGGGCTGCTGTGCCTTCACTCGCGTGGTGATCTTCGTAGGAGGCGCCTGTATTTGCTTGATTGCTGCCGGCGCACATGCACAGGCGTCCCCACCGCTACCCAAACAGCGACTTCTGATAGAGCAACCTCGTCTGGCAGAAGGAAGAAAGAGAAAACGGGGGGTGAAAGGAGGAAAGAGTGGGTGAATGTGGCTGCGAGGACGCCGCAGCCGGTATTGGACATTTAAGGAGGCGATGCTACTGAACGTGTCACAGACAATGAACAGAAACATCACTGTGCAGGTATGAATAATCCTCTGAAATCTCGGTCCGCGTGAGTTTGGCATAGCTCTCCATCAGGACTATGGTTACCGCTGCATGTATGGAATTACGCATGAACTGATCTCATTTTTCCATCATGTCCAAGAATTTTTCGAGTGATGATGACAGCTGTTTTAAAATCGCAATTATCATGTAGTGTTTGGACAGAAAAGAAAACCAGCTCCTAAAAAAATATATATTTGACATTTGACATCACGGAACGGACCACTTAGCCGCCACCATGGGACTGTGACCCGGGCTGCGAGCTCTGAGAGGCGGCTGTTTGTGTAGTCTGTGCTCCGTGTGCAGACTGGACCTGAGCAGTTGTGACATTTTGAGCCATGGCTGCTGCTATCGCAAGTGGGCTGATCAGACAGAAGAGACAGGCACGGGAGCAGCATTTAGACCGGCCCTCGACCAACCGACGGAGGAAGAGCCCCAACAAGAACAAGGGGCTCTGCAATGGGAACCTGGTCGACATCTTCTCTAAAGTGCGCATCTTCGGCCTCAGGAAGCGGAGACTACGGAGACAAGGTCTGGGAACTTTAGTGTGCAAGGTGCCTGCTTTGTTGGCGTGGAGCGTGGTGCATTCAGTCTAAACATGTGCATACATTCAACCACTGGTTGATAGCTCTATTAAGGCCTTTAACAATCATAATTACATTGTCACCTATGTGGTTAAGGTAATAACAAAATGAATGATACTCATTTATTACTGATTACACAGACTTGCCAAATCGCACCCCCGTGCGTAAAAAGTTAAATTGAGGGGAAGAAAGCATTTCCTTTTGTACATTGGCCAGTTGGTTGAAAATAACAAGCCTGCCTCTGATTTACATGCAATCCCAGGTAGCTGACAGGCTCCTGACGAGTTGTAGCAAATGGTTTAGACAGGTTTACCGAGCTGTCACCTCGGCGATTCTGAAAAGGGCCTGATCGTTATAAAGCACATACGCGATTCGCTGAACTGCTTAGTACATGAGCACATCACAAAAGCCAGGAACGAAACTCATTTATATGCAAGCAAAAAGGTCAATATCTCCCACGGAATGGAGGTTACGCCTTTCAAACATTATCTTTTCGCGCATAATTTTACCAATTCGTGGGCCAACGGCCTCGTACTGCTCCAGCTGATATTCGTTCCACTTATGAAAATGTCATGAACACTTTTGCTTTAATGTGGCAACCTGGGATTGTTAAAGAGCACTGTCAACAATTATTTCACTGCTGGAGTCAGTGCCTACAGCGAGCATAATTTTTCTTCCAAAAATGAATTAGGATAATTAATTTAGGAAAGAAATTACTCCAATTATTTCCCCTTGTTAGTGAATGATGGAAAGTGGCTGTGTGTTCTTCTTGGAATCATCAGGTATCAAACCTGTTGCACCAGACATACTGTAACTCCCACTGATTAAACACCATTTTTGCATAATTTAATGGCAAACTCACATTACAAACGGCATGTGTTTGTAACAAAGCACCTAGAAGCAGTGTTTAGTCTTTCATCTTGTTCACAAAGAGAGCCATTTTGATAGCTGATCCTCTCTCATCCCCTCTCTGTGTGCATACTGGAATCGAACAATACTATGAGTGAAAGTGTCCCCTTCACGAGCCCTCAGTGATTACATGGATTAAAATGGCTTTGATATAGCAGGATCTATGTAGTAGAACGTAGAGAGACCACATCTGGACGTGGGTCAGGTTGCATCAGAATGGCAGGTTATAATCGGCTGTCCTCGAGGCCACTGTGTGCACATGTTGGGATCTGTGTGTGTGTGGCTGTCCCAGTGTTTGTGTGTCTAATTGTCTGTCCTCTTCTGTCATCTCGGAATTGGCTTATGGCGTATCTATCTTTTCATTTGAACACCAGTAGTGTCCAGCAGCCTCCACAGGAGAGATGTGGACAGACGATGCTGTCATTTGGTCTGGGAATTGCTGTCTGGCCATGCCAATAGAAAAACAGACAAGGCACTTGTAAGCTGGCTTTTTTTTTTGTTTTGTT